>VZTN01003816.1:259297-370284 GCA_013400515.1 Erpornis zantholeuca | reverse complement strand
TAATATAATATAAATATAATATAGCTGTATTTTATGTATATAGTTAAATATATGTATATAGTTCTATAGTTCCAATACAGAGTTTTTCTTTCTTGCTCTCTCTGAGCTTATATAATAGTTCTATAGGCTCCTTTATGTAAGTCCCAGTGATCTGCATCCAAGAAAGCTATGCCCCAATCATTTAAAAACTTCCTAATGCTCAAACATCTTTTCCTCTTTGCTACAAGTTCATTACTTTTGAAATCCACACTTCTCCTTTGAGCTGCCCTGGCCTTCCAGGTAATGCCCATTTGTGTCCCAGCCACCTCCTGGTCCCTCCTGTCTGCAAGTAACACGAGCATGCAGGGGCAGGACCCAAATATACACAGCACAGCACCTTCTCCAGGCTGGCAATAACCCTGGAAAGAGCATTAGCACAAAGCTCTGTCATCTTCTCAGTGTCATTTCATCCTGCTGTGCTGGCCAGGCACCCAGGAGCAGGTTTAACCCGCTGCAACAAAAAGATGCTCAAGGGAAAGGCACTATTCCCGTGGAGGAGCACAGAGCCAAACCAGGACATTCATGTATTTGTGTCCCCTAATAGATAATGTTACCATGTGCTTAACGCCTTGTCACACACAAGCCAAAGTCAATCAGGCTTCACGAACACAAGCAGCCCTTAAAGGGTGTCGAACCCAAACAGATCTGAAATAAGACAGTTTCATTTTAAAAGGGCTCAGCAAGGTAAAATTAAAGTAGGAGTTGTTATTGGCACAATGACCTTTACCCATGAAACTGTGAGTAACAGAATATCTTTTAGTGAAAAATACTAAAAATATCTTGTGGATACACATACTTATGTGTGTATAAGTATAAATGTAATGTTTCCTCAAACCATTCAGAATGTACATCCCCACCCAAGAGGAGTGAAACACAGGAAGCAGCAGCATTGCTGGCAAAGCTAAGGAGGTGTTTTTTGAGTGTTTCACTGGTTAAAAATCCAAGACCAGGCACTCAGCTGGGATCACTTTGACACTGATTTCTATCAGCTGAACCAAGGATTTCAAGATGATGGGACTATAATAACATGTGCTCTGGCTGGTCATTGCAGTTCACAGGTAACAAAATAGCAGTAGGGTTAAAATTTCTTTCCCCGACCTTCCCTCGCAGATGGCTGGGCTAACGGGACAGGGGACACAGGGAACAGTTTCCTTGTCCCCCACAAATAAATAATTATCCCCCAGCCTATGTGAGCAGAGCAGAGATTTAATGTGCTGACAGCCTGCATTTTTTACCTTTAGTCAATACAAGAAAGGCCCCAAGACTATGATTCCCAACATCTGGATTCCATCAATATGTGATCTGTCATGATGTATCGGCATCCCTCCCTCTCTCCAGATTGAGCAATGCGGCTGGTTTTATTAATACGTCAAATACATTATCCGTGTAATACACTTGTCTGCCTCTGCCCTCCCGCTGCTCCCACACAGCAGATTTGAATGTATGATGAATCAGTTTGCATTACACGTCTGTACGTCATAATTTGTCAGGATTAATAGAACTGTGTGCGTGGGGTGGGGGAGCGGGAGGGAGCGCATCGTGCGTGTTTAGTGCAGAGATGTCTGTATCACTTATTTATCTCTGCTCAGGCCACTGGGTTCCCGGAAAACAGCGAGCACAGCACATCTGGGAATCGCTGAGCAACCTGTGTGCTCTCTCAGGCACAGTCCTGCCCACTGCTCCAGCTGCAGAGCTGTGGGAAAAGAGGTGATGGGGCTATTTTGGGTGCCTATGACACACTGGGCCCATGCACATGGCCCCATGCACAGAGTTGAGTCCCTGCATGATATGTCAGGCACCAACTGCAAAGACACAAGAAAGGTGACACAAGGGCTCTCGGTCTTCCTCCTGGCTCTGCCAGACCATTGTTACATGACCCAATGCACAACTCTTTGCCTCAGTTTCCCCATGCATTACATTTACCTCAGTCCTCAGTGATGACTCCCTGTGTGCCTTGCTGTCATTTATTTTCACTTTGCAAGTGACTTGTGGTCTCAATTGCTTATGGCAAAGAGTTGGGAGCCATGTGTAGCACATGAGCATGACCAGAGCCAGAGGCAGCTGGTGCAAGCTACATTCTCCCTAAGACCCAGCAAAACATGCCCAAAAACAGGTCTGGGCTCAGTCGGAGGTACTGGTGCCGTCACCCCTTTACATACAGTTCACTTGTTTGTAGCTTTGCAGCTGGACTTTGGTTTGCCCCTGTAAAACACCATTTCAGCCATTTTATACTGTAAATTTTATTTACAGTATATTACATAGGATTTAGTGGGACCCATGAAGACCTGAGAACACAAATCCCCATGCTGTTGATTCCCAGGGGTGACCCAGGAAGACCAGTGAAAGTGGCCAGCAGCGGGCACCTGGCTTCTCTGCCACATTGCCCGGGTGATGGAGAACTGCTGCTGATGGCCCTTGGGGCCCCAGGGAATGCTCAGAACAGGGTCTGACACCCTGTCCACAGCGCCATGTTAGGTGTCTCTCAGTTTGCTTGTAATGAGTTCATGTGTGCACCCAGGACAGCCCAGCACTGTGTGGAGCTGCTGGCTCATGGCCAGAGAGCCCCATTAGTGCAGTGCTTTGCTCCGTCTCATTACCACCGCCTCAAACCAGGACTAATTATCCTGGACCTCAGTCGGTCTATCCTGCTCAGTGTGGCATGGCCAAGAGGAGGTGTGAGGTCTGCTTGCTGTCCTTGTGCTGGGTTTTCATCCCAGTGTTGATGGTCAAACTGCTGGGACCACAGCATCCGGTCCTCTATGGCTTCCCATGAAGCTGCCCATCTCAATGCACTGAAATCGGGAATTTGGGATACGGAGCAGGGACTACCTGCCTTGGCATTTGTAGGAGCTGAAGTCAAGTCAGAGGGAGAGGGCAGTGAACAGCCTGCAGTGTGCCAACACTCCTCCTCACTGCCCCACCACGCTTCTCCAGCCTGTTTCAGTTCCACTGCATGAAATAAAAAGTGGTAAGTGACAACCTTAAAGACCTGCACAGTCTAAATATGATGTCAAATACCAGCATTATGGATACTTAAAAACTGTCTGAAGTGAAGAACAGTGATACTTCACAGTATTTTCATTGCTTTTACTTTGCTTGCAGCAAAGCTGAGCAGAAATGTGGGTTCAAAACACTTATGGCAGTGCTGATGGCAGCACCTCACCACAGTTAAGACCCCCTGAAAGTGGCTCATTACCTCCTTGCAGACTCTGCATCAGACAGCAGAGCACCCCAAATCCTTCCTCCACATCAGAAGGATAAGGCTTGCACTCTCTACCCCTAACCAAGGTCCCACAGAGGCTTGGCTCCCCCAAATTAGTGATGCTATACCACACTTTGCAAAGGGTTCTGCAGGTGAGGCTCTTGGCCAGCCCTACCACTCTGCTGAAAGGGTTTAGGTTGGGCAAGAAATGAGCCTCTCAGCCGAAGCAAATGGGGACCTTTTAGTCAGAAAACTAAAAAAACCCCCCAGTTTGCCCCTTTTGCTTCTCCAGAAGGGCCATGGGAAGTTCTGGTTGAGTAAACTCTTCTACCTCCAAAACTCAGACCCTGCTGAGTTTTGGAACCCTCTCTGACGGTTCCTTGGAGGAGCTCTCAACCTGCTCTTCTGTGTGGAAATAGAAGCCTGGGTCCCTAAGAGTCCCCAGGGGTTCCTCTGCTGGGGCCACCATGCAGTCCATCCACGCAAGGGCTGGTGCCACCCTCCCTCTGCTCTGCTCCAGGGGACACCGTGCTTTCATCCCCTCCCTGTGGTCACCACATGGCCGAACCCTGTCCCCCTCCTCCTGGTGCTGCTTCCCGAGCACGGCTGGAGGACGTGACGTCAGGGTCCCTTAACAGGCAGCAGTCACCTCGCTTTAATAACAGCTCCCAGAAACAATTGTACATTTACAACCCAGCGAGCGAGCTTGGCACGCTGAGCCTGCTCCCCTTCCAAGGCTTAATTTGATTTTGACGTATTGGCTCGAGATTAAAGGGCTCTCATAAAAAAGGAAAAAAAGAAGAAAAAACAACACCAAAAAACCCCAAACACACACATACACACACACACATGCATCCAGCCCCCCCACCGCCCCCTTTTCAGGGCTCAAGCAAAAGTGCTAACATTGTAATATTTTAAGTAGAGAAAATCCAAGTGTGCTTTACCCCCCGCTGGCTCTTACGCTGGGCTTATAAAAATTAAGTGGAAACCTACACAGCTGTAGGCTATAAATCCTTTGTCGCTAACACAGCCAGGCCTGGTACCTGCCTCCAAAAAAAAAGAAAAAAAAAAAGAGAAAATAAATGCAAACTCCAAGAAAAGAGCAGCTGAAAAAGATGCATAGGGCTGGCTGAGCTGGGCAAGCGCAAGAGCAGCTGTTGGGGCCCTGGGGACATCCCCAAGGCCAGGGGACTGCAGGCAGGAGAAGCGGGGAAGAGAGGAGAGTGCCAGAGCATCAGGGAGAGCACAGCAAAGCAGTAAGAGCCCTCTCGGCTGAAGATCAATTAGCATCAATTACTGACTTCATTTAATTGTCGTAGAAGATGAATTTGTCATTTTTAGTCTGGAATTAATGGGAGACCTTCAACTTTCCCTTGGCAGCCCCATCAGGTCACTGAGTATTTTCTTCCTCCTTCTGCACAGAGGAGAAATGTGGCAGCAGGGAGAAGAGGCGAGAGCTGCCATTGCCACCCAGGTTCCTGTCCCCATCAATCCTTGCCCATCCCCACCTATCCCCTTGCATTCCCATCCACTGCCATTCCAAACATGGAACAAGGTGGTGGCCAGCCAGGGCAGCTGACTGGTACAAGCAGCTTGTATGGTTCTGGTGCCCCTGCCAGCCCTTGTCCCATGCCTGGCAGCATTTCTGCCACCACCTTTCTTGTTTTCTCTTTTTATTTGGGCACCTTCCACTTTTTTTCCTCTTTCCTGTTTTCCGCCAGAAATTAATTTTGCAGCCAAGGGCTGCAAAGTGTTTACATTTTCCCCAGCAAACAGGCGACAGTAAACAATGAATGCTCGCAGATGAAATTGAATTTATAACTGCATTATGGGCCCAGATAACACCCTAAAATAATACAACGATAAGGAAATTCGATTTGATTGCCACCACGAATCAGCTTGGGCCCATCTGCAGCCAGGGCCTTCCATAATAATTTTAAATTGGGTTTGTAAACGTTATTTGTCCTTAAATATTTCTGTCATTTTTCATTGCCAGGGACAGGTCCTTGGGCGTGAGGCGGCGGATTGGTCCCGATGGAGCCACATCAGGGTGCAGGCAGAGCAGAGAAGGTGCCCAGCGTGCCGAGCGGGCGCCGGGGCTGGCGGTGACAGCCACTCATCCTATCCATCACCATGTTGACAGCCAGGGAAGAATCTCAGCCAGAAATTGAGTTTACCTCACAGGGGACAAGTGAACAAATTAATAGACCATTAGCCAAGCGGTGACCTGAGAAATGAGGGTGCTCAGGCTCCCCACAGGTTTGGTGGGGAGGAAGGGAAGGGGCAATGGCAGTCCTGTTTTTGTCCCAAGGGAACAGTCCCAGTGCCCTGGGATGGGATGTGGGTGGGCAGCCAGCACAGCCCATATGCAGCCCAGCACTGGCTCACTTGAAAACAGCTGCGCTGGTGTGCAGAGGCATGGCCAGAAGGATGCAGGATTCTGATGGGTGGGAGATGGCAAGAGGGGCTGCAATGATGATCTGCAGTAATACAGAGGGACAGTCAGGCAGCAGTAAAGTGAAAGGTAGGGAGAGAGTGAATGAAAATCCTAATTCTCTCATTTCTGAGAAATGTCCCACAGAAAGCCATCACACAGAAGTGCTGCATGAAATGGTGCTGCAGCATGCACGAACAGCTCCCAGCTCCTCAGGGTTCAGGGGCACAAGACATCCCCGCCCCCAGTGGGTGACAGGCTTGCGGTTCCTGCCAGGTAGGACACTACGGTCTGCATTGACCCCTGCCAGTCTCAGCCCTCTTCACACAACGAAGGATGCTGAACCGGGAAAGCACTGGGCAACCCCTGTGTCCCAATCACCAGCTGGGGCTGCAGGACCTTGCGGAGGATTGATCCCAGGAGGACATGATCCTCCTGCCTCCAAACGCCACCAGGTGCCCAGTGCAGCATCCCTCCTCTGCACCCTCCCTCCAGCTTGCCTGTATCATCACCATTCATTATCCAAATGACTATATTTATTAAGTCCCCTGCCAAGGCATTACAGAGTGCTCTGTAACAGAGATTAAAAGCAGAATGAAACACCAACATGATATTTTCTCTAGTAAACAAAATGATAAACAGCCTCAGCACTGGCTATCAGAAAGACACAAGCCATGGGAGGGATGCCAAAATCTTTGCTGCCACAACAGGGACATACTGGTGCCTCTGCTCTCAGGGGTGGGATCAGACCTGCACAGGGGTTTCTGCTTGGCTAGCTGCTCCCTGCACTGAAGACCCAGTCAGTGGGGTAAAATCTCCACCCACCCTGCATCACCCTATATCAGCTGGGATGCTGAGCCCCACAGAACGTCCTGCCCTTCCTCTGCCCCTACAACTTGTAGGACAGAGACAGATCAGTAATGTTCCTCTCCCAGTACTAACAGCCTCCTGCATGCCTGAACCAGGATGGGTTGGTGACTGTCCCCAAGTGTGCCAGCCCAATGACCCCCATGATACCAAGGTACAACAGTCCAGGACAGCAGACCGATGGACTCCCATAGCCCCAGTGGCATTTGCCAACAGCTGGGACAGCAGTGGGATGCAGCAAAGAGCCATGGCTCCTTGTTCCTGCCCATTCATGTCTGCAGAGCACAGCATCAGCCCCTGCAGCGTGAGACTGCTTGGTTCTTATTTTCAAAGGTATTATCTAAAGTCTGTGGAACAAGGTGCTTTATGAGGAGGCACCAGGTTTCCTTTGTCTCTGCTGGAGATAATCAGGTGCAGATAAGATATATATTCTGTAAAAACATACACTCACTTCCACTCACCGGTTACCTTTTTCTGAGAGCTGTAAGGGTTTCAATTACCGGATTCTGGGATTTAGTGCCCAGGGCTTTTTGGTGTGCGTTAGATTTATTAGAAGGTTTAGTACCAGCGGAGGATTCACGCATTTACTCCCAGGAGCCCAGCTTCCGTTCACAGACCCTAAATCATGAGCGGAGATGGGCTATTGTCACTTAGGACATTAGCATGGTTAACGTACGTGGAGATGATTAATAGCAATATACATGCAGCCTCCCCCTCCTCCCCAAACGGTGCTCTGCCACCTCTGCCCAAGGCAGGGGCTGTGAGGGGCATGGCCAGCTCACCTGCCTTCTCAGGGAGGACCACAATGTACCCCTCACCAGGAGCCCCGAGTGCTCAGCACCAGCCCAGCACCACCAGTATCACTGCTTTATACTGTGTTTTTGGTTTTTTGGTTTTTGTTTTTTTGGTTTTTTTTTAAGATGAAGTGTGGAAAGCACTCAGGGGCAAAGGTGTTTCTGCCAAGGAAGACCTATGAGAAACCCCTGCCTTCCCAGGGCAAGGGGAACTTGTATAAGGACAAGAAGGGGGCTGGAAGAAGGGGCAGGATGAAGGTTGGCAAAACCTGTGGGGAAAAAAAAATATTCTAAGAGTAAAGTCAACCTTCACCTAGCAGGACCTATCCACCCCTTGTTCACCAAAGGGCACCTCAGGCCAAATCTGTCACTGAAGGAAAGAGAAGAGGACGGTGCCTTTAAAAAGCCGAGAGCAGCCGAATAAACCAGCCTCTCTGATCCAAGCAGATCTCCCCTGAAAAATCCCATGGGATTATCTCACCTGTCTGCCTCATTCTCACATCTTTAGGAGCACGCTCATACATTAAAGTCCTTCCTATTGCCCCAGGTTACTGGCAACAAGGCTAAAACTCATCACACAAGTGGCATCCCAGCATCTCGGGGATACAGCATCCTCTGCCCCGTGGGCTCTGTATCTTGCAATGGCAGGTACCCGAGGCTTGAGGTGAGTCCTCAGCCCTGCTGTGCTCCAGAGGAGACACGACCACGCTCCTAATGAGTAAGATCCTGATGGCTTTTGTCCTTTTTCCAATACTGTGTTACTCACATTCCTTCTTTTTTAATTAAAGCAGCCCCAGCTGATTTTACAAGCTTGCCGCTGATTCTCTCCCAGTCTCTGTGACTCTCATATGCTTGAGTGCTAGTATTAATTATTAGAGCCAATTTACTGTTTATACTCTGATGTTTTAACTAATTACCACTAATGGCAGACACCAGTGGGCAATCAACTTCATTTAGTTCTCAGTGCAAACCACTCATTACCATCTGAGAAGGAAAGAGAGCGCGCGGGAGGGATAAATAAAGACCGAGCAGTATGGGTGAATGCCTGATGATGAGCTGCAGCACTGGGGAAGCCCCTGCTTCCCAGGGCAGTCCTTTGGCAGGGCTCCGGGGAAGGATTTAAATCTCCAGCATGTGTGGATGGGCAGCAGGGGAATGCTGCTGTGCAGAAGTGCCCTGCAGGAGTTGTGAAGATCACTGGTTCTTCACACCACATGCTAAGCCCTGCCTTGGCACCAGGCAAAGGCTGCGAGCCTGAGCCAGCTACAGTCACCAGAGAGCAATGAGCCTTTTTCCTTGCATGGTAAAAGGCTTCTTTTCCCTTCTAGGATTCATCCCTGGTGGAATGCAGCCTCTGCTCATGTTCTTCGCTTGGTGTGATGCCAGATGGAGCCAGGCTTCCTTAGTCCCAGGTGTCTCTGGTGCTAATCCTGCTGTGAGAGGAACAGTGGGTGATGTGAAGTCAAGATGAGCTGGGGCTGAAAGGTCCCTGAGCTGAGCTTCCTCCTGTCTGGAGCTGGGCTAATGAAGGTCACTCAAGGAGATAATTCAGCTGTTTCTGTGTGCAATGATATTGTCAACACTGATCCTTAACACAGCACATCCCTTAGCCTACCTTGCGTCTCTGTCTATGTGTTTCCTCTGGAGACCCAGGAAAGACCCCGAAGCACATTTTGCTCTTCTGCTCCTCATCCCCACTGCAGGAACCTGTGATGTTAAAAGCACATCACCTTCAGGGGGTACAACTCTCCTGGCTATGCTCCTCTCTGTTTTGGCTCAAGAAACAAACACATGGTGTAGAGAGGAGCCTGCAAGGAAGGATGATGGAGTAAGATGGCTCCACCAGAGCTGGGCTGGCTCTGAGGCTTTAGGAATAAACTTTTATGGGCACAGCCCAGAGCAGAACTTGAGAGACAGAGCTCCTGTGTGTGTCTCCCATATGGCTGAGAAACACCTCTGGAAAAAGTGAAGTCCAGATTTATTTGTCTCCTACTCCAAGACCTGTTAACCCTGATCTGGGTTAAACCTCCAGCCAACTGTATTTGTGTTTCTGGGGATCTGGACTCTTTCAGCCCTTGAGCATGAACCTTTCCAGGGGACAGAGATCTCTAATGACCTGCCAGATGATCTCATTACCAGTAGTGGGAGTCCTGCCCTAACAAAAGGGACAACAGTGTTTTCAGAGTTCAAATTGCACCAACTTTAGCACACTGTAATGCCACAACAGATCTGCTGGGAATCCCAAAAGAGGGGCATAAACCAGAGGGACAGGGCTGAGCATGACCTCTCCAGTGGGGTCTTCAGTCTTTCTCCTTCCCTTTCACCTTTTTTCTAATTCTTTCATTCCTGGATTTGCCCTGTTGAAATCTTGCTTTTGAAAGGGAGATGGGGGATGCTGGATACCTGCTCTGCAGTGGTGGGGATGTGGTTGCCTGTCTTGCAAGGAGGGGGGGTTATAACTATGCACACATCTGAAATGTAATTGCTGTCAGCTCTCTCCATTCTTGCAGCACGAGGCCTTTAATCTCTCCCACCAGACCTATCGGCCCTGATATTGCAGCTCCAGAAAGGCTGGTTTTATGTACTTTAACCCTGCGACCTTTACAAATCCCATCATTCCAATCAATACGTCTCATTAGCGTTAGGTAAATGTATGGGATGGATGGGGAGCTGTGCTGGGAGGAGCCCGCAAAGAGTGGGGTGGAAAAGTGCTCCTGCCTGCCTGCTCTCAGGGGGCAGCACAGGCCCACCAAGCTCCCTGAGACCCTGAGGGCATCCTTCTCACCACAAGTATCCTTGTCCCCAAATATCCCTCCCCACAGGTGCACACCTTGGCATAGCCAGAGAAGGGGGCCAGCTAATGTGGAGCACGAAACAAAGTGCCTGCAAAGCCAACTGCAGAGTCAAGAGTCCAAGCTGTTAACTGGACCAAGCTGTTGGGAGTAATTTTTTTCCCTCTCCTTGGGAAGCAGACATATGTTTTACAGCTTTTCCCTATGTTGTCTAAATGAAAACATACAGGCCCCATGGCAGGTGATGGGAAAACAGTGTGGGATGTGCATACGGCTGCCTGCCATTCCTGCCCATCAGGCAGGGAAGCTGCCAAGGAAGGCAGCCACTGTGGATGTCAGGGCAAAGCCACAGAGTGAGGTGAGGAAAGGAAATCTTTGACACTTCCCATGAAAATGAAAGGCTTAATCCACAGAGAAGTGTGAGTTTACACCAGGTGAGGACCTCACCAGCACAGGAATGCTCACTGTACCAGGTGGGATTGACCCGCAGGTCCATGGGGCATCGGTCCACCAAGGATGCTTCAATAAAAAGGATGGGGCAGTCCTGCCTTGGGGAAGGCTGAAGGCCAGGTACTATTGCAATTTTGTTTTTGCTGGGGAGGGGTCTCCCTTCCCCCTGGATCAGCACCTCAGCCAGCAGGGCTGTAAATACTATTACTGCCCATAAAGCTACCCAGCTCTTCTCCAAATCCTGCTCAAATGTTTGACTTGGATGACCCACCGGCAGCCACAGATCCCATAGGAGCACGTGGCTCGGGGACTGCTATTGCTGCAGCATGCACATGGTGGGGACAGCTTGCCCTGCTGCCTGTGCTTTCTTGCTCCTTGTGCTGCCACCAAGGTGTGGGGTGGCTTCCCAAGAGTCCACAGAATGAGTGGCCTTCAGACCTTGGCACTGCCAGCTCACCTGTGCCATGTGCCTCGCAGATCCTCACTGTGCCAGATCCGTGTCCCAAAGCTTAAACTGAGCTAACCCGCGCTCAAACTAATTCATAGTCAGGAAATCCAGCTCACCAAAAGGAAAGAAAATTACTTTAAGGTTTTCTCCTCCCAGCGGGGCAAGCTGAGGTGCCTGAGAAGGTGAGGGTGTTTTCCCTTTTCCTCCCCAGGTAGGGCAAGCTTTTCCTATGGCATCCAGAGCCGGGTTTAGTTTCTGAGCTCTGCTATCCCCATCTGCAGAGCCAGCACGTTACTGCAACAGTGTTCAGCCCCACCAGCTCCGTGCTTGCCTCGGCAGGAAAAGCATACTGGTGAATACAGCACATAAAATATATGCATACATCTATTTCTGTAAGAGCCTACAAAAGCAAGGGGTTGAAAATCACAGTCCAGCTCTGCTTTTCTGCATTAGTGAGGTTTAATGAAGATTTTTCCATGAGGTTTAAACTTAAGAGCTGGGCCAAATAAAATTCTTGCTGGAGTGTGGGGCAGCCAAATTTCCTACGTGGAGCCGTGTATGTGATGTTCCCAAGAATTGGCTCATGTGCTTCTCCCTTCCCAGCATTGGTGCCTGCTCTCCTTGTCTCCCTGCTGCTCTGTTTTATCAAGGCTTTTCGGCAAGACCTCGGACTTGCTGACAAGCACTAAACTTTGCCACAGCATGAAAACCATTTAAGCACTAAGCTCCCCTCAGCTTGAGCGAGATGACTCTGAGGATCTCAGCATAGCCCCTGTCAGGAGACAGAGGGAAGGAGAAATTAATAAATCCTCTGGTGGGGCCAATTTCTCTCAAACTGACACTGTTCCTCCTGGAATTAAATGCACAAGTCCTAAGCTGTCTCTTGAGAGTCGTGGGCCAGTTCCCTGACCACCAAGCAGCCATGAAACCTGGATCTGGTCCATGATAGGAAAAACCAGCCCATAGCTCAGAGTTGTCCTCTCCAGGAGAACAACTGCTGGGCCCAACGAGGCCCTTGCTCTGCAAGTTCCCAGCTCTGCCATGTACTGGGGCACCTCACAGTGGCCAGGAGTTCCCAAAAGCAGGGCACCCAGGTGCAGGGGGCTCATGGGGTCTTTCAGGCAGGTTTATTTTGATTTGAGTGGTGTGGAATCTGCAGCAAAATCTCCCAGGCAGCTGCAGACCCTCAGCAAGCCTCTTGGAACAGTCTTGCCTACCTCAGTACTGAGGTCCCTGCCTGGCCATCCCCACCTGGCAGCAGGGCACCCTACACAGCCGCTGCAGAGGGGAACAGGGTGACAGGGTGGAAAGCTGACACATCCTCCAGCTGCACAGTTGTTGAACGAAGACAGAGCAGTGGCCTTGCTGCTGTTTAACCTTCTGGGGCTTGTCTGACAGGGGAAAGCTTAGCAGGAGGAGAGAGATTGTAGATAGACAGGGGGATTGGTGGGGCCAGAGAGGCAGGGGACTGCAGCAGCCTTAGATTTTATCTGTACCTCTGCAAGGCTTGATGACCTTGGAATCCCAATCAACAGTTGTTAATAAACACAGGGAAGAAGCATGAAGGGTTAAAGGCAGAACATGCAGCAGGGCTCCTGGGGAGCCTCTTACAGCTGAGGGTACTCTGTGCTATCACTGTGTAGTCTAATAATACCTGGAGCACATAAGCTTAGCAGCAACCTTTTCCTTACCCATTGCTTTTGGACAGCAGTGGGAACAGAAGGAATTCCCTAAGGCCTGGAAACCCCTGCTAGATCCCTGTCAGCTCCACTGGCTCTTGGGTACCTGTCTTGTTCCCGTGCTGCACCCCCTAAAGGGATGGAGCTGAGGCCGGCTCAGGGGAAGGTGGGAAGAGGCTGCAGGACACTGCAGACCTGGGAGCATGAACTTCCCGGTTCTTCCTTTCACTCTTGGTATCTCCTGGCAATACTCAGCTCCCAGGACTGCTCTTCTGTGTGCCCCTTACCACCATACATGGTCTGGATGTGCTGGACCCATTCCTTCACTGCATTTCATCTGTGTCACAAGGAGCTCCTCTTCTTTGGAAAGAGCTGAAGAAAGGAGCTGGGGGAAGCCCCAAGGCTGGGAAAAGAAAGCTGGTTCAGGGTGTCACTGGAAAGAAAGCAGGTTCTCGAAGCCCTGGGACATCATTCCAGAGCCACAATTGCTCCCTGCCATGCCCTGTCTCCTCACCTCTGGTCTGCAAATACCTGACTCTTACTCAGCCCAGCATTTCAGTTCCAGCCATTACAATGACAAGGATGATAAGAGATTCTTATCGCAGCGCTCAGAATCGATTTGAAGCTGAGCCCCTTTCCTGCACTCCTCCTCCTCCTCACATCTGCTGGAGCAGCAGCCAGTGCAGTGCACAGGGACTCAGCAGCTGGCTTTGCTGGAGAGCAAAGATGACAGTACAGGGTTCAGATCCCTCCAGAGTTACATCTCTCAGCCTAGCAGCTTCAGCTAGGATACAGCCCTCAGATGGAGACAGAGCACAGGATTGGAGCCAGGATGTCTGGCCTCCTTCCTGACACACATCTGGGGGAGACCTGCTCAGTATCCCCAAGGAGCAGGAGGGATAATGCAGCTTCGCATCCCTGGAGGACATTGTGAGATTCTGTCCAAGGGGATTTGAGCAAAAAGTATGGCCTCCCAGCTGAGGCAGGCTTTTTCTGCTCCTTGTGCTTGGGTGGAAGGAAAGAGAAGGTCCTGTTGACCCCACAAGAGAGACAGGGAGCATCCTGCAGTCCTGAGTCTCAACCCTGGGGCTCACTGCATCCTGTTTACTTCAGCCTTCCAAAGAGCTCTTACTTGCTACAGCTTAGTGTGACCTGACTTAGTTCGGATCTCCTCCTGATCCTACCCACACACCCACACTTGAGGGGGACATATCCTGCCCTCCCATGAGTGGCTGATGGGGACAATGCTTGAGGAGAAGACATTTCCTGCTGGCAGAGCAAGGGGCTTCTAGGCTGGAGTGGGTGTCTGTAAGCCCCAGTCCCAGCACAACTGCCAGCATCCCCTTGGCAACACTGCAAGCTGCTGTCCCATCCTATACATCTCTCAGAGGAAACAGAGACTGCACATAATTTTAAATTATGTTTGAGCTGATTTTACACAGCTGCCTTGTCTTTTGATTTCTCTCTGCAGCCACTGCCTCCACCATTTACAAAAACTCAGTTCCTCCCACCAGCCTCAAAAGGTGACCAGATCCCTTCTTGAAGAGTCCTCCGAGACTCACACCAGCCCAGGCTTCCAAATTTCAGTTTCCCCCTTCTCATCTGCAAGATGTCCAGAACAGTCCTGTGTGCCCAGGAGGGAAGGCAGAGGACCTGGCAGCACAACTGCCCTGGACAGCTGGCACTGCAGCTCTCCAGTTTCTGGGGGTGCCTTGGCTCAAATCCATGCACACACTCTGCTGCACACCCGCAAAGGTGAAGCAGGACCTCAGCCACTGGTGGGGAAACTGAGATAGGGTGGGTTGTGGGCTTGCACAGCCACACAGCACAGCTGCTGAGGGAACTGAGATGTGCTGATCTGGAGCTGCTGAGGGGATCAAGACAAACTGGTCTGGACTCACACTAAGAGTTTCAGTTCTTTTTGAAACTCTGAAGTCCCAGCAGCTCTTGTCATGCAGATGTTGCAAATCCTCCATTTCCTCCCAGAACTGTCTCTGGGAAAGGCAGAAGCTCAAGGCAGCATCAGGGAAAGCATCCAAACAATCAGGGCTTGTGTGGAGATGAAGAAAGGCCCTTCTTGTTCGTGGGTGCAGTTGGGGTGAAGCCAGGGGCATCGCAGGATGGCACCCCAGGTACTCCAGCTGCGCCGGCTCTCCAGCCCAACAGAGAGGGGGCTGTTGTGGGCCCAGCCCCGGCACAGGGTGTCACCGCCTGCCTTGGTTAGCAGGGATGCTCTCTCTTTGTGCCTGCTGGTTTCTGCTCTGCTGACCCGCTCTGCTCCATCAGCTGGCGCCATCCATCACCTCTGGCAGCTGCGTCAATTCCAGGGCTCTGCAATGCCATTCCTCAGGGGAAAAAGCACATTTTTTTAAGGGAAAGGAGAAGTATTTTCTCTCTTGGAATCCTGCAAGGCTCCCTTCCTCCCCTCCTCAGAGACATCTAATGCTCAGTCTAGCCCAGGGACAGGGGCACTGCATTCTTCATTCTGCCCAGCCCCAGCCTTCCCACTGGTAACCAGCTCCAGAAGGGCTGCAGTACCTGCAGTGTTCCTGGGCCAGATGTGCACTGGCCCTGTCAGAAGCTGGGAGAAATCAGTCTGGCAGGGGCCCAGCCCTTCATACAGTGCCTTATCAGGACTGGCTGCAGCAGCAGCAGCTCAGGGAAGGTGGTGTTTCCTCTTTCTCATGGCAGATGGTGGTGGTGACAGCCAGGGTGCCAGGGCAGCTGCAAGCTGGGTCAGCTGCAGGATCTGGGATGAGAATGGAACAGAGCATGTTCACACCTCTGTCCCTGAAAGCCCTTCTCTGGGAGATGGCAAGTTTAGAGCATATGCTGGCAGAAATGCCCCACGACTGAGCGCTCCCCAAAGGCCACAGCGCTGGAGGCTACCTATAGCTGAGTGGTGGGAAAAAACAGGACAACCTTCATCCCTTCCTCCCTGCTTCCCTAGGTGAGGGTCAGCCCTGTGGTGCTGGATATTGCCCCAACTCTCCCCAGCCCCAGCTCACTGTCCTGAAGTCCAGATGTGGGACAGGACCTGACTATTTTATCAGAGCTTTCTGCCTCTGTCTCAGCAGTCCCACCTCAGCAGAAGAAACACCTGCCTCACCTCTTCAATCAATACTCAGCTCTTAATAGTCCTGACAATTCACAAGAAAACAGGGGCATTAAACGTTAATTATATCTATTTGGATTAAAAAAAATTTATTACTGGAGTTAATTACAGTCGGAGTCATAAAAAGGTGCAGAACAAGAGGCGCTGCTGTTCTATGGGGTGAGCGGGGCTGAACACCCCTGGCCACCCCAAACTGCTGCTGGGCAAGGATGGAGGGATGTCCCTGCCATGCTCACTACGTGGCTGGATGCTGCTCCTTGGAAAGAGACTGCCATGGGAAGGGGCTGTGTGGGGGCTGTGCTGGGGGGGTGTGCAGAGCCAGCGGCAGAGTCTCGGGGCGCACGGCAGGTACTTGCTTAGCTGTTGTGCTGGCGGGACCTGGCCTGCCCCAGCCTGTGGGCTTCTAATTTACTGCTTTCCTTTTACCGTAAAACTGAAAGGGGAAGGTGCACCCTTTAATCACTGCCTTCGGGGCCCCGCCTGAAACCACACAGAGACCAAGTGAAGGCTAGGAGTTAATGCTCCTTCCGACACCTTTTTATGATTCACGGGCCTGACCTTGAGCCATAAACCGCTCAACCTCCCCGCCACACTGCCAGTATTTACAGCCTGCAGGAGCCACTGCACGCAGCCACTGATGCAGATCCACGGGCACGCACGCCAGCACAGGTACACAGCCGGGGATACAACAGCGATGCAGCTGGAGATGCACAGACGGGGATGGCTACATGCCTGGGGATGCCCGTGTGGATGGGCAGCCATGGATGGATTCTAACACAGCAACAGCGATGGAGATGCACCCAGTGCACTCATCAATCTGTGCTTATGCACACCTGTGTGTCTGCACAGGTAAATGCACCAAGATGCCCTCACTAGGCAGCACCTGTGGATGCACATCAGAGCATGTTTCATGCAGGGAGCCGGGCACCCACATATCCACTGCCTGGGCACTGGACACTGGACCATGGTGGGGGCTTTCTGCTTGTTGCAGCAGGGCAGGGGGACAAGCACTGTGGGCACAGCTCCACAGGAAGAGGTCAGGATGAGCTGGCACACCACAACCCCTAAAGTGTGTGTCCCACTGCCCAGCAGAAGGAACAGCTGCTGCCTCACAAACCCTCAGTGGCATTTCAGAGGTAGGTCAGGGCATCAGGATCCATCCCACCCCCAGGCCTTGCTCCAGAGGTGAGACATATGAAAGTCTATGCTGGTCAAAACTGGAGCAGGGTGATGTCTACTGGTTAAAGCAAAGGGTGCCCCTCTGAGTGGGCTCAGGTCAGCATGCTCCTTGCTTTATGCCTCAGTTTCCCCATCACCGCAGCAGGAAAAATAATCCTGACCTATCATGTTTGCACGGAGTTGGGAGACCGAGCTTGTTAATGTTTGCAAAGTGGGTTTGGCTCCTGTGATAGAGCAAGCCAGAAATGTGAAGGTCATTATTATTACTGGGATTAAAGCAGCTGAACCCAGCACAAGGTGTACAGGGGAACACGGCAGCTGTGTTGAAGCAGTAACAAATGGCTCACATGTACAACTCAAAATTGTGATGAATGCTACGATTATGGCTCATTTTAGAAACATGGTGCAGAACCAGAGGGTTGCCAGAGTGCCTTCTAATACTTCTGTAAAAAAATACCCTCCATGAATGCAGACAGGACTGAGAGCTGTTCCCGGACACACCCAGAGCCTGTCAGTGCCCACTCAGGATATGCCCAATGGGCCCTTGGGCCCATAAGCATCACTTGTCAGCACAGCTCACCTGGTTCTCACCAGGACCAGGACCTTCTCCTCTGCCCCCACTGGGCCACCACAGCACTGGGTAACTTATCCAATACAAGTCTCCATCTTTCTTTTTTTTCAAGTTTACAGGTTGTCTAAGTTTTTTCTTTCCTCCTTGCAAAACAAAAGAGGGAAAAAACACCCTTATCTCGGAAAGCAGAGTTCAGGAAAAAGCTACTGGTCTTTTGGACTTGGTGAGTCCCCATTGGTAGCCTCGCTTGTCATGGAGAATTTATCAGCCAAACACAGTGCTGGTATAATGTGCCATATAACTAGTGCATAAACAAACTTCAGCATGATAAATGCCCTGCTTTGAAGCCATAAAGTTATTAGCTGGTGGCTGTTAGCTACTGCTTAGCATGGGACATGCTCCTTCCGTTAACCCCTGGATGCCCCGCCTGCGCTCAGAACACCAGGGAGATCTCTGGAGGGCACCTCCACAGAGCAGGAAAGCGTGGAGGGGTCTGATGGGCAGGGATGCTTCTGCGGGCACTTATCTGTGCACATTGTACTTGCTGCGAGGGCTAAGGGAGGGAAATGCTTGCTGGGAATGGGGCTCTGAAGGTTGGCACCTCCTTGATGTCCTATTTGAGCCCTTTGGCAGCTCCTCTCCTTCCCTCTGGCCCTCGAGGCAAATGCAGAGGGGAGCAGGGCTGAGGCAGTTAGGCATGTACTGACAGGTCACATTTTCTGGATGTGTACCAATTTCAGAGATGGGTTAAAATAGGGTGGGAGGAAGTCGGCCACCCCTCCAGTGCCCAGATCATCTCCTTTAGGTGAAGAGCTGCCGAGGACTCTGAAGAAAAAGCCTGAGATTTTTCTGGCAGCAGCCAGGCAGAAAGCTCCAGTGAGGTGTTTAGAGTTCCCTCTGCTGCTTGCAGTGCACGGCTGCCTGCAGCTCCTGGTGAGCACAGCCTTGCCGGAGGCTGGGAGATGCAGGAGAAGCAGAGCTGTGTCCCAGGGCCAGCACTGCTGGAGATGGGTGACCAGCACCACAGAACCAGCCGTGCCATGGCTCCTGCCAGCACCACAGCTGCGGAGCACCCTCCACTGCACAGAGCCAGGCTGTGACACCACTGAGGACCTCTGGTCCCCCAGGCCACCTCCCGCTCTTGTCCCACTGGACCAAGGCAGGGAGCTGGGCATGCTAAGGATGACAGCAGGTCTCCAACGCTCAGCCCAAGGTATGGATAGAGTTATGCAGCAGTGTGGCAACTTGTTGGACACACAGCCTGGAGCCCCAGAATTGCAATGGGAGATGCTGGTGCGCAGAGGCTAATTGCTATCCCTTTCCCAGTAAAACCACTCCTGCAAGGCAGCAGGAGGTGTTTCAGCAGGGCCAGCTATGGGGGCAGCAGGACTCAAGGCTGCCTCAGTGCTTGTTCCTCATTAGAAGTCCAGTGTTGAAGGAACTTGTAATTAGAGTCCTGAGTATTAATTAATCTCCATGACCCTCCTCTCATTCTCCTTCCACCACTCCCACAGCTCAGGAGGTCAGCCTGGATTATTAACACAGGCAAGTAGAGGATGGCAAGCTCACGAGGCGGGTTGGCAGACCTCAGGACACCTTCCCGTGTTCGGAGCAGCCAAAGGCACCATGTCCCTGCCCAACAGCATGGCTTTCCTTCCCTCTCTTCTCTCTCTCTTGGCTGGGTTTGATAGGGGTCATCTCACTCACTTGGGCACAGTCAGCACTTTGGGGATATCATTAAATGAGCTGCCACATCCCAGAATGAGCAGAGCTGCTTCTATGCTAACTCGGCCTGCACAATCCCTTGCAGAGTGGCTGAGGGTAGATTCCTGCATCCCAGAGGCCAGGAGGAGCTGGAGACAACCTACCCTTGGAGACTTCCCAGCATGATGGAGAGCAGAACAACCATCACAACCAAAAACATCTCTGAAAGGTCTTCAAGCGTCCCATCTCTGCTCATCCAGGTCTTGCTTGGGTCTTCAAGAGCCTCAGCACTAAGAAGGCATCACTGGAGCACGGAGAGGATATGGACACCCTTTGTACAGCATGGTCCTTCCATGCCAGGGTGTCCGTTCTGCTTGGAGTATGGACACAGCTCCTGGGATGGCCAGACCCCCCAGCAAGACGCTGCCCAGGCACAACCTGAGGGCTGACACACTACTAAGAGCTGCCACAGAGCAAGGAAACAAGATATGAAATAAATCCAAACTTTTCTGACTCCGTCATAACCACCAACTGCTTCCCTCATCTGATTTTTTCCCCTTTTCTGCTGCAGCAATAAAAAGGGGAAAATCAACATCCAAATGATCTTGTTTATGGCGACTAAATAAGCTGCATGTGCTTAATCCGTTAGAGTTTAATGAATTTACGACTTGCTCTGGAATTTGACAAGGGCTGTAAAAGAGTAATTAACATTTATCAGTGTGTTTTTTACACACACCCCACCCTCCTCCCACCTCCCTTCCCTCCTCCTGCCGCCTGTCGCAAAGCAGCACCGGGTATCGGGGGGAATATAAAAGTGATCAATTAATTCTTAATAATCTCACGGAAAGATTGTAGAGTCACAGTATGAACTCAGGGAGTGTCAATAAACATGCCAAAGGTTGGTCCCCCCCTTCCTGGCGCTGCTGCAGAGGAATGTGGGCAGCCAGGGAGGGGATGGGGCTGCAGGGGCGGTGCTTTGGTGGACCAGTCCTGCACCCCTTTCCTTCTCTGTCACACTCCACTGCCCTCCAGAGCAGCTTTCTGTCACTGACACAGTGGCCTCTGGGACAGGATGAGAGTGAGCGGGGCAGCTGGTGACAAGCAGGGTCCCCTCCAACACAGCAGTGGTGGTGATTTGGAAACACAACCCCAGTTGCTAACTATGCCAGTCAACAGCTCTGTCCTAATAGACCTGAATCTGTTGGGAGCAACCCCAAACTCCCTACTCTGGTCACAGAGCAGCTGAACATCTGCTTAGATGAAGAGCTGCCCCCGCTGTCACCCTGCTGTCACTCTGAGGCAGAGCTGCTGTTTCAGCTGTACTAGACACAAGAGTATGTCGCTGCTGATCCCTGAGACAAGCCAGGAGGGTCACACCTTGCTTGTGCCCAGCCCTCCCAGTTGCTTAGCTGCTGTGGAGCAGGGAGGCAAGCAGGGATGCAATTGGGGGGCTGCAAGGGGACAAGCCCAGGCTTCCCCCACCAGTCCCAGGGTGGGCTGAACATGATCTAAGGATCACAGGGGATTCTTGTGCTGGGAGTCCAATGTGCTCTGCCCTGGGCCACCTCCCTTGGCAGCCCTGGAAAGCAAAGCCAGAAAGAGCCACAGCCATCACCTTTGTGGTAGGTGGGACGTGTCCCCTGCTTCTGTGACTGCAGCATCCTACCCCCAGCAGCAGCCTTTGCATGCATGTGTGTGACCAGGGTGTGGGGAAGCGCATGCCTGGACATCCATTGGGAAAGAGAAGGGTCAGTGCTCCTGGGGGCCAGCAGGTTCCATGGAGGAGACAGAAAAACATCTGGGCTTGGCTGTGGGGCAGAGGGTCCTGGAGACCCACAAACAAACGCTCAAGATGATAAATCCTCAAAGGTTTGAGACTGTCTGGGGATCTGCTCTGGTCAGAAACAAATTCTCCCTGTCCAACATAATAGCCCAGAAATAAGCAATGAGATGGGGATGGAGAGAGTTGGACTCAGAGAGTCTGGAAAATCTCCACCCAACTCCATGCAGAGCACTGGTGCAGGTGGAAGGTGGAGGCAGCTATATCCTCACAGTAGGCTGAGATCCCTGTGCCAGGCACACCCCTGCCAGCTGGATGGGGCAGACTTGGTATTTCTTAAGAGGCAGGAGTTGTTCAAGCCAGCCTGAGTGCCCGACAGGCAGGGAAGACAAAGGGAAGTAACAGGACGAACTTGCCTTTATTTCAGCTTGACTGGTTTGAATCCAGCTGGCTGGCCTGGGCTGTGGGACTGGGCAGGGAGGGAGCAGAGCCGGGGGGAGTGGGGCTGAGCCCTTATGCAGGGCAAGAAATGAGGGAAGGGGGGCTGCGGCACAGTAACTCTGCATGGCCAAATCATCAGAGAGCATCAGCTCCCAGCAGCCTCTGAATGAGAGTCTCCAGCCTTGGGTAGGCTTGTAGTGCCAGGGGCTGCACAATAGTGGCACAAATGCACTTGGGAGGGAGAAGTGGAGACATAGGGAGGGGTTTCAGGCCATCAGGACTTGTCCCAGCACACCCACATCTGCTCTGCTCACCAGGCAGCAGGTCTAGGTCGCCAATGTATGAGTGGTGTAGCCAACGTTCACAGCCAAGGCTCCCAAAATGACTCAGGAAACACTTGCCAGTGCCAGTTGCTCTTGCAGCACTCTGCATTGCTGTCCAGGATCCGCCACAGACCCCCTGCATGACCTCTGGATCTCTCCTCTGCTGGAGGAGAAGATGCTGTGTTGGGCAGTGAGGGGGCAAAGGGGGGTTGCACTTCCCCTGCCTGGGCTGGCTCAGATGCTCCCAATGTCAACCTGTCTAAAAAGCACCTCCTCCTGCAGAGACCTCACGCTGGGGGTCGGCAGCTCAGCGTCTCTGGGATTTATCACAGTATCACTGGAGTTACCAAACAGCAGCTTGGAACAGGCATCCCAAAGGGTTAGGTCAACCAGACCCACCATCATCCAGCTGCCAGAAAAGCAGCCTCTGGGGCTGAGGTGACTTGGATGGCATTGGGCAAGCCCTCCCTGGCCACTGCCAGGCACACGGCTTCATCTCTGTGCAAGGCTGGAATCGCCCCACCTCACCCTTGGAGAAGGAGCCAGGCTGTGATGGGCAATGCTTGGCCAAGGTTTGCTGCTTTGCCTAGGCACTTGATGGACTGGAGACAGCTGGGCCATGCCCCAGCCCTGCTCCACTCAGGTGCTGCTGACTTATAATAAAGAACATTTATCCAACTGCACCCCCAGTTTCTCCTGCTTTCCATTTCCCTTTTCTGTCACTCAGGTGTGACAATTTTAATACCCATCAATAATAAGGTATCCACCTTATTATGGTAACCATAACAGAATGTGCAGCCCCGTGTTGGCTTTTCTCTCTGAACAGTCATACTTCAGGTGACAAAAGAGTCAGAAGGAGTTAACAGGAGACCCCTAGATCCTCTCAACGCCCTGTCCAGGGTTTTCAGCCCATAAGCATTGGTACTAACGATAATTTTAAGCCATGAATATAAGAAATCTATTGATCCTTTTGACTCTATAATGACAGATTAACCATTTTAATAAAACACCTATTAATCATGCATTAACCCTTCTTAGCTATTTGTACATCAAATACCAAATCAACAAGGATATTGGAATTTCTAGGAGGCTTTTTGGAGGGGGAGGGAGGCGAGATTTCTTTAGATAACAACAACAACAAGAAGAAAATAATGCAAACTTACAGAGGGGGAGAGTTAAAATCATACGATGAGTGGCAGTTGCAGACGCCTGGGGCCCTCTTTGGTTGTCGCTTCTATCTGGCAATCAATTGACAAGAAATTGAGATTATGAAACATTGTGCCTGTGATCAAAGGAGGTGGGCATACTTCCCCCATCTGAGGCCAAATCTCCACTCCCCCATGGGAATCAACATCAGGAAACATGAGTACTTTTGCCTTTGGCAGGTATGAGACAATGCTGACATCAATTTTAGTGTCAATGTGTCCACCAGCCCCATGGATCTTTATGGCAAACTTGGAGCAGGGTCTCAACACCCTAAAGGTGGATCCTACTGGAGCATCTAAAACACCAACAGTTTTTTGGGAGAGACTTCATCTGGAGCAACAGAGTAAAAAGAAAGGAAAAAGAGGAAAGCAAGCACTCCACCAGCTCAGGCCAGCTGGGAATGGGCAAGGGTTGTTCACCCCCTCTCCCTGCCCTTCCTTGAAACACACAGCCTCAGTGTGGAATGCTTCAGCTTGCAGACCTGGACTGGCACAGCCCTGGGGCCTCTTGTGTAAGTGCTGGGGAAGGGGCAGACAATGCTTCCTCCTGCCCCAACCGTTGCAGCCTCAGAAACCACAAGGCCCCCGGCTGCATTAGGAACTGCCTGGAGGCCGGAGCTTCCTGCAGGTGCCCCACGCTCATGAATCACACCTTGTCAGGGCCTGGGGTGCCCAACGGCCGGGTGACCGCTGAGATGCTCAGGGAGTCCTGCCCCGGGATGCGCCTGCCTCCCCACCACGCCATCTCAGCCAGGCAAGGGTTAAGCAGGCATTAATCACACTGTTTGAGATACATTTCAAAGCCTCTTCCAAATATTATAAAAAATGTCTTTAATCATCTAATAGCGCAAACTTCTCTGATGATGGATGGAGAGAAGTCGCCTCTCTCCTCCTGATCCTAACAGATGAGGGTGAAGAGCTGCTGCTTTGCAGGGGGGAAAGTTGGGGAGGGGGCTGGGGGAAGAGAAGGACATTTCTCAACCTCCCACCAGAGCAGTTATAAATATGAGGTCATACAGCAAGAGATGATAACACATTAAGGGCTCTTGAGATATTAGTCTGTCAGCCTTGTTAGACACAGCCTATTTGGGGCTGACTGCGTAATTAGAGGCTGGGGTACCCATAACTCATTGGTGTTTATGTGGTAGGAAGGGGCTCCAGTCACCATCACTCTCAGCACTCTGAGAAGTCATCTTCATCAAGCATTAAACCCCACTCCCCGCTGCAGAAGGTAATCCTTCTTCCCCCAGTAAAACCTGCTCCCATTTCCCACCTCCTGCCCTTCCCACTAAGCCTGGATCCCATTGCATGCTCAGTGCACCCACCCTCATCTCTCCCCTCCCTTTTAGGTGGGGAACAGGGCTGTGACTTGGCCAAGGTGCCCAAAGGTAGTTAGTGAACAAGTGGAAAAGTCTTGGCTTCCAGTTCCCTTCCCAAGAAACAGCCCCTGCATTACTCTGCAAGGGACTGCATCCCTGAGAACCCTCAGACAGCCTCCACAGCAAGTCTGACCTGCACCCTTCCGACTTCCCAGCTTGGGAATAGCTCCAAGTTGGGCTGGAAACAGCTTGGGGAGGTGGATATACTTGGACATCGGTGGACAAAGATGGCCCTGGGGAAAACTAAGCAGAAATGAGTCCAAGAAAAGACAAAAACATGCAAGAACCCCAGGACAGCTTGTCACTCCTGCCCTGCTGCAAGCATCCTCATGCTTGGTGGGGAAGCTGGTGGGGAGCTGGGCTTTCCATGTCCTCTCCACTTTCTCTTCTCAGTTCTGTCTAGGTGGCAGTGAGCACCAACATGGACAGGCATTTCCCAGTTAACCTAGCCAAAAATTTGGACAAGTGAAACAGGGAAGGAGAGCATTTCCCTTCTGAAACCGTGCAGCGCAAGGACACCACAAGTGCCAGCTCTGACTCAAAAGGGAACAGACATGGAGCAGTGAGCAGGGTGAGAGAAGCAAAAGCCAAACCCCACAGAGCTTTACCAGCAGCACATCCCTGTAACTCCTCTTGCTCTGTGGCAGGAGGAAAACTAAGGCACCAGGAAAGGCAGGGACATCAAATGAGAAACAAGAGCCCTTGCTGCAAAAACTGCCTGACACTGCCAAGGTCCATGACATGGCCACCCAATGCCTCATCCCCTCTCCCTGCTTGCCTCCTGTAGCTGGGGAGGGGGCAAGGGGTCTGTGGAAGAGAGAGCAACCCCATGGCTTCCCAGGCTGAGGTAGGATAATGAATCCTGATGGGGGAAGTGACCTTTTCCAAATGCCACATGTCATTGGATTTTATATCACACCAGGACAATGTGCCATGGGTATTAAAATCGTTTTTCCAATAGAAGCATGCGTGTGTATGTGTGTGTCAGAGAAAGATGTGAGAAAAATAAAATTAGGATGTGAAAATTAGGCTGCCTCTAAACATGGCCTTTAGAAAAAAACTTAGGTCCTCACAGAGCAGGACTGAAAGAGAAGATCCATGCCCTTTGCTCCTGAGATCACAGATGATTCTGTCAAGGGAATACAACTTGTCCAAACCCTATGACAGAAAAAGAGGAAAGGAACTTGAGTCCTGATCTGTGTTTCTAAATTTCTGCCAAGGCTTTCAACTCTACAGTGTCCCTCTTCTGTGGAGGGACACCTCCAGAGCTGCTCTACCCATGGAGGCACATACCTTGCACATGTGCTCCTGGACACCCACGAGTGTTAGTCTGATGCATAAGGAGAAAGCAAAGTCCTGCATGAGAGATAATACCAACTTGCTCAGCCTCACCTGGGATGTAAAGCAGCCCCTAACCCTGTGGGCCAGCCTAAAGATGTGTGCAGAGCATCCATGGAGTCACCCACATGCATGGGTATGGACACTCTCCTCATATATGCCAGGATACATTCTCATGTGAAAACACAATGTGAAAAGGGAGGCACTAGAAGCCAAATTCACTTGAACTCCAGCCTGTTCCCTCAATCTGCAGGGCAATTGTCCGGCTGAAACAACAACTCTGGGACAAAAAAAAAAAAAAAAAAAAAAAAAAAAAAAAAAAAAAAAAAAAAGACAAGCTGTGTTTGTTTATTCAGCTTTTCTCCCTCTCTCTTCTCGACAATACCCTGACACCGTGTCCTGCTGCACCAGGGCTGCAACCCCAAAGGGCTAAATTTATCCCAGCTGGATCCCTGTTTACAAGCCTTGTCCTGTTTACAGCGTGGTCCATCCTGCCCAGGGCCAGGCAGTGGCCATCTCTGGGGTGGACAGTTCAAGCCTCACCTTCCTTGGCCTCTGCAGTTCCCAGGCTGCCCAAGTGGTCTCTGGAAAGATGCCCAGCTCCTGTACTCCTCAGGTATTTGCACACACAGCAGCTCTGTGCCCCCCTGCCTATGTGGGAAGCAATGAGGAGACGTGGGCTTGCATGGGCTGCTTCTTGCATAGCATAGCTCCATGATGGTCAAGGTGGCTACAGACTCCATCAGTGCTGGCTCGTGGCAAACCGCCACCCAGGAAAATGTTGGTTGCAAGCTCAGCAATGAGGATGCAGGACATTCCATGTGAAGCCAGCCGGGAACAACCATGCTCCACCATGAAAGCATTAGAGGAGCCGTACGGCTCATGCAGCCAGGCATGGATGCTCTGCTCTCCACACCTCATGCTGCAGTCACTTTTTTTTACTTGCTGTCACTCATCCATCCCTCTCTTCCTGATGGGCTCACATGGGCTGGGAGGGCAAGGCTGGCAGGAGCTCAGCTCCTCTTCTGGGTGACAGAACTGGGTGTCACTCCGGGAGTCTGAACAGCTGAGCCTGGCCAGACATAATGGGTTGAAGGCTTTGTAAGCTTGGGGAGCTGGAGGAGGGGTGCCCACTGCCAACTCCCTCCTTGCCCTCTTCCCATATTCATTCCCATCTTTGGCGCTATGCACTGGCCTTGGTCTGCTGGGGAGTGATGGGACCTCACCTGCCTGCCCTCCAGCATGGGGATGTCCTGCCATCTCCCTGCTGCCTCACTTGCAGGAGCTCCTTTGGGCAGGACTCAGTTGGCAATGCCCAGGTTCTAATTTGCTGTTTAATGAGTCCCAGCTAATGAATCCCAACACACTAAAGCTTTTCATTAAACCTCTTGCTGTCATCAGTGGCCACAAGTTTGGAGAGGCTGGAAGTCACAAGAGTGGTTTCACGGGTGACTGAAAACCCTCACCTAGGAGCCTGTGTGCCACCTTCTGCCCTGCTACCCTTCCCATGTCCATGCCTGGTCTCAGTGGTTGCAGAGGGGACATGAGAGCCCTGTGGATGTGAAACGAAGCAGCTGGTCTTGTGCTCCTGCAGCCTCCTTTATCAGGGCAGTGAACAGAGGCTCACCTCCTCACCAGTGGCAGGGCCACTGCTCTGCAGTGATGGATTCCTCTTTGCACCTGCTGGGGGCTATCCACTTATGATTAATGAGTGAGCAACCACCAGCAAGCTGATGATGCAGCCTTTTCTGACATAGATCTGGTGCAAAACACTGCCTGGTGTTGCCCTGGGAAGCTCCCTGCTTGAAGCCAGGAGCCCTGGATCACAGCTCATGATAAGGGGCCCCTTGGGTGCATATGGAGGGGAAAGGAGGATCTCACAGAGAGGGGCTCAAATCTCAGTGCCCAATGCTGCATCTGTGCAAGGAAAGGTCCGAGAGCAGCTGAGTCTGGACAAGGCTCCAGTTGCTGCAGGCACAGGAGCAGAAGAGTGAGATACCAAAACTTTCCTGTTACTACATTTTCTGGAGACAAAGAGATTGTCCAGAGCAATGCCCATGGTGGCACTGTCATGGTTTCCATCTTCCAGATGCCTCCCTATCTCTCACTGCTCACACTAGCCTCACTTCTTGCCTACAGCCCAGTTTTGGGTTTGTCTGTACCCCTGGGTAGGGGGAAGCCTTTCTGCACTGTATGTCCTGAATGGCTCCACATGGTAAAGCAGAAACTCCAGGGAGAGCAGAAGAGGGACTGTACACCCCAGCCCCTGTCCCTGCCCAGAGTTTTGGAGATGATCTGTGCGTGACGGTTGGTGGGGGTGAATTTGAGCACAAAGGCTTGTCTGCATGAAGTTCTGCTCCTGAGAAACCCCCAAGCTGGGCATTTCCTATTCCCAAAATAATACTTTGCTCAAGTTCACCAGACCCCCTTTCACTCTAAAATACAAATGGAAGCTTTGGGGAATATTTCACAAGTCAGAAAATCACCTCCACCCTTCATTCATGCTCACTTTGAAGTACAGGCAGGACATTAAGGGAAGGACTAATGGAGTGGCACATCTGCACACAAACGCATACGTGTGCCCCTCACACGTGCAGCTCCTCATCTCCGGAAGAAGATCTTCTTGTCAGGAAGTCACAGCCCTGATTACTTTGTCTTCCACGTTTAAGAACATCCCTAACTGCTCCTTGGATAGCTCAATTAGTAAAGTGAATATATTATATAAAGTCTAAAAGATTAAACTATCATAGGCAGCCCATAATTTCATGAAGAAGTCAGGGGAGCATATCCCTCTTATTAACTCTATAACAAATGTGATGAAAATGTTCAAATAGAATGTTAATGCAATGTTACGTGTAATTTTCCCAGGCGATTTTCTGCTGAAATATTTCTTTATTAATAGTAATTGAGGGTATAAATTATGAATGAGGCGATTTTCTCCTTTCACTGGGAAAGACGTACTAATGGCAATAATTCTTTATAATAATTTTTTGGGGGGAGAATGGGGAGGGAGCTAGGGTGAGGGGTTTAAAGAAAAAAAAATCTTTAAAGGGATTGCAAAATATATAGACTAGCAGTGCATGTTTTATGGCAGGGCGCTGTATTTCATACCCGTGTGCTGGCCATCAGTCCTGTGTGGGTCTGTACTGCATGTGCACAACGAGGTTTGGGCCTCTGGCAAAGGCGATTTCCTCCTCTATTCTATGTGTGTAGAGTCTTACATCAAGTACTGGGAGTATGAGAGCACCAGTGCTGTGAGTCTGCAAATTCAAACTGTTTAAGGGAAAGAGTTTCACTGTTTCACTGTTTAAGGGAAAGAGTGGCAGGAAGGACACGATGAGCTACAGGCATTTGTGGTTAGTAGGTGGGTACTCAGGGATGAGCAAATTAGTGGTCCAGGCTCTCTGTAATTTCCTTATTTCCATGACACTTTTCCATGTTCTCACCATAACCAAAAGCACTTCTTTGTGTTGGAGTTTTTTTGGGGTGTGTTTTACGACCAATTCAGCCTGCTAATCCTGACCCCATGCACCTCCATCCAGGGAGATGTGTGGCAGTGATGTCTGGTCCTACAGCCACAGAAGCTTGTGCAACCTTGAAGTGGGATGGGACTGGGGACAATGCTGGCTTCCAAATGCCACCCCCCACCACTTTTTGGGACAGAGCCTGGGGACACACATAAGGCCAGCCCAGGGCCATGCGCTTGCACACCACGGACAGGCAGCATCGAGCAGCACAGCTGCTTGCAGGGGAAACAAAAAGTCCTTTTGGTGATGCCAGAATGAAAGAGGCATTTTACATGGATTTCAGAGATTCAGGTTTGTATGTTTTTTCCCAAAGGCCAAAAGATTTCAAAATTTTTCCATTCAATTAGAAGAAATACTGGTGTGAGTGCAATTCTCAGCCTCTTCCTCCTGCAGACATCTTTCTCAAAGAAAGACAAAGGTGAAAGAAAGGATGGCATCCCTTAAATTTTCATTACACTTCTTTAAAAGGCTTTAAAAAACCTTCTGAAAGGTTTAAAACTTTTATACCAAAGAATCCACTTTCTTCCCACTATTCTATTTTAAATTTTTCTCAGGAAGGAAACTTTTCAAACAAGCTCTAGTCTACAAAAAGCATAGGAAGAAAACTCTCCTGACTTCAGGCCTTTGCCATATGAACTAGAGAGCTTCAGCTAGCTAAAAAATGCCTCTGGTAAGGACTTCCACTGAGAGTGGCCAGCACATACTAGTACCCAGCAAGGGGCAGAGGTCCTGGATACCCATGTGCAGGGGTGCAGATGTGCCCCACATGAGCGCAGATGTGTTGGGGAGTGGGTGGCTTCTTTCCTCCCCAGGGCAGCTCTTACATACTGGGAGATTCCCCCTGCTCAGGCTTCTCTCTGAGCTCTCCACTGGACTGGAAGAAGAGCCAGAGCTGGTCCTTCTGTAGCCAGCTGCTGTGCTGCCCTGTCTTTCCCCTTCTCTGGAGGTACAGACCCTCAGGCCCTGCCTGTGGCTTACTCTACACCAGCAGGCTGTGTGAGAGGCTGCAGAGAAGCGGACAAAATCAGCACGATCCGTCACCGACCCTCCTCAAAATTAGGTTAATAATTTATGATGTTAAATGGGACAGTTAATAGCTGGGCCAGATGATTCCTCAGCTAATCTAGAGCATGGGCTGAGCTGCAACGAGTCCTCTGAGAGTTCATTACACTCCCCAACCCTCAGCGCTAGTGCTTTTGGCTCTACTGATACCTACGGGAGGCTGTGGCTGGTGCCGCTGGCAACGCGCCTAAGACTTGCCCCTCATCAATTAAGAGAAATAAGGAAATCGACAGGAAAATTAATTTCCAAAGAGACAATGCTTCTGAAGCCTGCACTGCCCTCAGAAAGCTTGGGGGTTATCTGGGAATCTGCCTGTCTGTGAGGAGGCTGCATTTGCTGTCTCACTGAATGAGGCCAGGCTGCTTTCCTGAGGGCTGGGAGAGCAGGGAGCGGTGTAAGCAACCGAACAAAAGGTGCTTTTGCTCCTGGGTCAGTCCCAAGCAGGCTCCTTCTGAGGGATGGTGCTGAGCTGTATTTGTGAGGAGATGCACAACACACACCTGGATCACTGGCAGCAAGGTTTTACACCCTGACAATGGACATTCCCAACAAAACCTCAGAGATGAAGGGTCGGGATGAGGAGGTTCAGCCGGTCTTTTCTGTCAAGGAGACAGAGCAGGCTTGAGACAATCAGGGATGAGACAGAGTGCTCCCCAGGGCCAGCCTTCACCCTGAGCACAGCAGCGGGTAGATCTTCAGCTACTTGCCTCCAACCTCCTTCTCACTGGACATCAGATCAAGCCCAGCCACAGAAACCAGGTGTTGGATAAAACATCTTCCCCTCACCAAGACCTCAGCCCCTGTGTGCCCCTCTGTGCCCCGAGCCACTCCTTGTCCCCCACCCTTTCTGCTTCTTCCTTGGTCACAGCAACCTTCCTAGGGTGCAGGACAAGCTTGCCAGCCACGGCCAGAAAACACAAGGAATTACCAAGAGCACATCTTGCCAGTGTGATGGAAACTTTCCATCCTTATCCAGTGGAAACAGATCACTGGGGTCCAGAGCACCTGGAGCCAACAAAGACCCTCTGGTACGGACAGCATTTGAATCCTACTTTGCCCGTCCCGCTTTGCTTCTTCCTTTGCAAAGGCCAGATGCTGCAAGGCAGAAATGCTGCAGAAAGTTTCCTGTCTCTTGGGACCATGCTCAAGAGAAACAGAAAGTAAGCAGGGACCCCCACCTCATTGATCTCAGCTGTATGTGGAGGCAGGAATCTGCTCCTTTTCTCCACCATCTCATCGGAGGTGTTGTACGCAGTGCCAGCCTTAGGCAAACCTGGGAGAGGGTGCCACAGGCACTCTTCTCTCCAGAAGATATAGAGATAGGTACCCTTCAGTGTGGTACTTCAGACAGTCTAAATCTATTTTACAAATAGAAAAAGTAAGGCACCCCAAGTCTGAGTGACCACTCAACATCAGCAGCAAAAGCAGGTGAAGGAAGTAATTCCTCTAACAGTCTAAGGTTCCCAGTACCGGGGTGTCCACATCCTTAAGTGGGAGCTTGAGACAGACCCAATGGGCTAAAAAGTGACCAGCTGGGCTACAAGTGCAGGCTGCTACAGCCAGATGTGCACTGATGACTCGTGCAGATGTTGGCCCTGCAGCACGTCTGGGCAGTAATTCCCCTTCTCCCTTCCACATTCCTGCTCTGCCAAATTCAAACCATGCGCAGTGCAGGGGGATTACCTGCAATTATGGCTTTCACACGTCGGGGCTGGTTTCACTCGGCTGGGGAGAGGAGAGAGCAGTGAGAAGTAAGGGCATCCATATGGTGGGACTCTGCAGCCATTCCCCCTGCCTGTTAGAGGCAGCCAGTGCCATCTCACTCCTGCAGCCCTCTCCCCTCCTCCAAAATGCCCTCCTAGGTGGGAAAACCAAGAGGGCCAAGGCCAGCAGCAGCATCAGTTTTCCTTCCAGCTTCTGCCCAAGTGAGTATGAGAGAAATGACAATTAGGGGAACAACAAATGAGGCTGCCAGACCCTGGAGGGGGCACATGTGCAGTAACTTGAGGCTGAAGCGGAAATAGCTCCAGTCAACCCACTTAGAAAATCATCATTACTGTAAAATTTATGGCTGACATAAGCTTGTCTGAGAGATATGACTATTTAAAGGCAGCCAAAGCCTCCATTTATAATAATGTAAGAGAAGGAAGGATAGAAAGAGATGGAGCAGGTTTGAAGATCAAAGGGGCATATGGGAAAGCCAAGAAGACTGTCTGCCTTGGCGGCAGGGGCAAAGGGACAGGGGCTGCAGTGACGGAAAGGGCTGGTCTGGTGGGGTGAGGCACTGTGTCCTATGGGAAGGGAGCAACCCTCTGCCATGGCTCTGCTGTCCCAGCCCCTGAGAGCACAGCATTCTCTGTTGCCTCTGCCTTTGGGGCTGACAAAGTGCCACCACCTGGTTGCAGGCTGTCCTGGACCCCAGGCACACAGGTGAGCTTGGCACCATCCAGGCAGTGCTTGCCAGGGCCACCATCACCCACTCAAGGTGTGCTGCAGGATTAACCAGGAGTGTGCTTGTAATTAGATGTGAAGAAAGCTGTTGCTGGGACAGGGAGAGAAAAAAAACAGTGACAGGTTTGGAGGACAAGAAAATGCCTACAAGGCTCAGTTTCTTTTTTCCTCCCATTTATTAAGGACAGAAAATTAGTCCTGATAGGGGACTCCTGATAGGCCATTGCTGCATCCAGCCCCTTAGCTGTCCTCCTTAGCTGCACTTCCGTCAGGGCTTTACAAAGAGGATCATGCAATCACTCAGTGGCTTGTCTGGGGAGCACCTCCTCCCAACAGGAAAGCCAGAAAGAAGGCCCACTTGCCAGTTCCTTGGGCCAGGCCATCCGGTCAACCCTCACCTCCAGCCAAATAGAAATGGTGCAAATTTGCTGGAAGATGGACTCCAGGGATGCCCGGCTTGGCTGGAGATACACCACATGTCTCACCCAGTGTGTCCCCGTGCCATGGCTCCCTGTGGATGTGCAAGGGAATACAGCACCTAGCCAAGAGCAAGCTGGAAATGAGCACAGAGTTATGGATGAGCTCTCCACTGAGGCACTCCCAGAAGGCTGATGGATGCACAGCAGCAGACTGCAGGACAGCGCTCCATGCCATCAAGAGCAGGGAGCAATCCCTAGAGCGCACCCTGCCCAGGGACCGCACCAAGCCAGCCACTGGCATTCCCATCCGGGCTCTCCTCCCCAATTGGGCTGCTCCCTGTCCTTCGGGGATGGCAATGGCTCCTCACCTGATTGAATTTCCAGGCCATCACTCGCTCTCCCTGCAGCTGCGAGGCACGATCGCCCTCCCGGCAACCCCACGCTCACCCCGCGGAAGGAGGGGCTAATTCAGTTAGCCCAGTGGCATTAGCTGCCATGAAGAATAACCCGCCAACAAGGGCCTGCGAGCCTGACACAATATTAAAGACCCCACTGCCCTCACTTGGGGCAGATTAAGCTGGGCTCATTGCTTTAATGCTGCACTCCTCGGCCGGGCTCCCTCCAAGGCTCTGCACCTTAACTGTATTACCCCAGCACCGATGTGCTTGACCTGACGATATTGCTCCCACTGATAATTCACCTCCCAAGAAACTTTGCCTTTTTGACCTCCTGCTGGAGAAGGCTCTAACCCCATGGAGCAGGGCTACCCCTGCATCCCACCATCCACAGGCTTGCTTTCCCTCAGCATCATCTCCTACCTCCCTGACCTACTAGGGGCCTTGAGGTACGTTCTTCTACCAAGCTCAGGCAACTTGCCCCTGCAAACAGGTCACTGTGGTGATCCCAGGATCCCAATCTTTATCAATGACTGGACTGACACTCACAGTGAACATGTGGCACATGCATGGGTGTGCGGAGGATGGAGAATGTAATTTACAGCACCAAGGATGTGTGGGACATCCCAGCTCACTAACCTCATCTGGGGTACCAAGGCTCTCTCAGTAGCAATGTGAAGTGATGCACACAGGGAGCATTGGGTCCTTCCTGCTCCCAGGGATATAGATGTCTCATCTGACCCAAGGAAGCAATTAGGCAAAACACTCAAATACCAGCCTAGGGGGAGCCTGGGCTCCAAGTGAAACTCAACAGAGCGGCGTGGGAGCAAGACGGGGGGTCACCCTGCTGCTGCCAAGCACGGGCAGAGCCAACATCATCTTGGCTTGGCAGCAGCCACTGCCTCCTCTTACCCAAAAGCTGCCAGCAGCTGTCTTGTGCTCTTATTCCTGCTTCATCTTGTGGCCCGCAAGCAATACAGGGAGAGTCCTGAAGATGATGTCTGCTTGGGCTGCCGGCTCACACAGCCTTGCTTTTCATAGGAAACACCTACAGAGTGGAATCACTTTCCCACTTAGTCAAAACCAGAGGGCCAGTGTATCCTACAAGACACCAGAATGAAATTTTCAAACATGGAAAACTCACCTTTTCTGAGAAAAAACTGCAGTCTGATTTAGCCACCTATTGACTTCTGCCCTCCTCACCAGAATATCATAATAATCTACACCAACCTTTTCCTCTAACTTTTATCATTGGCCATGATACCACTGATACCATTTTATCATTATCTAAAAAATGGATTGTATTGCTGGATGCTCTGTCTCGTCTCCTTAGAAAGGTTAGCAACAGCAAATTATAATTCCAGCTCTAGATCTAGAACAAGGCATCTGCTCTCTGCTCTGCTCCCTTGCCTTTTCACAGGTGGTTTTTATACTTTCCTTGCACAGTTAGTGCTTGGTAGTGTATATAAGGTTGGATATCAGGTGTGTCTACATAACTAATATATATGTATAGACATTACTATTTACACTAAATAAAAATAATGACCAGGCAGTGCTCACAACAAGCAAGCCCTTCTTTTGGAAACATTTTGCTTCCTTATTTTCTGATTTCACTATTCAAAGGTGTGTTTCCTTTTTTTTGAAGAAACAAAACTAGAAAAAGGAACAAACCTGAATTTCTACTCATAAGTCAGACCGCAAGTCTTGGTGTTTTTCTTAATATTAAAAGTTTTGGTGAAGCTGTGTTTGACCCAGTGCTGCTGGTACAGGAAGCAGATCGCCCACACGAGAAGGAGTGTTGCAGAGCAGTTGTGAAGCCATGTGGTTTGATGGCTGTCAGGACAGAAGGACTCTATTTTGAGCTTTGCCATCACTCAAAGGGTTCTGTGACCCTGGGAAGGCACAGCATCTCTCCCTGTCCTGGATACCCTCTGCCCCTGCTGGGAGCATGGAGATTTCAATAGGTGCAGACATTTGCTGCTGCCTCCCACCTGGGGCAGAAGGAGCTTTCCAGCATGAAATACCACCTGTGCCACCTCACATCCTGAATTTGCTGGCTGGATCACTGCTCAGTAACTGTGCTTGTCCCTGGTGCTCTGCCCAGAGCCTGGCCATACCTGGGACTTGTCCTAACCTGATACAGCGGCCATGCTGAGCAACACCAGCGGCAGAAAGCTTTCAGGGACACAAACTAAGCATACAGACAGAAGCAGTACTGGGGTGTGTAACTACATGGGAAACACAAAGGGTTATTCCCTCTACTGTTTTCCTGGAAAGAATCCCTTCAGCTGTTCACACATATACTGCCGAGCAGGGACTGAATCCAATCCTGCTTACGCAGGTGGTGACGTGGTCGAGGATGGGGCAGTTCCACACTGCTGGAAGCAGGAGCAAACTCTGCCCTTGGTGTGCAGCCAAATGGATCGGAAACAAAGAAGGGTGTAAGGCTTTTACAAGCCTTTCTTAAAAAAGGTAGGCAGTGTCAGAGTAGAGTCAGGCCCAAATTTAGGCTTGGGCAAAGAGACAGGAACCATTCATTCCGTTTTGCAGTTAGCTCGCTTGGGAGATGAATGGAAAATGGTTGATGTGAACACTTTTTCCTACCGGAGTTTGTTTTTCTAAGTGCAATGCCTTAGCACTGAGGCCTCTGCCCTGCCTCAGGGCCTGAGCTAACTTCATGTCACTGTGGCTGTCCTCAGCTCCAGCAACATCCCTGTGCCGTGCTCCTCTGTAGATGGGCAGTGCCCGTGGGCACCAGCAGCCCACAGTATCTCCCTACTTTTCCACCCACTGGTCCAGAAAGTGACTGGTAAAGCCAAAACCATCTCTGCAAAGGGGAGCTACCTGTGCCATCGTGGGGACAGGGAGTACCTCCAGCACCACCAGGCAGGTGACATGGGACACTGGGCCCTCTGCTTCTCACACTTCTGACATGACCCCTCCTGTTAGGGGGAGATTTAAGGTGCTCTTATATCTCCCTGCTGTAAATGGCCTCATAAAAGTGACAGAACGACATTCATATGGATGCTTGTTAAAATTTTATTACTAATCACCACCAAAGTTAGCTGCTATATTTAACCCAGGCTGGGGTAAAGAGGCGAGGGGGCACTGGCTGGACAGGATGGAGATATCCAGTTCAGAAAGCAGAGGCAGGACAGGCTCATGAGTGGCTCTAGCATAGTCCACAATCACAGGCAAGGGCCTGGTGCAGCAATGGCAAGTAAAAACCCCAGAGCCTTAACCCTCTGCTTGTCAGCAGCAGCCACAAGCCTTTTACAAGCCCTAATCCAAGAGCAGGATGGGCTTATGGTGAAGTGCAAGGCTACAGATCAAAGAGATCTCAGCTGAACTCCCACCTCTGTTGCAGCCTCCCCATGTAGCCCTGGGCTCTTCCCTGTGCGGAAGCAGAGCCCATGCAAAGCGGATGGGAACAGAGATTTAACAAGACAACCAGCTCTGCAGGCTGGGGAAGTCTCTCATTGGTGTGCAAGTGCCTGGCAGTCCTAGGATGAGTGAGGCCTCTCCACTGGGGCTGCAAGGATACACAGTCAGGCTTCCTTTCCTGTTTCAGTCAGATTTTGTCCTTGCAGGTAAAAGAAATGCTTCAAAAAGAGTGAAGAAAGCCCAAGGATGCTGTCTTGGAAAGTTCAGCAGTTGCAAAGGTGTCATATGGCACTTCCAGATGTGTTCTTGCACCTCTAGGAAAGGGCCAGTGAGGAGTTCTGCACTCTGCAAGCTGAAACATGAGGAAGGAGGAAGGTGGGTGAAAAGCATAGAGCATATAGGTGGCATGGGCTCAGCTACCCCTGCCGGGCCCACAGATTGTGGTCACCTCTCCAGACAGAAACACAAGCAAAGGATGGCTCATATGGCCACGAAGGCAGGCCCAGAAGAACCAAGAAGATGGTCACCTGTTCTGCTGTGTTAGTGGCATGCACATGGTTCTGCCCCACTGTGTGTGGATGGGAGCTGGGGCAGCTAGGGAAGGGGAGGCTCTTCCACCTCGACATGACACACTGAGCAGAAGGGACCAGCTCTTATCAGATGCCAACAGAACACCCTTCTTCAGGGGATCATGAAAACACCATGATGAGTTTGCTGCTTTGCTGTCTGTTCAGTGCTGGGAACGGTAGGAAAATATTTTATTGATGCAGTGAGGAACAGAGCAGAGGGAGAAAAGTCTCACAATGAAAATAAACAGCTTCGAGTGTCTCCTCAGTTTGGTAACGGCATCCAGATGACTACAAGTTTCTGGAGAATGAAAGATGAAGTATTGCTTAAAAGACTTCAGCTACCAGTACACCTGCCTGCCTGTACAGCAGAGGGGAACAGGAGAGGGAGACATGCTCCTCTCAGAAACCTCTCAAAAACACCTGTTGGTGCTCCTGGAACTCCCCATCTGCATCTCCTTACAGCTTCATGGCACCCCCAGGTGTTTTTGGCAGGTCCAAACACCCTCATCTACCCTCATACTCGCTGCACTTAAGCATCATTGAGACCACTGCTGTCTGGCTCCTCATCACTGCTTCCCAGTTACCTTGTTCCTGGCACTCTAAGGGAGCTGCTGTCTGTCAATCCTCACATCCATCTTCAGGGGCTCTGTATAAATCTCCCAGATGCCTCTTTGCTCCCTATATATCTATCTAATTAATGTTAGTATAAGTAAAGCACAGCCTTTTCCCCTTAATAAGCAGAGTGCTGACTTTATTACAGGTCTTTTTTTTTTTCCCCTCTTCTTGCTTCAGTGCTTTAAATCATGTTCAGGAAAGCGCTTACGAAGGGAAAGGCTGCGCATCACATCTTGCCATGTCTTCGCCCCGGCACGGCTGGGGAGGGCCATGGGGACCGGGGAGCAGAGGGCAGCAGGAGGAAATTGGACAGGATGTGTTCAGAGCGATGCCAAGAGCTCTGCGCTGCCAGGTTAGCCGAGGTCAGGGGAGAAGTCAAAGGCCATCGATGTGTTGTCTGGCTGAAGGCAGAGTCCAAGCAAAACAAGGTGTTAAATGTCTGCTAATTAGAAGTGTCAAAACAGGACTGGAAAGGCAGGCATGGCTGGGGAGGGCCTGGAAATGTGGTAAGTGGGTCTTGGTGCAGAGGGAGATAAAATCCTGGGGCTCCAGACCACACTGCAGATGAAAGTGGGAAGGCTCCTGCAGCTGCATTGTTCTTCTCTGACACTTTTTTGATTTCTGAACAAATATGAGATATAAAGGACATGGGCTCAGAGGACAACAAGGTTTGTCCCATGTTCCTATGAATTCTTAGGATGATAAGAAGCAGAGAAGATTTTATAAATGTGTTGTCTCTTCAATGTTAGCTGTCTTTCTCTCTCTGAGATCCCTCTCATCCAGTTTTACTTTCTGTCCCATGGGAAGTGTTGTTCTCCCTTCCTTCCTCTCCCTCATTGCTCTCAGGCTGCCTTGGACTGGGTGCATCAACCTCTGCCTGCCTACAAGCTCTAGGGGTTGCTGAAGACAATGGATGATGGTGAAGGGAGACCCGTAACTCCCAGTTTCTGGTGTCTGCACTGCAAATTGCTGGTGAGAAGCAGTCGAGGAAGACCTGGCCTGCAGGTTGGGCTTGGCTCATCTCTGTGGTGACTCTTGAGCCCTTTGGCAGCTCCTTCTCTTTGTTCATCACGTGGATGCAGTGTCCAATACTAATTCACAAGCACTCCATTTCAAAGAGCAGTGGGGACACTGCTGGAGGGGACAAAGATGGAGAGGACACCATGCACAGGCTGTTCACACTCCTGGTGCCCAACCGCATAATGCACATGAGAGCATGCGCCATCGGACCCAAGAAACACACCTGGCCTCCAGCAAGCCAGGCACAGGGAAGCCGTGTCTCACTGCTTTCTACTGCTACATCAAGCCACAACCCAGTCATCCTCTGATCCAGCACTGGAGCCCGAGGGCTGCCCTGAAAGCGTTAATGCTCCCCCTGGCCTGGGTGCTGGGGTGAAAGGGTTACCCATGTTGTGCTCGGATTCTTTGGCTGTAATGTGATTTCTTGGCTCCTGCGTATATGTTTATGCAGTTTTGTCCACACTCCTGCCCACTCCCCCCCCACGGTGGCTATCGATCAGGTTAATGGAAGGGATCCGATTGCACATGCTCCGACGTGCTCCCACACAGCCTCACCAATGCTGGCCCAGCCAATCAATGCTGAGGTGCCCCCGAAAATTTCCCATAATCTGATTTGAAGATGTGTTATCACTTAATAAAATCCACACTTGCCCTTCCTTTCCCCCCCTACTGAAATGCATTTGCACTCTGGCTCCTGCCATGCCCCTGCATCCTGCCAGCCTCTGGGAAAAGGACCATGGAGTGCCAGGGGCTAAAATGTCCTGTCTAGGTAAGGCAGGGATGGAGTATGGGAAATCTGTCCTCTCCTGGGTAATCAGCACTGCCGAGCAGTGCCAGGGGACACACATGGTGACACAGGCTGGTGTGTGAGAGCTACCTGCTCCCTGCTTCCTTTCATGATGCAGTGGCCATAAGGATGGCAGTGAAGAAAGAGGATGAATAATGTTCCTGTTGAAAATATGGTGAAAAATGCTATCAGTCTTCTGCAGCCTGTCAAGAAACATTCCCATGGTCTTTGGAAAACAATTCACTACAGCGTATAAAAACACTGAGGATATTTCTGGTGCAAGAGGGTGTCTGCTTTCTGATCAGCCTGCACAGGAGTGACAAGAAGAAAGTCATGGGCAGTTGGGGCAAGACACAAGTGGGGTTTAAATGAGATACTCCATGTCACTGTGTTTTCTCCAAGTAGGATTGTTTCTGCAAGGAGAGCAAAGTCAAGGCTCCCCTGCTCTAACTGAGCTAATCCTCTGTCCTTTCCTGGCATTCTGCTCCAACAGAAGATGTGGGTGCTACCTCAACGGCACGCCTCTGTTTCACAGGAGGGGACACATAGGGCTCAAGGTTCCCGAGCTGTCAGGCTGGTTACAAATGGGAAGATGGCTGTAAACAAGTCTGTCTTCTCCCATCCTTGTCAAATACAGGGAGGATGATGGTGCAGGATGCACACCCCAGAGGTGTCATCTTTTAAAGCCCTGTCCCTAAAAGATGGGAGTCTCCTCCCAGAGCAGAGCAAGGAGCCATGCATGCAGGGAGACATGTCTGCCCGGGGATCCAGGGACAGGCATGTGCCAGCAGCAGGATGAACCTCAGCCCTACAGATCAATGGTGTGTGGGGCTGCTCCCTGGGGCCCAAAACCCGATACTGAGGTTCAATAATTCAGGGGGAGAGCTATCAATGGCTTCTCAGCTCTTCAGAGAGGAGAGCAAATTGAAAGGCTTGTCAGGAGTCAAAACAGAGCAGGGCAAAGCTGGACTGAATGTCAGAGAGATTAAACAGGCAGAAAGCCACAGGGATGGGGACAGAATGAGCAGGGAGGCCACTGCTTTTTATGGTTCACTTTGGCAACTATAGGAGCAGCAGCCCAACTGTAGCAGAGCAGGACACTTTCACAGCCAGATGGGTGACCAGTGCTCCACGAAAGCTCTTTGACCAAGAGGGTTTCATCAGCTCCAGTTGCTAAGGTTAAGGACCCTGATGGAATGAGGCTCTCCCAGGCTCAGGTAGCGTGTCACTGAACACCTCCACAGGGTGACCCTCCTGCTGCTGAGCTGATGCAGTTGGGGGCCAGGGCAGAGGGGACCCATTCCAGGTCTGTGTGTCCCATTTCAAACAATGCCTGGCATGGGGAGAAGGACGAGACCAGTCCCTTGGTAGCCTCCAGTAGAAAATAACTCTTTCAGGCCCAAGCGGGACACTGCACCAACAGTGGATGATAAATAATGGTGATATTTCAATAGACACAGGTATGATAATGAAGAGCTATTCTTCTTTTGCAAAGATCACTTGTAGAATTAAATATTTATAAATGATATTTAGACTCCTAGTCCTGTAAAATGCCTTTTTTACACAGATAATATATGTTGACTTGTTGGAGAACCAAACCAGTTTGATATGATTAAATACAGAGCCGAGTGACATGACTGATGCCCTTTCTTCCTCACTTGCCAGCCTACAGCATATGCAAGACTCTCTCAATACACTTCTACAGGCATTTGCTTAAAATAAAATAAAATAATATAAATAAAGCCACAATCATCCCAGGTGTAAAGTACATTGAAATCCTCCCAACACCCCAAATGCCTCTATCAACTTTGCAGTGTCTGGCTTGTAAGACAAAGTATTTCACACCACATCAGGCAGCTTTTTTTATGGACAGAGTTTCATTTGTGCTTTATATGTGACTTATCCAGCTCTGGTGCCTGACCCTGCAGGCCCTCATGTGGGGACCAAGAGGCTGAACTGGCAGTGATGAAGATGATCAGCGATACAGACCTAAGTCCTCTCTCTCTCCATTCTCACAACACTTTGGTACTACAGTCAAGCATGCTCCACTTGAACAATCATTTGGTTTAAGAGGGATGTGACCACAGATGTGTGCCTTCTCCAGAGACTGCACTGGTTTCACATCTTGAAATAACTCTCCATAGCTCCAGGAACTAAAAAAGCAAGAGGTAGAAAGAGGCAGAAGAAAGAGGAAGAGCTTGGCAGGCTGGTGACATGTGCCCAGGGACACCTGTCCCACAAAGCTCACTTAGAGCTCAGCCTGACCGCAGCATGAAGCCTCCATTTTGCAATTTCACATGTATGAGGAATACTGTTCATGTTACAGAAACTCTTCTTTAGCCTCACCTTACATATAAACACTGAGTGTTCACACCACACTGTTCTTGCACCAGTGTTTGCCCTTTCCTGAAGAACAGTTGGGCTGGGCAAGCATCCTGGGAGCCATCTGCACCCCGAGAAGTGAGGCTGGTTTCTAGCCCTCAGAGCATGCAGTTGGACTTGTTAAACAGCACAGGCAGCACTATTGGAAGGAGAAGTTTCCATTAATTTGCAGGTGCTGGGGGGAAGGGCGGAAGGAGAAGCCAGGTGCTTTCTGGATGCTGCCCCCAGCCATCTCCCCCTGGTCCTTCCCCATTGTTCCAGAGCCGTCCCACGCAGCCCCGCCAAAGGGGATAACAGTCTCAGGAACAAGCTGAGTGACAGCAGACACCTTATAAAATGCCTGGCCGAGCGGGCCTGGCGCCTTGCTGCACGCAGCGCACATGCCCGCAGCCCAGCCAGGCCTGGCCCTGCACGCAGGTACCGAGGGGGGATCACATCAAAGGCTCTGGTTTTGCAAGGCTCAGGACGCGGGAGGGCGTGAATTATAGACTTTGATGTCTGAGCAGCAGCAGAGGAATCGGCGTGAAGATCGTTTATAAATCGCTATTTATGGTCTCCACTAAGTACCAGGCAGCCCCTTAAAGCAAGGGATCAGGTTTAACTGAGGGCCGCTGCAGAGAGTGGCTGCTGGCAGCTGGGCCAGGGCTCTGTGTGGGGAGGATGTATTTTGGACACTTCTCCATCTCAAACAGCTGAATTCAACTCCGATATTTTCCCAGTGAACCACCCCAGGTCTTTGCCAGTTTTGGGGTGCCCCAATATGGGAAGCTGGTGGTGCCTGCACAGCAGGAGAGTCATGGCTCCTGGAGAAGCAGATCTGTACCACAGGGTGGTGGGATTTAGAGCTCATATGGGGCTGATCCTGGTTCCTGCTAAGATGAAAAGAGACAAATTTTGAATCTCAGCATACTGTCTCTGCTCCTAAGGGACCTTCTGGCTTTGCCTTGCTCCTGATTCTGTTGCCTGATGTAGTTTGTAACAATTGCCAAGCCTGGGTAGAGCTGCATGCCTTCCCTTGGCTGCTGAGTCTATGCTCTGGCTGCCATGTTCCTCTCAAAGCAAAGTTGGGACACCAACCAGGCAGCTCTGCAGCAGAAGAAAGGGCAGCATCCTACCAGGCACCATGACACTCCTGTCCATGGTTAGCAGCTGGCACCTGGCTCTCCTTAAGGAAGATGCATGCTGCTGCCTATGGCACATCTGGGTGTGCTACTGTTAAAGAGATATCTTAAAGATAGGGATTAAAACTTCTGAATCCTGGGAACATAAACCATTCAGATTTCAATTCACTGATCTGGAACAGCTCTGTATCCCTTGACTGGGACCCAACTAAAGAAATACCTGCTTTTGGATTCTTCTTCATCTGATCTGAGAACAAACAGCCTGGTTGGATTTCTCCCATGTGGTTTGATTCCAGTCCCTGTGGTCAGAGGTCAATGGACAGCTTAGCCTTACGGGAACTGCAGCATGGAGAATGCCTTGTGTGGGGCTTGCACATTCCTGGTGGACCCCACAAGATCCATCACCATCAAGTCTTCCCAAACGTATCAGTGAGTCCACTGTTCTGCTTGCCCCTCTCCTCATCCCAGAAAGAAATACACATTACCTCACAGAAGGAAGGACCATTACCTGAATACTGAGAAGCCCATTACCTGAATACTGGGAATTCCATATACTGTTCCTACACCTGAGCATCCCCTCCCAGAATGCGGTGTCCTCTCTACCCTGACACTATCTCTTTGTCCTCAGTGGTGTTTGCAGTTCCCTCCATTGCAGCATAAGCTACAAATTCCTCTGCATAGCCTTCGCATCCTCTTCAACATCACCAACTCAGACACTGCCTCAGGCCAGGCATAACACCAGTCATTGCCCATTTTTCCCTGAAGGAATGCCGTCCAAACTATAATCTTTGAGCTGATCTGATTTACAATCCAGCAGCCAGTTCTGAAGCCCCCAGTTGCATTGCTTGGGGATGCATAAGGATGCTGGCCCAGATACTTGTTTCTGTTTAAACAGCACAAAATGCCATTGTGAACAGAACTGGATTTTCTCCCTATCTTCAATTAAATGTTCATGTCCAGATTTATACCAAACTTTTCAAATGCAGCTGCAGTATTTTAGGAGCTGAGACAGATCATGCTGGATTATTCAACAAGTTACAAGCCCAAAATCCAATTCTGGCCCCCTAAATCAGTGGACATTTTTGCACACTGACTATTTTATCTGGAACACATAGACAGACTTCCTCATTGTCCTCTCCTTGCCTTGCAGACTCCAGCGCAGCAGCACTCAGCAGGCCTGGTTCTGCCCTTGCACATGCACATGTAAACTGTAGATAAGCACATATTTCTCCTCGCTCCAGACACTCTCCAGGACTTATCTCAAGCAGGACATGGAACCCTCCATCACAGCTCAATTTGATCCCTCCTCAGACACAGTAACTTTTATGTCCAGAAATATTTATATACTTTGCACAACTGTTGCTTGCAGATTCTCTCTTGGTGGCTTCCACACTTCGCGGCAGCCCCCGTTTGAAGTTGGACCAGATGGGAGCCTGGACCAAACATAAATAAACCAATCAAATCTGAGAAAACAAGCCCCCATCCCTCCTGCCTCCTCCTCAGACCAGTGTGAAGATCCAGCCCGGGAGAGGGGGGCAGGCTGTGCTCTGATGCTCAGACTGCTCCCTCCATCCACCCTTGAAGTCCCTTCCTCCGGGCAGAGTTTGGTATGTGCTGTTTGCAGGGGGCTTGTTTTTCTAACATGGTGAACACATGCTCTCTCCCGAGAATCATTTATTTTACATCAGAGATCCTGGGGCTCCTGACCCAGAGTTTTGCAAGATGGTTTTGTACTTTCCCTTGTGAGGAAGGAAGACACATTCCTCCAGCTACCACTGCAAGAATGGCAGGTCCCGGATGTGTCCTTCACAGACCAGGCTCTCCCTCATTTCCCTCCCAAGAAAAAAGGTTAAAAATGACATGCTGAGGTCAGAGGATGCTCCAAGGGGCTCTACAAAGGTCTCCCAGTAAGAAAATCCTGTTTCTTTTCCTTATAAGAGCCTTCTTCTTATGGGGCACCAGTAGATCATATGAGCAAGAAAAGAAGGATTGAAGGAACAGCAACCAAAATTAACAAATTATCCACTATTTTGACTGTTTCCCAACAATTCAGGCAAAATGGAAGGCAAAAAGGAAGGCAAAAAAAAAGTCCTGATGACATTTGTCTGCCACCAAGGTCTTTTTAGAGCCATCAATAGCCAGTACAGTACTTGTAACAGCCTAAGATCAGACCCACCTGCAGTCAGACCTGGCTGCTGCTGTGCCCTGCAGAGAGTTGCTCTGCCCTCAGCACTGGCCGCGCTGCATTGCATGCGCCTGGAGTTGCTACCTCACAGGACCAAATGCACCATCCCGCCCCAGAGCACAAGACAGACAGTTCTCCTCTTCTCAAGTGCCAGAGTCTCCTTAAAACCCTGCTGTGCATGGATTCAAAGCACCCACCTTCTTCCCTTGGCAGGGGAAAGGATGTCGAGGGAGAGCAATGGAGAGAGCAATGCATCTCCGCGAAACCCGATCCCTTAACACGCAGCTCCTCTGATGTGGGCAGCTTGTGCTTTACAGCATTAGAGGAGCAACATTTCATGGAAAATTCAATAAATACCCCTGTACAGCCAGACATCTGTAAACAAAGGCTTCCAAATTCAATCAGGCTGTGGGCACAGAGCAGCATTTATAGGCTACAGCATGGAATATTATATAGGAAAGCTAAATGTAGGGGGAGGGAGCAGATTCCTGGAAAATGAAAGATCTTACAGCTCTCTGTTACCCCAATGAAGAGTAACTATGTCTGTGCTGTACCACTGTGCCCCTTCTTGACTGGCTGGGGTAGCCTTGTCATTCCCAGTCTGCCAGCTGCCACGTCAATCTCTACTGGGCTCTCACCTAGCAAAGACATTGCAGTAGAAACCACAGCAAGACAAGCGGGGAAATGCTGATGACTCCAGCAACTCCCAGCCACATTGTTTGCTGGAGTGCATTCCTGCTGCCAGCCATACCAGGTGTGTGACCTTTGGGATATAAGTCTAAAGATGGCTCTGAAACACCAAGTCCTGATCCTGGAGTAAATGCTTCCAGAACCTGGAGGTAACTACAGCTAGTGCTCAACTCACATTGGGATTTTAGAGTGGAGAACAGTGTCTTGCTTGTCTTTTGGGGCTTTCCTGGGTCATGCCATCCCCCAGCAGTTTGAATGGGCTCTGTCTATCTTTTCTCCTTTTTTTATCACAGCCTCAGTTCACATTTGTATAAAACCAGATAAACTGGGCAAAGTGAAATGGCAATGTCCAGTCAAGGCTCTGCTGAGCTCCATGGTGACTCACTGGGATGGAGCTGCAGTGCTGTGACCCTCAGCCATCTGCACCAGATGGCTTCTGGTACTGGTACAGAAGATTTGCTCCCAGAGTAGAGCAATACCAGATCTGTAACACACAGCTGAGCATTGATGGGCATGTCTGTGTACACTTGTGCACAGATACACACACTCCCACAAGACAGTATAGCACCCTTGTAGAATTTCCTCTTCCCTCTTTGGCCAAGGTTTTCTCTGTGGATCCTCATCCTCCCGCACAGTAACTGTAAAGGTCTCTAACACATGCAAGTGATGTTGAACAGCATGGGACATGGGCCTCTGCTAATGTCTGCCACCCTTATGAGGTTTCTCCAAGCCCAGGGCCAAAGATCTGCACAGTCGAGAGATCAAAACACTGTCCTTCCCATGCTGACCTGGTTTTCCATCCATCACCTAAAGGTGAACACCTGCAGGTGATTTTGGCCCAGGCTATGCATAACTATCATTTCAGACACACCCAGAATGGTTCATTACCATCCAGTGGCTACACCACCTTGCAGGCTCTGAACTCAGCATCCCCAGCCATGCTGGGGTCCTATCTGCTGGCTGCTCCAAGCTGCACCTGCAGGGTCAGGGGTCTTGATTTCTCCAAGCTGAACTTTGCAGATCCTTGCAAAGGGCAAGCCACCAGCTCATAGAAAGCTGTGCTCCTGCAGCCCTTTGGGCACCTCAGGGGTGGTTACAATGGCAGGGACAACTGTGGTCCTCCATGGAAGACAGCTATCAAGGAACACCTTTGTGCAGCAGGAGCTGCATCTGGATGACCGACTTGAACCCTCTGGTAGCACCCATAGAGGTTATAAGCCCATATTTAGGGCAGGCCAAATCAGGCATTTATCTCCTCCTTCCCCCTGAGTGCACTTTTCCTTACAGCTCAATCAGGCTTTACAAACACACCACCCCACACAGAGGCCAGTATATATAATAAATAGAGCCTAGCTCCGAGGGCAGCAGCAGTACACTATTGCCCAGGGGACAGGAAGGTTAGTGGGATTGTGATCTAAAACCTGAGGCTGGCAGCTTTATGCTCCCCCAGGAGAGATTTCCACAGCTACTGCGAGGAAAACAATCACTGTTTTGGTTATTACACTTCATTTATTGGTTTGTTCAAAGATCACAGCCAGGTAGGCCTTAAATTCAGGGATGCTCGGAGCATGGGTCTCCAGCCTCACTCTCTGTGGGGCACCCCAGGGTGCTCCCCCAGCTTCTGCCATTCCCTACCCAGGACAGCTCCATCCTGACTGCCTCTGTAAGATCCCTACACCATGACCAGGCGAAGCACAGGAGGGGAGCTGTCCCAAGGAACAAACTATGCATTGGGACAGATCTACAAGCAAAGCCTCTCACTGACGTCAACACAGTCTGATGACAACACAAGAGGAAGCAACAGAGGTGCTCTGAGGGAACCATCCAGCACATACACTGTTGGGAGCATATGCACTTCCCAGGAAGCATCTTTGATGTTGCTTGAGAAAACATGAGAAATTACGGTCTGGAATGGACACATCCACACCCGTACCCTGGAGGACAGGCAGCAGGATGAGAAACTTGCTGCTCCTCAGCTGAGCAGGGGGAGCTCAGGGCAACTACTGTAGGACACACATCAACAAATTTACCCATCTGGGTCATACAACAGGGACTTTAAAACTCTGGGAAGTGAAGTGTGTCCATGCAATGAAGAGGTCTGCAGAACAAGCCATGGGCACCCCTTTGCTTGTTGGCAGTACAGGCAGGAAGGAGCAATGCAGTGACCAGCTGAGCTGCTTTGGTCATGCAGACCCCTGAGCACATCCAATCAGCTACCGTCTCTTCAAGATGTGTTGAAGAGCTCTGGTTGATGGCCAGGATTCAGGAAATGTGGGGCGCTTCCCCCACTGCTCCTCAGCCAGCTGCCCTGGAAGTGTTCCTATAAACTCCTATTAATTAGTTGACACTTGGACTGTGCAAACAGGCTGCCCCCTCCCTGTTCCCCCCCAGGAGGCAGTGCTGGAACAGGCCAGTGTGGGGGCCAAGTCTTGGGCACATTCCTCCAGTTAATATTTTAGCCCGCAGTTGCCAAGGGATTGGGACTGGCATTTCCCCCCTTCCTCCCCCTTCCACCTCCCAAAGCGCCAATGGTGAGCGGATAGCCAGGTTATTGCCTCCCCCTCCCTTTGCAAGCAGATGTATGAGAGCCAGAGGAGGAGATTGATGGGGTTTATAGAGTCTCTCTCCTGACCACCCACCATGGCTCCAGCTCCCTTGGGCCTGTCCACACCACTATCATGGCAGTGGCTCCACTGGTGTCCACTACACAGGAAAAAACCATGCTGCCTACTCCTGCTGGGTAGCCTGGGTCACATTTGCTGCTTTAGAGGACTTCATTTGGGTCCCAGGCACATCAGCTGGGATGGGCCTGAGTATGCAGTTCCTCTCCAGCCACATCCATGCAGTGATGGGAACTCAGTGAAGCCTGAATACAAGTGACACTGAATCCCTTAACTGCCCCTGGCTTTCACAGGTGGCACAGAGCAGACTCCAGCTCTCCCAAAGCCTTCAGCAAGTCAACACACTGCAAAGAGTGACCGTACAGAAATGGCTGCAGAGCAACTCTGGACAGAATAGTGTTTGGACATGGAGGCCCTCCAAAGAGCTGCAGTTGTCCCTCCTGGAGGCACCAAGATCCTTGGCAGGTCCTGGGAGGCACTAGGGTGGGAATAAAAGTCATGGAGGCAGGCCAGGCCCAAGGTGCTCACATGCTGTGACGGGGAGAAGACAGTAAAGCGTAAGGAGGGACCCATGAACCCCATCACTGGACATGCAGTGCAGCAGCCATTCAAAGAGCAGGAAGACTGGGTTTGGTGGAAATACCTGGGGAGAAACTTAAAAAAAAAAAACCCAGCTCAAAAAAGTGGCAGGGATGGCATTTGGTGTGACAGCCATCATTGCCACCAGCAGCACACTCAGACAGGGGCACCATCTCAGCAGAGGCTTCCAGGAAGGACTGTCTTGGGGACAAGGCCAGATGCCATTGGATCCCAAAATTTCCAAATAAACCCAACCACTCCCTGCCACTCATGAAAAGAAGAAACAAATCAAGCAAACTAGACGTGTTGGTAACATTTGGGCCATTTCCTGTATGTTTAACACATTTTCTATTAAGCCCACGACAAATGGCAAGGGCTCCAGGCACAGCCATAAAGGCTCCCTCCTGCTGCAAGCCGAAGGGGCTGCAGGCAGGGAGGGGAAGGTGAGCCGGCTGAACAGGCAGATGGGAGGTGAGCGTGTAATTCACAGCAGATCCACAATTTGATTAATTTCCCTGCTTTTCCTGCTGGAGAATTCCGGGTTTTATTGGCCGTTAAAAGGCACTGTGCTGCCTGATTTTGGAGCGAAGCTGTGCCAGAGGGGGGACAGAACATGGGGGCTGGCTGCAGGGACCTGTCGTGGTATGAATCAGGTGCACAGGGTTAAGGCGGGTGTTTCAGCTATGGGGATTCCCTGTTATGGAGGACAGTTCCCCCATAACATGTTTTCTAGAGACTTCTCCTGGGGCCCTGGCTTGCTGGGGAGGGAGGTGGCTGGCTTGGGACAAAGCCTCTCCACAAGGCAGTGGGACCTTCACCCAGCCAATTTCTCCCGCCCCTTCTTCAGCTGCTCTCCCTCATCCCTCCTCCTCACACCAAGCTGCTGGGATCAGCCCTTGCAGGAAAAAAAATGCTCAATTTGTCATGTCATATCCAGCTGTTAACCTCCCGTTGCTGAGCCATAGGAAAGACTTGCTTTCTTCTATTTATTTATTTGCCACTCGGACAATGGACGGCCCCAGGCCTGCTGAGCTCTTCATAATAACGCCACCAACGATCCCCCCTCCCTGCACCTCCCCCAGCCAGCAGCACCAGCTGAGGAGCTGCAGGTGTCAGCAGGCATTAACCAGCGCAGGGATCCCAGCTCCCTTGAAAGCCCTGGACACCACCAGGAAGGCAGCTGTCAAGGGCTGCGGCCAAGGCTGAGAGGACTCCTTGACTGGGAGGATGCCTGCACTGGGCTCACGTGAAAAGACCCGCACAAAGAGGGAGTGGAGAGAAAGGCCAAATGATAACCATTGCTCCGGAAAGCTTATCCGGACAGTGTGGGGATGCTTCAACAGAGAAGAACAGATCTGTCCAGCCACCCAGACACTTCCTGGGGGAAGACTTAAGGCCTGGCATAGTCACTGTGGCCCTAGAGACACTTAGCAACTGAGTGGAAGGGATGGCAGCTTGGAAGCTGGCTTTGACCCCTGCCAGGGTTCTCCTACTGGGCACAGTTCTGGGTGGTAATTTGGCGGAGCTGACACCAGGAAAATTGCTCCGGTGGCCAGGCTGTGTCCCAGAGGGGAAAGGCACCAGCCCCTCTTCACCCTTTAACTGAGGCCATGGTGAAGGAGCATCCTGTGTGAGGCTGGGAGCCAAGGGCTCTGATTGGGAAGTCATAGGGCTGCTCCCCCTGGTCAGCAGAGCTTAGCGTATGGACCCCCACCTAGGGACACTTCCAAAGCCTGGGGAAAGCTCCAGATGTGCCCACCACTCTGGTCACAGATATGATGCAAAGGGTCTGCCATTCCCACAGGAAGTGTGTTGCCTCCCACCCACCACCTCTGGCCATGGATGGGAGGAGAGGACGAGCCACCTCTCAGGGACCCAATGCCACATGCCAGGGCACTGCCCACTCCTGGCCTCAAGAGAGGCAGCTGTCAGGGCTGTGAACACATAGGCAGCGACCGGTTGCGTGTGCATTTGCTGGTCTGACAATAAAACAGCTCTCGGGTTACTGGGAAGGTATCGGCGCCGAGCAGCCGAGGAGCGAGCGCACGCGGGCTGTAACTCCTTCCTGTCTGCCCGGCTGTCTGTCCGGCCTTCCTCCCCCGGTCAGTGTCACTTTATTTGCTGCTGGGGTGGCGATAGGATCACTATTAAAAGCACAAGTAGTAGGCATTAAAATGCATTTCGGTTAGTCCAGGATAATAAAGGCGCGCGAGGGGAAGGGGGGAGGTGAAAAGAAGGAAGTTTTAACTCGCTAATAAAAATCAAATGCAGGCAGTTTGCAGGAGCGAGCGGCTGGGCGCTTTGCCTTGCTCTTGTTAAGGGCCCGCTGCCATAAATAACTTCCCTTAGCGAAAGCAAAGGAGAGCCAGGGAGCGAGGACGCAACAACACAAAATTTTTCATTTTTCTCCATAAATCATTTCAGCGTGTGATAATATTTGTTTTTTCTAATGAGTCTCCTGTGATCCATTCCGGGAGCTAACATCAGGGCCTGTCAGGGCATGATGTGTGGGGCACTTCAGCGCTTTACAAAAACTGCCGCCTCTACAGATCCTCCCCTGCCCTTCGCTTTATGCTCAGGATGAATGTGGCCAATTTTTTTTTTACTCTGGGATTTCAGGCTCTCTCTCCTTTTCCACAAAGTTCTTCAGCATTAAGCCCTGAGAGGACACCTCCCAGAAAAGCAAACCATCCCTCTAGTTTTCTTTCTCTGTGTCGCCCAGAGCAGCAAACATCCATGATGGTCAGCTCCCAGGATGACAGAAAAAGCTATGTGAATGGGAACAAACCCAGATGAACACTGGCAGTGATCCCCAGAAAGGCAGCTCCCCTGAGATGGCTTAACACCTGATGTCGGCCACACTTGCCCTGCCCCATGGGCAGCCTAGCACAGAGTCTGGTACAGATCCAAGTCTCTCAGCCCCCATCCTTGGCCCAATGTCTGACTCTACCACACCTTCATGAAGTTGTAAGCACCTGCAGAAGCACTATGGTGACTGCAGGAGGTTCCATTCCCACAAAGCACATATGCCTCCTCACACATCTTCTTTCAGTCAAAGCCCAAGAGCTTCTCAGCCAGGGCTTCCTAGGGGAAATTCTCTGGGCAAAATCCTGCTTATTTCTGAGATGCAGCTCAACGTGCTTGTGGAGGTTATTGCACGCCATGAGGGTCCAAAAAGTGGGGATGAAGTTTCATTGAGATTCCTTCCATTCCTTCATCCCCTCAATACTCACTACTTCAACCCCCAAGGAAGAGAGACACCAGATCTCAGTCCTGAAGAGAGCAGTTTGGGTCAGGGGTGGGGATGAGACTGTATGCATTCACACCCAAGTGACCAGATTGTCATCAGCCCTGGTTACGACAACCAGAAATTATAACTAATAGCTCAACAGAGTCCTGGGCACCCAAACGAGTGGGTTCAGCTCCTAAGGGCAGGAGTACAGCCCCACAGCACCACATTCCATGTCCCAGCACAGCACCCATGGATCATGGAGACTGACTTCAGTCTGTGCCTCAGTGACATGAGTCATGCTGGTAGCAGAGACAGAGGATGATATTGGTGTCTTTCAGTCTCATTTATATGGAAGGCACTTATATTCAGGAAGGTCTATCCATCACCAGCTATATGGTTGGAGACCACCTCAGTGAGAAATAAAGGGAAAAAGAGAAAGTGGCACACCAAGAACAGTGTACAGAAAACATAAGGGTAGAGGAGCCCAGGAGCATACTTCAGCCGAGATCTATTGCTCAGCAGCTCGGAAATCACCAAAGACTATAAAGATGCTCTGCTCTGAGCATCACACATCAAGAGCAGTTAACACACCATAATCCTATGCTCAAAAAAGCAGGATATCCCTGCAGGGCTGGAAACTGAGGCCAACCCTTGCTCCTCCACAGAAAGATCCAGGTGAAAAAGAGCTCATTCTGGCTCACTCTGATCCTTCTTCTTGCTCCTGCAATCATCACCATGACTGCCAGAGCCAAGGCTGCTCTTAGCATCACCATCATCAGGGTTGTTATTATTATTATTAACATCATTGTTATGGTGTTTCCAGAGGAGCCTCTTAACTCTGGTCGTCGGGATAAAGGCAAGCTGGTGGCATCTTCAGGGAGTCATAATGGTATGGGGCCTGGCTCAGTGTGTGTTTACTCTCTGCCAATGTATGTGAGAGAGAAAAAGAGAGAGAGGTAGTGAGATAAACACTGTCATGGGCCGCTTCCATCATCTACTCACAAGAGCATAATAAAGCCCTTGTAATATACTAGAACTTGTGTGGTCCCGGGGTCTAATTTGCATACTAATTACTCAGTGCAAATGGGAACGAGGGGTAGAGGGAGGGCGTGTGGGTGAGGGGGACTGGACTATTTGCTCTGCCGTTTCATATCATGCTAACAAGCTAATCCGGCGTGCAGTTAGCTCCTGATATATAACTGCTCATTAGTATTATAATAAAGTACATGAAACAACCATAAAACGTTATATACTGCACAAGTGTTGTTTTCTTGCCAATTATCTGCGGGCGGATTTATCACCGCAGTTGTTGCAAATTCCCCTTGGTGAGGTTTGGGTCGAATAAAGAAAGGTGTTGGTGTGAGGGGGGAGTGGGGGGGCTGCTTTCAAGGGGGAAAACATGTGTTTTCTTAAGTAGCACTTACCGATGCGCCATTTCATATGAGAGAGAGGAGGAATGCTGCATCCTTAGGAGGCTGAGACGGGAAGGGAGCCCAGGGCTCCACGTTCAAATCAAACAAACTTCTGTCTATTAGGGAAATGGGACCAGAGCCCTAAGGACAGACTTCAACTCAGCAGAAACCAACTGAGGGTAGGGCAATATCTTTTTCCTACTCCCTTCTTCTAAGGTAGAAGGACCAAGACCAGAGAAAAGTAGCTCTATTGGATGCAGAAAGGGCTTGCTTGGCACATTTGCCAGCAATGAGGCAAATTCCTCAGAGGAGCCAAATACGACCCAGAATCCCTGCCCAAATCCTGCTGCATCTTCTCTTTCCCATCACTGCATCAGCAGTCTGTAAGAATTGACAAACCACAGCTCCCAGCACCTCTCCAGGCTGCACTGCTGCCTGCCCTGTTTCTGCCCTTCTAGCCTGTACCACTGCCCAAAAATGCTTCATGGGACAGGGCTGCTGACCAGCTCTGTATGGCACTGAAAGTCATGGAAATCTTGTGGTTCGCTGCTTTATCTGGTTGGTCAGAGGACAGCATTCCCTGCCCTCCCAGCGGCACAGGGGCAGTTACAAAACCTGACAAACTTAAGCAGAGCGCAGTGATTTGCAGCCCTTGGTCTGTGGCCCCCAGGGGTCCATGATTACTTTTCAGCTACCCAGGAATGCTGAACAAGAAAAGCGAACTGAGGATCAAATAGTGCTCTGCATGTGGGCCCTACACCTTTGCTGGAAACCCCCGGGGCACTGCAGAATGAGAAGAGGCTGAAAGCTGCTTGGGAGGATGTGAATGGCAGAGCACCCGCAGCAGAAGGAAGCTGCATGGGGCTGCCAGGAAAACCTGCTGCACTCACCAGAAGAGACAGGGCACGGAGTACTAATCCCTGTTTCAGCCCGGGAGGGATGGGTGACATGGCTGCAGCCATCACAGGGCACATGCAGGAGCATGGACTCAGGGTCCTTCACTTAGGCTCTCTTAGAAAATCTCTGACAAGATCATGGACCTTCCTGTCACAGACAAGACACGATCCCTGCCCTGGAGAGCTGCATGTCCTCCTACTTTAAAAGATGCTGGCAGAGCTGGCAGAACATGATGGACACTTCACCCATGCCTATGCACAACCAGTCCCCATGCTCAGCTCTTTTCAGAGATGCTCTGTGCTCCCCGAACCTATCGCTTTGCATCTTCCCAGCCCATGAGCATTGCAGACAGGCCCATGTGAGCGTGCAACAGGTACTTTTAAAGCTTCTACCGACCTCAGCATCCCATTGTGTCCTCCCAGTGAAATACCTCTGCAAGAGGAACCCACCGGCTACCCCTCCTGACAATGCCTCCCAAACAAACTCTTGTGATCATGCTTGCACACCCCCTGTGCTGGCATGCTCTGACCCAGATGTGCACTGCCTGGTGTACATAAGGTTATGTTTCCAAACACTCACACAAGGCAATAGGAAGACAGACGTTCTCTTCTGTGGAGACCCAGTGGCATAAATCCCACCCATTTTCCCTCTTGGTAAACAGGGGTTACAAATGCAGCCCCCCCATGGGTATTTCACACAGAGCCATTCTCCCTCTTTCACACACACACACACACACATACACACACACAAGCCCCCTTGCTGTGAAGCATTTGCTTATTTATGGCTTGTTTTTGTCAAGCGGAGGCAGGACTGACAGCTCTCAGTGGTAGGGCTCTGTCTGTCTAACTCCGTAATAAGACACATGATATCCATTCTGCTGCCAGCGGGGAGTGAATCACGCCAACCCTGTCACCCCTCTTCGCCTTGGCGAACTCCGCAGCTTGTTAGCATCACAATATTGGGAGCAAAATGTGACCCAGTGCTGCCATGCCCCCTCCTCCCTCGGTCTGAAAAGAGAGGGGGGAACACACACGCTCACATCTCAACACCAAGGAAAGGCACAAATCCCCCACAGGGCTTTAAAAGGACTTAAAACCATTTTAATAAACTGATCGTAGAGGAAACACCTCCCCTTGGGAGAGGGTCACCGAGCAAATGCCAACACTGTCTCTGTCCTGCTCTGCCTGCCCCGGAGCTGCTCTGGGACACCAAGGAAGGGGTTTCCTCCATGCTCTCTCCTGCGGCTAGCAAACGGGTTGTGGAAGGAGCATCCCAGCCGGTCAGGGTGAAGGAGGGCTACTGGGACCCATTTCCAACCCCAGCATCCCAGGCTGGACCAGAAGGAGTCACCACAGAAGCACTGAAGGACCCCGATCTCCCTCCCCAGACCCCTCCAGTCACGGGGAGGGGGACTCCTACTTACAGCTTGTTCCCAGGAGATAAATAGACCTTAGTAAAAAGATTGCTACATCCTTTCAATAAAGATTTTTTCCTCTTTCCCAGACAGCTTGTGAAATGTTTTAAAAGCTTCTTACATTTCCAGTGAAACCCACAGAGAAGAATTTTGCTTGTTATCAGCCCTAGAAGACCCTGATAGATGGATGATATTTTTCCCCCCTCCTTTCTCTCTCTCACACTCTCTTTTTTTACAAGCTGAAAAGAGAGTCACAGTGTGTTTTATAACCGGCTCTCTGCATTTCAAAAGCTCAACGAGAGCTCTCTGCGAACCCTGATAAGCCCAGGGCTCTTAGTGTCTTAAATACCTTTGACAAGCTATACATTACAACGCTAATAATTTGCCAAATTTGCGCCCATAATATGATATCTGTAAAACGTCAAGGGTGGTAATGCGATTAGCGGCCTCAAATGAAATATCGAACATTCAGCGTTTAGGCCCTGAATAGGGGAGAAAGGAAAGGAAATCAATTTCAAAAGCAGGAGGGAAAGAAGCGATAAGCGTGTAATAAAAAGGGAGAGGGGAGCATGGATACGCCGGGAAAAAGAGCATCTTGTTTTTCATTCTTCCCGTTTTAAGGCATTCAAGCCTTAAAACAGGAAAAAAAAAAAAACGAAAAAAAAAGGGAGGGAAAAAAAAGTGCAAACAAACATCTCTGAATTAAGCTGATTACAACTCTGCAAAATAACATTTGGCCACCCGAACAACCCCAGGGTTTGGTGGATGTTGACGGTGGGGGAAGGACTTTCTCTTTGCTCTCTGATCCCCCCCATCCAACTCCCCGCCTCGAACAGTTCGGGTCCATAAAACACAGGATGTGAAATTACAAGTAGTCTGAGGGTGGGCTGCCCCCTCCTCTCTCCCCCACTCAAGGTGGTGGAATCATAATGTACTAATTATCTGAAACCACTCTGAGTAGAAAAGAAACTGTCACATACCAGGCTGTAGACTAAATAACAAACATCCCACACCTGCGGCTTTATGAGCGCTTGCTGCGCAAGGCAGCCAGGGGGAGGGAATTCCCTGCTCCCCACTGGCATGGTGGACCGGCTCCTGCCAGGATGGGATGCCGGATGCTGCAACCTGGGGCTGAGCAGGGTCCGAGCCCTGCAAGTGGCCTGAATGCACATGTGAAGCTTATTGATAGTTCTGTCCTGCCTTTGCATTTGGTTTGGCATGAAAATAAACTTTCTGCCAGGGTCTGGGTGGGAAGCAGGAGAAACCACCAAAGGAAGAAAGTGACCCACACCAGGGGCAGGAGGCATGGCAGAAGGAGACAGTCAACAGTGCAGGTTGACTGCTCCAGAAACAGATCTGGACACCGTAAAGACAGCAAAGGTGGAAACAGACTGCAGCAAACTCTGAAAGCAGCACAACCAAGGAGAAAGTCCATGGCAGCACTGCAGAAGGCACCAGGCAATGACCCTGCCTCTCTATCCTTCACCACAGCTGGAGCCTGAAGAACATTGCATCTGCACACAAACTGACTTGTGGGTACTCAACCATGGGGCTCTGCTCTCTGGGGTTCAGACTGGAACAGTGTGACAGGCTCAGCCCACTGCAGCCCCACACACCTGGCAAGGTCAGCAGCATCCTCAGAGGCTGCAGGGGAGCTGGGATGCACCTTGTGTTGTGCCAGCTCCTTTATCCTTGGCTCCTCTTGGGCTTCGGCTTCTGTGCCAAGGTTGACCAGAGGAAGGCAGAGTCCCAGCTCCTATGTGCACATACCACTGATAACTATACTGAGGCCCACCAAAACCCTCCCATGGAGGAATAATGACGGTACTTGGACAGTAGAAAAGCCACAGGAGCACCATGGCTATTGGATAACAAGTCAGAAGCAGGCAACTTCCAGTTGAGGGAACTTTGCCTTAGGTTTTGCCATGCAGCCAGGGGATTTCAGCTGAAGCCTATTAGTGAGTGGCACAAGGGCTGGAGGGGAATAACTCCAAACTGTCAACAGCAGAGCACTTAGACTCTTGCTGGAGTACTGAGCTCTGCTCACCACTGCAGGCAAGGTGCTGGATTAAACAGATCTCTAATTTGCTTCCCAGCAAGACAAGTCTCACAGTAATTCTTCTTCCTGAGAAGAGCTGAAAATGGCCACAGAGGCAGGTCTGACCAGCTGCTGACAGCATCACCTGAGTTTCTACGGGCTATGTAAAGGGTGCAAGGTCCAAAGCAGGGACTTTTCTGAATGGAAATATGTGGAAGTCTGGCAGGGACAAGGTGGGACAAGTGCCATCACTGCCTCTCAGCTGCACAGTAAGAAGCGCTATGTGAGCACAGGGCCATGCTTGAGGATGCTTGGTCCTGAGCTATGAATTCTAGCAGGCAAAGATGGTGCTGGTGTTTTGGGGCTTTGCCAGCCCTCCTATAGGTAATGGCACACAGCATCCTCACTGAAAATCCAGCTCCCAGTCAGCGGAACAGCCAAGATTGTTGCTCCAGGTCAGGGTGCTGCCCTCCTCACTTCCAGTACAAGCAGCAGATCCATGCTCAGACTTACACTGCTGGGTCTGCATCCACCTCCTAACTTAGCCAGCATCTCTGAACCCTCTGCACTGCAGCGAGAATTAACACTGGTCCAGCACTGGTGATGGGTACAGCAGAGACAGAACAAACACCTGGATGGCCACCAGCAGCGCACCTTACTGCAAGCTGCAAATCCCCCAGACCCTCCCCGAACGCACTGGGGTCTCCAGGTGGCCCTGCCTGGGGCAGTTGGAGAGCGGAAGGTGCTGGTCCCCTGCAGGAATGCGAAAACACACCGGTGTGGGGGCAGAGCACGTGCCCCTTGGCCAAGCATGGAATGGCCATTATAGGACCACTTCTTGCGGCATCACGAGTCATTAAAGCCAAGAGTGCTTGGGGAATCATCAGCACAAGCCAAACGACTTCCCCAGATGTGGCTCATTCTCAGGATGTGGGAGCCCCCATGGACACCCACCTCCAATCCCAGCTCCTCCAGACAAAACATTCCCAGCATTGGAGTCTCCACCCAGCACCCCGCTCGCAGGAGCTTTCTAGGCCATTTAGCAGGAGGCACTGTTTTGTTTTGAACAGATGTTGCCTTCCCCCTGCCCCCAAGGTCCCCAGCAGCTCTGCAGCCTTTGAGCTGGGAAGGCAAACGAGTTTTGCACACTTGTTTAAGGTCAGTCAGGTGCATGCGTGCAGGCACACACATTCTCACACACGAGCTCGACAGTGGGGTAGGCAGAGGTACCCCAGACTAAAGCAAAGCAAGCACTTGGAAAAGTTGCAGCTATGCTCAGCCTTTAGTGTTAAAAGGACTCCTCCTCCCCACAACCAGCCAGCAGTACAGGTGCTGGGACATTGCACTGCCATCTCTCAAGTGGACTTAAGCAAATTCTCTGTCCTCTCTGGGAGATGTGGAGAGCTGAGATAGCTGCAGGAGTTGAGCCAAGGTAAGACCTTCTCCAGGCAGACCACAGCAGTGGGTGATCTGTGTGGGCTTGGTGGATCCACACAGAGCTTCTGTGTTCCAACTGTCACTTGACTACAATGAAGAACAAACAACTGCTCACAGTTTAGAGGACAGACGCATTTATTTATTCCCAAAACATCAGACCAGACTGGGCCACCTGAGGCCTGCAAATTCACTAAATGCCCAGTGAACCCAGGATACTCTATAGGACCATGGCATACCACTTCCAACCCAGCTACACAGGGAATGGTGCTTGCTGAGATTAGTTTTTTCTCTGCTCAATCTGGTCCAAATGACTATTGATCCCTTAACACAAGGTGTAACAACAGCCCTCAGGCCTTTTCACTGAGAGATCCCACTTTAAGCTCCTTGTCTCTTTCAAACTGTACTACTGCAAAACTACTGGTTTCATTTTGGTCAGAATGGGGGCAAGACATCTGTACAAGTGCCCTTTGACCATTCCCATGGGATAAATGTACCTGCTGTGCATCCAGGCTGCCCCCTTGGGGTCAGTCCTTGAAGAATATTGTCCAACTTCTACTGGGTAATGGACAGGGCAAGCCTTGAGATGACTTACTACATACACTTAGAGGTCCTAAAGACAGGAGAGTGAAAGAATCGGGACCTTTTCAACAGACAAACCAACGTGAAGACCTGCATCCCAACTGAACATCTTTCGTTCATAAGACCAGCAGCCCTTTCTGCTAAATCTAACTTAAAGACAGATAAATTTGTCACTCAATGTCCTCTAGAAACATCTAGAATACCTTTGTGATCCAAACTGTAGTGAAGCACTTTGTCACTGAGCTGGCACAACCACGTGTGGTGCACTCACTTCTTGAAGGTGTCTGCAGGGTCTTGTACAAGTTTGAGTCCCTGTCCTGAACAGTGAATATAAAATTGCACAGACACACACAAATGCTTGTGGTGCTACACTTGAAGCTTCTGTTTGCAGTCACAGCTCTGGCTGGCCGCTTTCTGGCTAAGTGTGCAATCCACTGGTATAGAACCTTTCATTAGCACACACTATTCCTTTGCTATTCCAAGGGAAAACAAGCTAACTGAGATGTGTTGAGCAAGAAAATGTGCATGGAATTAGCAACAAAAAGAGAAGACCTGGGTGATGTTTGCAGACATCAAGCTGGAGCATGGTAGAGGACATCAAGCTGGACTTCAGCTTGCACTGAAGTCAACAATGCAACAAAAAACATGCAGTGTGGTCCAAGCCTGCAAAGGGATCAGAGCTTGGACCAGTATTTTACTTTGGTTGGTGCTGACGTGGCCATGCCGGAGAAAAGACATTGTCCCCAAGTACCACAGTGCTGGAGAGAGGAAGAGATCCTGGACTGAAGCAGGAAGAGATCCAGGGAGACAATCAAGGAACCACCTAAGGCCGGGGAAACTGTGGCTACATTCAGGGAAGGAGGTTCAAAGCATCTGAGGTTGGGCGAGGTATTGTGGACCTCTGCTCTCTGCATACCAGAGTAAACTGGTAGTTTAGTAAACTAAAAAAAGGTAGCACAGAGAGCCGAGAATTAAGAGGATGGCAGAGAAGACTCTGGACACAGGGCTGCCCTTCCCTGGATGTACGTTCTTTTTCACTGTACATCCTTTTCACATCCACCCTTCTCACTGGGTGCACATCCTTTCCACTGTCCTCTGCTTGTGCGGACTGTTACAAGAGCGTGAGGCTTTTAGGAGCTCTTCAAGCCCCTACAAGTGGAGGTCCAGAAAGGTAAAAGGGATCTCACTCTGTGGTGTGCTAAGCAACAAGAAAGACACCCCTGCCTATAGCCCCTCTTTCCTGCTCTGGCTTCTGTGCCCCACCGTGCTCCTCGCCTTCTGTGCCACCAGCCTTGGCATGGCCGAACCTCAGAGAAATCTCAGTGGGGTCCTCACATTCCACCTCTCCTGAAGGAGACTTCAGCTGTGCTGGCTTTCAGCATCTGACCCAGAGCTTTAAAAACCTGGGTGCCGCGCGGAGGGCTCTCTTGTTCAGGGACCCGCATTCTGACTTTGATTAAGTGATGGACATGAAAACACACAGACACACAAACACAGTGCAAGGCAATGTTCCCAGAGGAATGGGAAAAAAAGAGAGATAAAAACCAAACAGCCGTTTTCACCCCCCAAACCGTATAATTTTGTGTAAATTTTTACTTTAAACATCTCTTTTCTTCCTGAGCTGTGATATAGGCCCTGTCAAAACCAGGGCCAATTACTGCCATTAGGTTCCCATTATGTCACTGCTTCTCCCCCCATTATGAAGGTCTTCGGCACACAGAGCTATAATCTTCACTCACTCTCGCTCCATCACTCCCAGAAGGAACAAAATTGTTTAAAAAAAAATAAAGCCTTTATTTTGCCCCTGTCAACTCTGAAAAGGAAGGAAGGGAAAAAGAGAAAGAAACTGGTAAAGTTTTTAACTGTGAGGTTGCCAAAAGGACCGAGAGAAAGCATTCAGCACAGCCAAGGCATATGAATTGGGGGCTGGCAGGAGTACTCTGCAGCATCACCCATAAGTCACTCTGCTTAACCCTCACAGGGGAGATATCTTCTTCCTTTCACCTCTGCCAAAGCAGACCTGTGGTGAGCCTGACACTGCCCCAGGAAATGCAGAACACAGAGAATGACTGTTGGGAGCAGCACCCAAGACAAAATTCACATTCCATATCACACTCCCCATGCCAGGGGTTACCGAATTTGCTGCTAAAGCAGCCACCCTGTCTGCTTCCAAATACCGACCAGCCTCTTCACCCAAAGCACTGGCATTGAGTCTGGAAGTGGTCTGAGAACATCCTCAGAGGTACATGGACCTGACGTCTCCTGCCATCAAGGAAGACCCTGCAGGATCATGCCCAGGAAGGATAACTAGCTGAGGAGAATGGAGGTGACCCATGCTCTGAGTCATCAGGGATGAGAGTACACAAGACCATGCACACATCTGAGAGGTGAGCTCAACAAAGGTGTCACAGTGTCACAAAGGATGATGAGAGGCGTTTGAGAGGGCTGCTCACTTGCCAAAATAAGGGCAGCCCTGGTCCTGGAGCTCAGGAGAATGTATCATCCCAAACACATTCACACTTGGCCACAACTGGACAAGACCACATGACTGGACATCAGAAGAGGGCAACTAGGCATATTCTCCAGACTCTGCTGGGGCTCTTGACTCCAGCTTGTCCCTGGGATGCTGAGAGAGGGAGAGCAGTGTCTGCAGTGGGGGATTCCAGGGTGAGCAGTAAGAGGCTCTGCTCCATCATCATATCTCTGAACAGCCTGTGTGTTCCTTGATGCTGTTCACTGCTTTTTCTTGATCCCACTATGCTGCATTTTGTGTGAAGTTCATGTGAAAACCAAGGAATGGATCTACTCTAGTTTGCTATGAGAGCTGGATATGGTCAGCTCCAATAAAATGAACTAGAGACACTGAAATGCAATACCCAATCCATCTCCCTCAGTGCCAGTTAATTCAGTCCTAGGGCTCCATTTTGGTCAAGGCTGGAGGTAGAAGCAGCATGGGAATCTGATGTGGTATCAAATAACAGCAGAAACTCAGACCAAAGCATCCAGAGAGAGACTGTACTCAAACCACATGGAGCTCACAGCCTCACGATGTGAGGAAGGAGCACATGTCCTTTCCAACCAGCTGCACTTCTACTCTGGGCCCTTGCTCACACGCAGTTCACCAGACACGGACAACAAATCTCCCAAACCTTTCTCTGTTCCCCATTGTATCCCTGCTACTGTATCCACTGAAAAGGCAACAGCTTCCCTCCCGAGTCCTTCCTCTCCTCTCACGGCTCCCGCACCCCTCTCTGGGGACCCCCTACAGATGACAGCATCTGGCAACTCTGGAGCCACAGAGAAGGGGCACAGTTTGCCCCTAAACAAAGAAACATCATCTCTGCTAAAGCGATTTCCACCCTCAGTGAGACCTCACAGAGCCATCCTCCCTTTGAATGCAAAGGTCTCGCCCATTCCTCTGCGGAGAGAGGGAGGGAAAGAAAAGGAAAAGCAAAAGAAAAGGCGTGGGGGAGGCCGGAGAGGGACACAGTGACAGACACTTTGGCTTTCCTGAGCTAAAGGCTGAGCCAGTGCAATGAAAGCGCTCAACAGCGGCCCACTGAGCTGTCACTTATGCGAGCCTGTGTGTGCGAGACACAGAAGAAGGGCTGCGCCCGCCAATTGCCCCGCTTTGCACCAGCCCCCTTTTGTTTTTGTTTAAATCAAATCAAGGGCTGCTTTACGATGTGCAGCAAAGCAATTTGCTGAGTATTCTTCCCCCCTGTCATGCCAGCAGCAGCCCCTGGTAACTGGGAAGCTGCCCACATGGAGGGGGAGACCCTCCGGCTGCCTTGCCAGAGAGGGCGAGGGCAGAGCAAGTGGGCACCGAGACGCTGCTGCCAGCAGCCACATTCCCTGCTTGTCTGCCAGCCTAGGAAGTAACAAGCTCGAGCTGCAGTGGGGGACTCAGGGTGACCCACATCCCTCAACAACCTCCCCTCCTGTCTGCAGAAGTCAGCGGGTTGAGAGGAGGGACCTTTTTTTTTTGCTTTGTCTGGCCATACCCAGTTGCACGATGCAGGCCTGAGGCAGAGGTGCACGGGCTGCAGAGCTATGGCTGTGCTGTCACCCACAGCCCCCTTGTTCCAGCTCCCACAGAGCGGGACAGAGCAGCCTGGGTCCAGGAACCACCTGAATTTGTTCTAGTAGGAAGGAAAGGTCCTCCCTCCCTGCCCTTCAGCTGACAAATCTATGGATGGAATCTTGGCGTGTTCAGTAGCCAAAGACAACAACCGGGCCCAGGCTCTGCACCCCACCCCCTGCCACCTCCATGCCCCCAGTTGTGAGCACTGGGAGGAGAAACAGGCATGGGGCCATCCTCATGGGTCTTTCCCTAAGAACACTGCTGGGGAAAAGTTGCTGCTGTGCTTCAAGTACAGGAGAAGAGAACTTGCTGAGGAGGAGGGCTGAAGAGGAGAAAGATATAGAACTGGGAAGGCTCAGGAAAGTTGCTGCATGCTTGAGGGGGGAGACGAGATGAGCTGGAGAAGTGAGATGCTGGGAGACTCTGCCTCTGTGTGTGCAGAGTCCACAGGTTACAAAAATTCAAGTTCCCCAGTGCAGAAGAGATGAAAATGAGGGAATGTGGGAGTGACAGGGCTAGATATCCTCCTCAGCTCCACTGAAAACAGGGAGCAGCCTGGATTTCCAGCTCATGGACCAGACTCAGCCATGATGCTGGTTACCTGGTTACTCTGGCAAGTCCCTTGGCTGCCTCGTGCTTTATTTCTCCTTCAAAATGAACTACTAACAAGCTTCACCTCCCTAGTGAAGTACTTTAAGTCCTGTAGATTTAAAGGGAGTTTGTAAGAACAGAATAGTATGAGGATTATCACAACTGCTATGCCAGAGGACTGGAGGGCAAAACATTGGTAATATTTCTCAAAGAGGCCAAAAGATGGCCATGGGGATTACAGATGAGCAAAGCCCCGTTTCAGTGTCCAGCAGCTTGCTGGAAACAGTTCCCAAGTTAAGGACTGTGTTCAGATGGTCATGATTTAACACAGCCCACACAGAAAGCCTCCTCCGAAGGCAAATACTCTCAGTTCAATGACTGGACACAACTTTTTTGGGCTTTCTCAATGCACATAAGACAGTCAGAGTCCTCAACAGGAAAAAAATGGGACTCTCCCCAAAAAAAGTCACAGTAACCACAAGCTGGGTGACTCCAGTAGCAGGGATGCCAACTGTGTTGCAAACAGAGATGTTCACATGAACCATAGCCAGGATCCAAGGTGGGGAGTAACCTTTTTCCCAAAGAGAAGGAAATTATCTTTTCTGTAGAGGAGAAGTAGAAATGGCCCACAAAGGCATATGAAACAGGGAGCAGGAGTAGTTTTAATGGAGTAATGCCTACTATGCTTTTCCTCTGGTAAAGGAAGAAGGGAAATTAAAAAAAATATGAATGGCAAAAATCCCTTACAACTGATAAAAAGGCAATAGTTATAGACAACGCACAATTAACTCCTGCAACTCCCTGCTGCAAGGCTGAGGCTACAGTCAAAAAGAGAAAAAAACCCCACTTAAATAGGGTAATGGAAACATCCTGGGTTATAGCTACAAGAGTAAATAAAAACTGTCAGTGTCATTTTTAAAGGAGTACACACACTTTCAACCAAGTAAGAAAAAGTTCCTTTGTGTCCATTTATTCCAAAATTACGTGCCCTGCTGAACCATCCTCTACCACAGCCAGTGTGTCCTGAAGCACACAGGATGCTGGATTTCATGGGCACTGTCCTGATTTCAGGTGTGTGTTTTCACATGTGCCCTGCTCACACTGATATCCTCTCCATACCAGTGGCTTTCAAGGGGTTAAAATAAAACTTTGCCCCAAGAAGAAGAAGAAGAAAAAAGAGCCAGAGAGACAAAGTTAATTGAAACTGCTGTTTAATTTTTCAGCTCCACTGGATTACACTGTGGCACAGATGGTTCATCAAGACAGTCTCTGTCTGTATCACTGTCCGTCCCAGCCTCTCCCCCCAACATGGAGAAGGGAGGGGGAGGAAAAAAACACAGCAGGCAGTGGCTCAAAAAAAAAAAAAAAAAAAAAAACGGCAACTTAACACAAAAGAGCATTCTGTGCAGCTCTTTTCAAGGCGCTGGGACAATGCTCCCAACTTGATCCTTTCATAAAGAAAACGTTTCGGGGTCAGAAAACAGGACACATTAAGCCTAGAGAAGCACATTGGCCATTTTACCGCTGACTTTCGTGGCTAGCTAGAAGGCTGCACCAGAGTTTGGTTGTTTTAGTTGTTTTTAAAGGTGGCAGCACTGTAGGAACAATCACATTTGGGGTTTGGGGTGGCCTCGGCTCCCACTCACCTGCAGCACCCTGTGCTCCAGCACAGCTCACCCATCCCTCTCTGCTGAGAAAAGTCTAACCGAGATGAAAGGCACCCTCTTTAACTGGATTACCCTTACAAGCAACCAAACCAAAGAGACTAAGAAACAGCTAATTAAAGCTGTTCAGATACAAAGAGAAAATCCTTCCTCCTGCTCTTCCTTCTCTCACTCAGTCCAATTCATTCATATTTCCCCTTATGCCTTATTAATTCCTCTACTGCTGCTCTAGGGGACAGGGGGTGGGGAAAGAAAGGCAGGTGGGGAGTGTGAGAAAGGGGACCAAACCTATCTATGGGTCAGATTTTCAGCATTGATTTGGCTTTTGCCACGGCTACAACCCATTGATTCTTAAGCTTAAATTGATGATTAGCACTTTCTGATTGAAATAATTCCTGGAACCTTGCAAAGAAAAAAAACCCAACAGCACTCTTTTTTTGTGCATTAATTTGCTCTGCTAATTATATTTTCAGAGGCCCAGCAAAGATAAAACTTCTTCAATTTAAATTTCGGGTAAGCATGGCATCTCTAGCTAAGGCAGAAGGAGAAGGCAAAGCAAAAAGTTCAATTTTTGCCCACATGAACTTCTCAGTAGGTAGCTGTTGCCCTTGGGGCAACAGCCAAATCTTAACTCCATAGAAAAATTCATACGGAAGCTTTTTTGAAGATGACATCTGCCTGGAGGATATGTTTTGGTTTAAATTCTACATGCCAGGTACACAAGGCATAAAGGTCCAATCACAAATGAGAGATTCTGAATCCCAAAATACAAAGGTCCAATTTCAAATGAGAGAGATTCTGAACTTCTCAGAAAACTCCTGTTCGGACATACAGGAGAAGGCTGTGGAGTCCTTTACAGTTGAACCCAACTTCCCTGTTTCCTCCTAGTAAAGCAAGTATTTCACTGTTCCCAACACTGCTGGGAAGGCAGGAAAAAAGGACTGTACAACTGCTCTGTACCAAGCCATTTCCCATCACCCCATCCCATCCTGCCAGCACATACTGCATAACCAGGAAACTGCTGACTTTCCAACCAGAGGAGGTTCCTCCATCATGAAGGAGACTCAGGCACTCCAGAGGAGTCCACAAGGCCACGTCAATAAGCAATGATTTTTCTACAACCAGAGATTAGATGAGAAACTGCATTCTTTGCTTCCGCCTGCCTCTGACAGATCTCTGTCCCTCTGGTACAGCGCTTTCTGGACAGTTATTAAATAGAGACTCAGAACCAGGCAAATTTGGGCCAGTGATGCCATTTCACAGCCAGGATAATTGAGGTCAAGGAAAACTGAGCAGCTTTGTCAAGGTCCCAGGAGCAGCCCGCAGCTGACTTGCAGTGCCACATGGGAACCAGGCTGGCACTTGGTTTATCCCTTGGCCAAAAATAAATCTTAGGGGAAAGTACTTCTGATGGTTTCAGGGCAGGGAGGAGCACTCAGGTAGGAAAAGAGCTGCATCATCCCCAGAATGGCTGATGTACCAGCCACAGCTGCCCCCCTCCAGAATGCTCCCATTGTCAGCAGTGCAACCACAGCTGCCTTTTGTGGTCAAGAAGAGGAAAAGCGGAGCTTCACCTTAGAAAAATCACAAATGAAACCAGGACATCATCTGCAATTACTTCTAACAGGGTTATTATCCTGTACAGCAGGATGACACAAACACACTCCAGGCCTCAGTACCTTGGGAGCTGTGAAAACACAACCCACCTGCCTCCCTGACTTGTTCCCTCCTGTCTCCTCCTTGACTCACTTGGTGCATGGGCAGCTGCCATACAGGTGTGGGCACCCAGGAGCATCCGTAGCTGCTGTGTACATGGGTATCCTTAGCACTGTGGAAAAACCATCATTATTCTTGTGTTGGGACATGTGCTTCAGGCTGAAGGACATGCCTGGTTTTGTATAAGAAGGTACTTTCCACTGCTATATTTTTTTCTTTGCTTTTGAAGAGGATCTGCCAGCTTCCCACCTCCCATCTCACCTGCCATAAACAGGGTGCCGAGAGGTGGAAAGAGTCAGAGCGGCAGAGAGGGAGAGGAGGCTAGAGGGGGAGGGGGAGCAGAGATGACTGGAGGGAGGTCGAGAGAGGAACGAAGAAAGAGGAAAGAAAAGAAAAACCCAGCAGTGCACCATGTTGCATTGTTCACGCTCAGACCTTCAATTTGCTCTCTGCATTCTCCTGCAGCGGGGAGAATGTTACGCTGGCTTAAGAGACAAATCGGACACAAAATAAAGACCAAGCACTCAGCAGTAAAGCAATTATCGCAACATTTTATGCCGGGCCTGTTCCTTTTGAAGGCAGCCTGGTGCTGCCCGCATGTACCTTAACCCGTTCCTAATAACCATAAAGTCACCATTATTTACGGTACAAGACATTAAATAAATAATGAAAAAGCTGCCGGCGACGGAGCGAGGCAAGCGGGGGTTGGAGGGAATCTCCCGAGACCAGAGCTGGCACTGGCTTAACCTGTATTGCACAAGGCAAAGGAAAACAACTTCCTTGGACCTGGGGAAGGGAGGATACATTTTTATTTTGGAGTGGCACCTTAGGCCCTAGGAACAGAGTAAAAATTAGATTGTGGGGATTTTTTCAAAGAAGAGAGAAGCAAAATGGAGTTGCATGGGCTCATGGGCAAGCCACAAACCAAAAAGGTTCCTACAAGAAGGAGAAGGGGTGGCAGAGCTGGATTCTGATTTGCCAGCATAAATCCTGGTCTAACGCTGCTGGAACCAGGAGCTCCTGAACATTCGCAGGATGGAGCTGAGACCAGACATGAGTCCTCTATGAGGAGACATCCAGTCCCATCTTGCTTAAATTGAGAGGTAAATAGATAAAAATAAAATATGGACATTATTACAGGTCACGGCAGAACTTCCCACAGCTGTGGATCAGGTTAATGTACAAAGGGCATTTACCCTATTAGAGCTCCACCTCTCACTCTGCATCCACACAGCCCCACCAGGAGACAATATCTGCCCTTCAAGCTCTGCTGACTAGTTTTAGAAACAAACATCTCAACACCTCTGTTTTCAAGGTCTAGCTGCTTTCCCCCAAACCTGTTTCTCTTTTGAATCTCTCCCTCTCTTGACAAACTTCTGCCTCTGAGCAATGTGGGTCACAGTTTGGGTGCTGTGCCACCCTGGTCAACCCCAGCAGCCTGGGCAGGTACAGGTACCTCCTTCATACTCACTCATGCCAGCCTTGTGTCAGCACACCATGGTACTTGCTCCCAAGTGCACCAGCTCCTACCTCCACTCTGGGGTCCTACAGGGGGTGACAGACACACAGATGGAAAGCAGGACACTGCACACTATCTTCCACAGAACCTCGGGTCACTGCCAGACCTCCTCATGATGAGAGGTATAAAGCACCTGCAGCTCCTGGCAATGTCTGCCCAATGTAGGAGTCGACAGCAGACACACTCTTGGCTTATGATGATGTTCCTGAAAGGGATCGTCAGTCTTCATTGTCCACCAACACTTTCTTCTAACTGATTTCTAGAACAGACCCTTACAGCTTGATGTGGAGATGGTGAACAGGGATACCTCCATACCAGCCACCCACTGAAGTTGCTGGGTTTACATCAGAGATAGAAGCAGGAACAATTTGGCCATGTCCTTCTGTGCCAAGTATCACAGTGATTCTGTGAAGTGATTTTGTAACTCTCAAGGCAATCAATGTGAATTTTCATAGTGTTTTAAAGACAAAGAAAACTCCAAACCATGTAGAAAGGGCATACAACAAGACTACGAAATACAATTTATACTTTGCATTTCTACCTAGTAAGTACTGTTCAGGGGCAAAGCTAATGTATTTTTGAAAATGCACAAACAGAACGTGGAGCAATGGAGGACATCTGACCCTCACAGAGCCACTGCAATGTTGCTGGTGAGCTCTCCCAGGCACTTCTCTTCTGGGGTTTCATCTGGATGCTCATATCTGTTAATAAACTAAACTTTAAAAGAAAGATTCAGGATTAAATGAGACTCACTTCAAACCATTCTTAGGGTTGTAAAAAATTCTCCCAAATTATATTGAAATAAGGCTTGAGAAAAGGTATTGCCCCTGGGGCAGGACAGAAGTTCTGGATCTTCTGACTTCTGAGGAACTGAGTTATATTTGTAGAACAGGAGATCTCCTATTATAAGTGCTGCTCCTGGCAACCTCTCTTCACCTTGCTCCACTGCTTCTGATGGATGCACAACAGGAAGAAATTATTTCATTGACAAGGGCATGCTGGTCTGGCAGCACACACACTTCTGGGACATAAAATGTTTCTGATTAAAAGCCAAAGGTTGTTGAGTTTATTTTCTTTAAACTAGAAATGTCCCACTCTTTCTATAACCTGAGAACTGGGATTCATGCCCTAGGATAAAGATTTTCCTCAAAAATGTAAAATCATCTTGTGAAACCATACTCCTTCTCATTCCACGAGAGCTTCCACATTTTTTACTAAGTTTATCCCACAAAGAACTGCAGCAACTGGAAAAAGAGGACAGTATTTGCTTTTTAATATCAGAGGTGTGTACTTGAATGGTGCCTTAGGAGACCTGCTCTTGGAACTGCAGGTTTGTGTTTTTCTTAAGTCTACCCAAAAGAAAAGAAAACAAGCTCTTCTGCAGCTGAATGGGAGAGTCAAATGTGCCACACACAAAAGAGGAAGGGCCATCTGCACTATCTGATTCAACCAGGAAAGCTGGTACAGGTGCCCCTCCACCACTGGGCAGATGGGGAGCAAGAGCAGCATCAGCACATGCAAGGAACATATTACTGGAGATGGTGACAGGCTGGCATGAGTGATGCTTCTCTCCCCCAGGGCTGGCCATGCGGAGAGGGTAATCCTCTGCTCCCTCTGCACTGCGGAAGAGGTGAGCAGGGTGCAGAGGCAGGTGAACCAGCTCATGGAGGTCGCAGCATGCTACTCTCACCCCATCACGGTGCAGCGAGATTGGAAACTGCACAGAGCCCAACTGAGGGGTGCCTCAGCATCCAGCTGAACCAGCCTTTCCAAAGCCTGTGCTGTGGTGACAGCTGTAGCACTGCACAGGAAAGAGTACCTGAGCCATCGTATCTTGCCCCCCTTTCACCCCAAGGTTATAAAGCAGAGCGCGGGGCAGACAGGCACGGGGCAGAGGCAGATGCTCCCTGTAAGATCTGCTCCATTACACCTCTCAGAAACGGGGAGAAGGGGTGGGAAGGGAAGGGAAGGAGGGAGGAGGCGGGTTTCTAGGCATCGGTGGGTCCATTCTTCACCAGCTTACGCAAGTGAAAGCTACTACCGATGTGGGGGGGACGAGCCGGGCGGGAGGTGGCCAGTTCTCCGAGAGGACAAGCCATTCAGGAGGGCTCATGTCTCACACCCAGCTCTTCGGGTGGACATGCCTGTCTCGGAGCTACTGAGAAAGCCACCACAGCAGTGTCTCACAGTCCCCTCTGCCTGCTGAATCCTCAGGCTCTGGGATGACACTGTTTTTTTGATGCCTAGCCCCAAAGCCAAACTGATGTTATTTAAAGAGGNCGACAAGGGGCACCCAGCTCGGCGGGGGCCCCGCTCCCGCTGCCCGCGCCCCGCTCGTCCCCGGCCGGGGGGGTCCCGAGCGTCACAACACACCCGCACGCACCCAAAACAACCCGCTCCCCGCCTTTGTGCGGCACACAAAGAAGAGCCCGGCGCTGATGGAGCCCGGCGGGTGATTTACTCACCTGCCTCTCCGGCCCCCCGTGGGTTTCTATGGGGCGAGGGGGAGGGGAAGACTGGCCTTTGGTTTTACACACACAGGCATACACAGACACACACACACACGGCTTTTGTTGCTCTCCTCCCCCTTCTCTTGAGCCGGCATCTTCTGGGTGATCCTTAACCTCGTAACTCGCTGGTGTCCCTCCCCTCCATACCATGGGTGCCCCATCCATGGGTGCCCCATCCATGGTCCAGGCGTTGAGTTCTGCAGCTCCCTTACCTTTGGGACACACATTTTGGGGTCCTCCTTTTGAGGTGAGCTCCCCTCTACGCATCTTCAGCCAAACAGCTGCTCTCTGTTTCCCTCTCAAACACCTTCCCTAGTTCCATATTCCTGTTGCAGAGAAGACACATTTTCTCTGTAAGCCCCACTCATGTGTGGTTATGTATGAAGCCAACTCCACGAGCTCATCCATCCCTTGCAGCCAAGCCAGCATCTCTCAAAGACTTTAGAAAGGCACCAGCATTCCTATGGCCTGTTGGGCTGACCTGGGCAGTCCCCATCCATTGTACCCATGATGCTAGTGGGACAACTGAGATAGATAGGCTTTAGTGCTCCACAGGGGTGCTCAGGTGTATCTGATGCAGTTGGGTACCTGCACACTGCAGAAGAGCAAAACTGCACGGACTAAGCCATGGGTTTCAGACATTACCCACCTCCCACAGTGGTGCTTCCACCAACACCATTTAACAGGATCAGAGAGTCTTGGCATTTCTACTCTCAAGACTATCCAAAGTTCTCTCAGAGGCAGTAGGGTCCAGTGATAAAAGTTGTCCCTTTCCATTATGGAATTAAAAAAACCCAAAACAAACAAGTAACTGTAGGTACAAAGACTTCTTCCCCGTTCAACAGCAGGCTCTGACAGGGCATCTCCTGGGGCAGAAAGACAGTACAGCCTAACACACACTGATAGCAGCCCATCAATTTGGTCTTTGCTCCTACATACTCCTCAGCACTTCTGCTGCTGCTCTATTAAAGACACCTCAAGCCTTTCCATTTTTCCTTTAATACTGCTCCTGCTACCTGTCTTCCCGCTCTAGACTGTAAGATCTTTTGAAGCAGCTCTCCTCCCTGCTTCATGCCCTGCTCATGCACAGGAGCCCTAATCCATAGCAGCAAGTCCTGTGGGTACCCTCATCACGACCTGGCTGCACACAGTCCCAAGCTGTCATCCCTAAGTGACACTAAGTGGTCCTGTGCTCAAAGGTGATGTATTCCCACGTGATGTGACCTTAAAATGCAAGCTGCATCCCTCGGCAAGCATATCCTAGTTCAGATGCTGCTACTGAGTGATAATCCATTTTAAAAAATCTTGAGAATGGCTGATGTGATGCATGAACAGGGAAGAGGGAATGCAGACATCAGGCTCTTTACTACTACTCAAAGCACCAGCCTGGACAGTTCATACTTTTCTCTGGATCTCATCTTCCCCCTCAGTAAAAGGGAGGCAGTGATTCCAGCTCACTCCTTTAAGCTGCTCTAAGATCTTACAAGTGAGAAGAAATAGGTGTACAAACTGCCAAGTAATAGCTCCGACTCCAGATCTGGATGACAGTCCTGGCTCCTGACTCAGCTGCCTGCCTGTACAGCTCCGTGGCTATCCAAGACAGACTACTAAATTATGCAAAACCTTTGAATGAGCCTGGCTTAATTAAGTTTTAATTTTAGTAAATTACCAGTGTGGGAGTGGTCGAATCTGTGAACCATTACTCCTGCTTGTTCTGGATTTTATTTGGAAATAAGACACTTCATTACATCTCTGTAAACAAGATCTACTCAGAAAGGAGAACTGGTGCAGAGGATCAATACTGAAGTGGGAAGAGGAGGTGAGGGGACAAGCAAGCCAGTCTGGGAGAGTGTGGTTAACACAGGGATTTGGAAGAAAACTGTGCAGGAGCTGCCTGTGCTGCATTTGACTTCTTCCCAACACTCCAATATCAGCCTTCAGTCTCACCCTGAAACTTCCAGCACTACTGCCATCCGTGGCAATGATGTAGACTCTTGTACAGGGGCCCAGGATGTTTTGCCTTGAGAGGCCTTCTCAGCATTGTAACTCCCATCCTTGGATCAAGGAAATGTGAACAGGCTCTTCAGGAATGCACAGCACTGCCCTCCCTACAGCTAAAATGGGCTTGTACAGCCCAGCAGGTGCACAGTACCAGTACTGCCATGACTACCATGAGCTGATACTGCCCCTAACCCAAAAATCACTGTTTCCACCACAGTACTACCACCAGACAGAGGCAAGACCTGGAAGTATTTGTGCCTCCTTTGGCTGGCATAGGAGAAGCTGTGAGCAGCAATGGGAAGTCAACACAGCTTACACCTTCCTTGCCCAGGACACCAGCTCTACCATTTTAAGTCCCTAACTTACAAGGGTTAACACCATGATGATCACCCATGGTACTGCAATGCCTTCTGCTATCACTGTCACTCCTGAGCCCACTGCTAACACCCACCATGTGCCACATGGCAGGACAGGACTGGGGTACAGCACAGAGGCCAATAACCCAGGCAAGCAATGACTTACCCTTCCAAAAGCCTGGTGTTTTGAATGCAAACCACATATGTATTTTTACAAACAAAACTCATTCCCAAGGGAACAAACCTAAAAGGGACTAACTTGCTGTTCAATTAAGTTATTTCTAAGGTATTTCATCTAATTTTTAAATTGAACGCAGTTCAATATCTTGTTAGCCAAATGTTATGGTGTTTATAACTTAAATATCCATCTAGAGAAATTATGATACTTTTACAAATCTCCCTCAATAGCTTAAGTTAAAAATAAACCAGCCAATCTATCAATCAGCCTTATTCATTCGCCTCAGCTATTGTGGGAAGAAAAGAACAACATACGCAAGAGAGAAGCAAATGGTCTGAGAAGAGGCAGCTGAACGTATTGATCAGAGTTTAAAAAAAAAAAAAGTTAGAAAAACCCAGACACACGTCATTTGGTTTAATGCAACCCATACAAACAGCTCCAAAAGGCCACAGCTGCCTGCCTCGAGCTCTGCTCAAGGTGGTCGGTGCCTCTCTCCCTAATGACAGCCCTCCAGAGCATGCAAGACCTCTCACTGTTCCCACTACTTTAAAACTACTCTATCTTCCCCAGAATAATAATTAAAAAAATTAAGACAGAAGTCAACATTGTATCCTTAGGACACCAAAATAATAAATAAATAAGCAGGAATGCTTGCAACCCACAAAGTCTGACAGCTTAAAGTGTGCACAAAGAAAAAAGCACTGGTGAGAGAGTGAAAGCCATCCTTTGAACTCCCGCGCCCCAGTACTCTCAGAGCCGACGGATTTATGCTCCTGCTCTGGCATGTCAGTTCAGAGAGACCCTTTCTATCCATCTCACCCTGATGGGCTCTCAGAGTCACTTGTGTCCTTCTCCCCCACTTTTGGCTTCTATTGTTTAAACTTTCACCGTTTTCCTGTAGAGGAAAAGGGAGAGAGAATCACCTTACATTTCTTGGGTTATTTAAAAAGGAAAATAAAAAAAAAAATCTCTCCTGAAAGGAAAATTTTAAAGTTATTTTAATTTTTTTTTTAAACCTGCCTGGGAAGGCCCTGGCCCCTGGGCTGGAGAGGGAACTCGCCGTCCCTCTCAGCCTGTTGCATTCAGGCAAGGTGAAGAGGCACAACTCGTGTTAGGCCGATGGGAACAAATCTCCCCTTTTGTTCCCTGCCAAAGGCTTCGCTAATTGCCGTTGGCCCGACCCTGCCTTATCGGCGATCGCTCCCAGAAGGGGAGGGCACAGGCAGGTTCAAAGAAAGGAAGAAAGAAGAAAAGAAAGAAGAGAAAGCAAGAGAAAACATTCCTTTTCTTTCCTCCAGCAGCCAGTTCGAGGCAGAAAACCAGAGGGAAAGAAAGAAGAGGGAGCATGAAAGAGAACAAAAAATAAATAAATGACCCAAGCCTGCTCGGAAGACCCTCTTTCTCTCCTATCAGCTTTTACAGGGGGCAATACATTTTATTCATTGCCAGGTCTGACTTATCGCAGCCTTGTTTTTAATGAGGTATAATAAGGGGAACATTTTGTAACAACACGGTTCCTCTATTTTATCCGACAAACAGCTGTGTCATGGCCGTCGCTGGGAGAATGAATCATATCTCCCTGCCTGCATATGCTAACTCCCATGTAATTACCCTCGCATCTTAAATAAAGCAGGCCCTAAACCTGTCGCTCAGATTACAAGCAAACGGTGCAGACCTCGTAACTGGGGCCTCTATCATTACAATTAATTTATCACAGGAGCGGCTGAGATTAGAGACTAGAATTAAAACTCGAGCAAGGAGGGTGCCCAGGGCTGACAGGGAGAGGGAGAGGAGCTTTATTGCAGAGGCAAGGCAGGCTAATTCCTTAACTGAAGCAATCCTGGATATTTTTTCCTCCTTTAAGTTATTCGCTCTATTATTTTCCTGAGGCTATGGCAGGACATTTTTCTCCCTGAAATGTCAGGAAGCAGAAAGTAAAGGGAACTTTGCCCTGTATAAAGCCCAGTCGATAAACACAAATGTATAAAGGCTCTGTTCTGGGTGAATGTATGTGTGTCCAGATATGTCTGTGCCTGTGATTTTTCGGAAGACACATATGCTGTGTTTGCATACAGATATATATGCCAATGTATATATACCTAACATGCACAGAGACCCAGCTGTGCAAGAGCATTTCTTCTTCACTGCTATACAGAACTGTGTGAAATATAAAGTTTTGCCTTCTCAAGACTCCTCTGCTTTAAATACAGCTTGTCCAGTAGAACAGCCCATTCCTCTTCGAAGCTGCCCCCAGCACCAATGCTGCACCGGTTTGCTATGTCATGAGCACATCTCCAGCTGCTGGGCTACCCTTGCTCCCTGCGCCCACGCTCACAGGTATGGGGTTACACCCACATGCCAGGCTCCTAGCAATGCTCCTTCTGCTTTTCTGGAAGAAGGCCAGGTGCTGAGGAGAATTCAGATACAGACTTTGTCTATAGAAAATAGAAATACAAGTGCTTTGTTTGGAGGGCACATGTTTTACCAAGATCATTATACAAGTACCCCTAAGGTACCACTGCTCTCCTGCACATGTAGTTTTCCCTCTCCGGGATGCTCCTTTCAGTCATTTTCAATCACCTGGGGTGCTGTGGCACCCAGCACAGCTACCCAAAAAGATGATTTACAGAGCTGCAGGGCTCCTCCAGCCAAGAGCTTCCCATACCCACAGCCTTCCTTGCAGCCCATCAGCCCATGCCATCCCTGCTCAGTGCCTCCCTTCCCAGCAGGACAGCCTGACCTAGGGCCCAAACCTGAGCATTTAGTCATATTTACTAATATAAAGGTAGGGAGGGAAGGGAAGGGAAGGGAAGGGAAGGGAAGGGAAGGGAAGGGAAGGAAAGGAAAGGAAAGGAAAGGAAAGGAAAGGAAAGGAAAGGAAAGGGGCTTTAAAATCAGTCCCTTTAAGGTCTTTTTGCATTAGAATAGCAATTTTTGCATGGTGTGAAGACACCTTGCTGCCCTCCTGGCAGCATCTGACCTTTGGTATAAAAACCACTTCTCCTTAGCCATGGTCTGCCTCTGGTTTCTTAAAATATCCAGCAAAATAAGAAAACAAAGCCAATGAGCAATTTTACATCCAGGCCAGCCCCATATACTTCTGCGCAAGGCAGCTCTTAGTGTCCTGCTTTTTTCCCAGCACTGCTTCCCCCAGAAGATCCTGGACTCTGGAACATTAATTCTACCTGCAGATGGGCATTTGCAAGCGGAAGAGGACCATTTCATCATAAGACATCAACTCTGCTGCTGGATATACAGAGGAAGAGACTCTACAGACAGCAAAGGCCTCCTCATATCAGAGGGGGTAAGATGATTCTCAATCATCTGCATCCAAAACAGATCTAACTATAGGACTGGGCTCTAATTCAGTAAAATAATAAAGAAAGATACTTTGGTTAAAATCATATGTATTTTTTTAAAAATAATATATTTTTATAGAAACTTATTTGATTGTTTCGCTGGGAAGAATCATGAAAATCTATTTTATTTTCTAGTACCCAGAATTTGGGCTCTTTTATCAGTTGGCATATTGAGAACAGCTTTCCTGTCCTCACTTTTGCTTCCAGTTGCTTTGCAGTGGCTTACATTTTAGCATTTTGTGCATAAAAGGCTTGAGCTCCAAGGTGAACAGATGAAAGGAAAGGAGGAAGGCTGGCTTTTAAAGAATTGGAGTATATTTTTATTTCAAATAACGATTTGTTTTGTTTTTTTATTTCCTTTAGAGGTTTTGTAAACATTATTTCTTGCCAAAAACTGAACCTAAGGCCAAATGACATAGACATATTACAGAAAAAGCTAAACCACTTAAATCAAAGAGTGCTGGTCTGTCAGCAGCGCACTCCAGCCAGCAGTTACAGTTTTATGGGCACCAGAGATGTCACTCGTGGGCAGAAGAAGTGACCTGTGGTCCTTCCAGCCCAGTGTGGTGTCTTCAGCAAAGGCCAGACCAGATGCTTCTGTGAAAGATCAAACGAAGTAAGACAAAAGGAAGACACCACTGTAAACAGTTACGGGGCAGCCTCAATTCAAGGGAAGTTTCCTCCCCAAAAGCTGGCCACTGGCATATGCTCTGTGGTAATGGCAGAAGGCATTTAACAGCATCTTATAGGATTAAGCCCTAAAACTCCACTCTCCAGTATCAATGGGACTGGAAGGCTGGGGTGTTTTCTATTATTATTATTATTTAAAAGCAAAGCTTTTTGCTTCTCTTTTCTACCTACTGGTGCTTGTTTTTATGATGTGTTTGCTAAGCAGGTACTGGAAATACAGAGCTTTGGGCCTGAAACCTGCTGCTAAGACCAAGTCAGTCAGCACTGCCAATTTAATGCAGGTATCAAATTGGTATCTAAATAATATCTCTAAACACATCCTGCCTGTCCTGGCAGTATTTTCTTCTTTCCTGAACCTCCACCGTGGGACGGCATGGGCAGATGGGTACATGGCACTGCATGCTCCCCTTCCCACAGTGCCAGCTCGGCTGCTCTGGGCAGGACTGGGGGATGCAGCCCGGGAGGAAGGAGCAGACACGTCGCTTTATTTTCTGCTCACAATTGGCAGCTTCCTCCACCCACCCAAACAGACCCTGCAATGTTTTTTAAAATGCAGTCAGCAGCTGGAAACTAAGGCAACTTCTGTCTCCTATTGAAAGTCTCCCAGCAAAGCTGCAAGCCTTCCCTGGACCACCCTGGGTCATGTAAATTCAGCAGATTATCCATCCCTAACTCTCCTCATCTATCACCCGCCTCTGTTATCGATCTGGTCCTCTGAGTAAGTGGGGCCTGGGCTGTCCATTGCTGAGTCCTGCAAATCTGGCCAGACGCACGTGTGACTGCCTGGGAGAGCGAGGAGGACAGGTTCAATAATGCTGGGTTACTGCCACTGCACAGCCTGAGCCGAGCTGATCTATGGGCTCGGCAAAGGCACGATTCAAAAGCAGGACAAGACTTGGCCACAATGCCACAGGACTCAATTTAATCCCATGACACTCAGCTTTAAAGGCAATACTGCCAGCCGCCAGCTGCCAGCAAAGGCTGGGAAGTCACTTCCACTGCTCAGTGAAACACATTAAATGCCTTCTTTCCATCCATAAGATACCAACAGCACCTCAGCTAACCGTCTGCTCCTCCATTTTGCAGATGAAGGTTGGGAAATGCCTATCTCCATGTCCCCTATTTGAGCTCTTTGCCAGAATCTCATGATTTGGGACTATAAAACTCCCCCATTTCAAACCCAGCTGACTTACAGCTGAGCTTAATTCCCCTCTCAGTTTCACCCAGTGGTCCAGCTGCAAAGTTCAGCAGCACACAAGGTCAAAGCTCTAAATATTACACACACCACCTGCACCAAAGACCTTAATTTTCATGAAGAATAAGTCCCTGTGCTTTAATTTATAAATAAAATGAAAGATGAACCAAGTGTAGTCACAGTAGTGGTGTGTTCCTTCCCCTGTAAACATCTTGCTATTACTGCACAGCGAGAGCTGCTGGAGTGATCTCACCCCAGCGGGGTGCTAAATCTGGGAGCTGGAGATAACCATTGAAATGGGAATACCTCCAACAATTTCACTGCTGATTTTTCAGCAAATATATATATATATGATGCTTATTCATAATCTCAAACTACTTTCCACATGTCCCAAAGAGGTGACAAAAACCTTACATATCTATCCAGCTGCCAAAACCTCCCACTTCTCCCCACTTCTACAATGCAGCTGAGTATTGTTAATATGAAAATCTTTGGCCTATTGATCACTAAAAATATGAGGGCGACAAAAATGCATTGAATTTAACATAAAAATAAACAACTCATGGCTGCTGTATTGACTGTATTATTCATATTATGATTTAATTCATTCGTCTTCCACGCAGCAGCTGCAGATTTCTACCATCTGTGTCAGACCACTTCCGAAGTCCAGACCTGGGAGCCCTCACTTGCTGAAAGCAGTTGGGTCTCCAATGCTACCAGAGCAAAGGCATTATGGGTGGAGAACATCATCCTGCATGTTGCAAAAGCTCAAAGCAGAGTGTGTTGGTGCCTCCTTTTGGATGCTAACCGATGTTATGGGACATGACTAAGTCTACCTAACTTGCAAAGTCTGAAAGAAGGAGGAAGCTTCCAGCGTCCTCTGGAAGAATATTCCAGGGAAGTCGTGGATGCCCCATCCCTGGAAGTGTTCAAGGCCAGGTTCGACAGGGCATTAAGTAGCCTTGTCTAGTGAAAGCTGTTCCTGCTCATGATTGTATGATTCAACAGCCTCCCAGCCCTCAGGCTGGCTAACCCAAACCTAACCTTACACTGATAGGTCAGCTGGGAACATAACAACATGCTCAAGAAACTCATATCTCAGCCTGGATTTCTCCACACCACGACTATGCAGCACACACCTGATGATGCAGATCATCTTCCTTCCTGCTAGTTCAAATTAGGGATCCCAAAACTCACACGGATGGGGTGAGCACTGAAAACTCTGCACCATCTCCAGTCCTTCTCAAGACACTGGAACAGCAGGGCTCTTGGGAAGAAAAGCCTGACTTTAAATGGAAAGATGGGGTTGGGACCCCACCTCATGTCACACTAAGCACTACTAAAACCAAAACAAACCAGGCAGCCCCATAAGTCATAAGAATTAAAGGCACGATTCCGCCTTTCTAACGATGCTTTTACAGAAACCATTCCACTGTAAAACTTTATGATTTGAATCTTTATAGCTGCCAGCAGAGCACATGTTCACTGCCTTAAATTATAACTTAATCTCAACAGAATTTGTGCTTTCCAGCACTCTGTGGATAGAGTGAAAGATGAGAGGCAAAACTTCATGCCTGCTGCCCACCTGCCTCCTTGAACCATGACCTCCAGAGGTACCCTGTGCTGGGGTACAGCCCCTAAACCCACTCCCATGTGGAGATACTCTACAGCACAGGTACTTAAGCAGCACCTTGCAGTACAGGGATAGGGGTGCCCACGGGACATTGTTATGGTGCTGTTTATCACCACAATTGCTAAAGCACTAAAATGGAGGAATGTGGATATCAATAAACACACTAAAGGGGCCAGAGGAGATACGACAGCAGCATCCCAGACATGCTTTGTGGGGCCAATGCATCCTCCTTGGCAGGATCACACACACCAACCCTAGTGGAAATACCGGGGCAGTGAAGAACTCTCCACTTATTCAAAGGGTAGAAAAGGACCAAATCTGCAACAGACGCTGTCACAGAACTGTTTGTAGAAGTCCCCTAAAAGGACACTTCCTTCCCGCGGATGAACGTGCACGGTCTGTCTACTAACACAGCTCTGCTCTCTGCAGCAGAGGTAGTGCTGGCAAGACTCTGCTTAGGCTACAGTAAAGCAGAGCATCCCCCTGTGGTCTCTGACCTGCCTTCCCTGCACAAATACCTTGCTCAAGAAGATCACAATGGTTACTGCTGGATTTTTAAAAGTCTTGCTGCACATATCCAGAAGCAGAAGTTGCACTGGCAGCAAGAAACAGCTGTGTGCAAATGTGATCTGCAAGCCTATCATGCAATTCTGGAAGAAGCCCATGCCTTGTGAGCTTGTTTGCACATAGCAAGATACCAGCAGAGGAAAAAAAGCTAAAAGAAAACTGCCAGCTATCCCTAGAGAAGAGTGCTCCAGTTTGGTGGGGGAATTGGGAACATGTTTTTTCAATTCATTCTCATCTTCAGCAACAAGAAAGAAAAGACCGGTCAATCAATACAACAGTAAAATTTTTAACACAGGTAACCTTTAAACACTAAACAATGTCATACAAAACTAAAACAAACTGCATGAAATCCCAGTTAGGTGTCGAAATCACCCTGGGTCAGCTAGACTAAGAAAACAGAGATAACAGAGATAACAGACTGAAGCACCCTGCCATACTGATCCCTGAAGTTTTCTCTGCTGAGACGTTGGTACCTATGAACGAGTCGTCCTCCTTGGGCAGCCACACACAGCATCTTGGACTTTGTGAGTTCTTTGGACAGGTGACCCAACTAGATTGTTGAGGTCACTGTACTCCTGCAGCTCTTAGATTTGAAAGATATAAGGGCCATCTTTCTAGTTGTGCTCCCTGCTTCCAATCCCTGTATAATTTGTTCTCACCTTTCCCCTTTGCATCTTCTTTCCTTTTCTTCTGAGAGGGGGAACTGCTTACTTCCTTCTTCTCATTGACCATGTGCTGATCAACTTACATGGAACCATTTTTGCTGCCAGCTGCTGCTCCTGCACTTTAATCTGCTGTGCCTCTTGTTCATCCCCCCATCCCACCAAGTTACCTCAGAACTCAGCTCCCACAGAAAATGGAGTGCATTTCTGAGAGACCATCTGATGCTCCACACCTTGTGTCTGCACAACAGAGGCAACCTGATACCTGGACAATCACAAAATCATGCAGAAGTAGAAGGGTGAACACAAGGTTATCTCCTTCTGTCCAAAAGCAGAAACAGATAAATTTAACACATTCCTAAAATAATTTGGCTTCATTTGCTACTGAAACTTCTCAGTGCTCCCCACTGTCTAGGCAGTCAACTGCACTGCTCTGTCACCTCCATGCTAGAAATTAACAGCTGGCAGAAGGGATTCAGTTTAAGCTCTGAACTTCCAGCCTTATCTGCAGTTGGCACATCCTTCTGCTTCTCAACCTGCAGTGCCTACTCGCCACACAATTCTCAAATGAGGGTGGATTTGCTTTCCACTCTCCTAAGGAGAGACCATCCTGACCACCCTCACTACCTTTGTTTTAGGCAGGCTACAGCTGAAATGGGCATCAAGAAGAAGAGATAAGAAAGTGAACAGCCCTCCATTTTCTGCAAGACTACCAAGAATTTATGAATAAACCTGGCAAGCCTTTAAATTTCTTTTTTCCGTTACTCTAATCTTCTCTTTTTTTTCTAGGAAAGGGGAACATAGATCTCCTGTAGGCAGGATAAGAGATTGCTCTTTGGGAGCTGAAGTTTGTCAGTTCAAACTGGACATCTAGTACCTGGTGGACCTCACCTTTCACAGAGCCACGTGTGACTAAGAGCTTCCCTTTGATGCTTTCTCCTCTGGATCTTTCAGGCTGCAGTCCAGTAACTTTCCTTCTTTAAAGGAAGGCTGAGGAGATTTTGTTTCCTGACTTTTGAAGAGCTTTTCCTCTTCTTTCTTTGATCTGTGTGGTGAATTTGATCTCCCAGAAGAGCAGGATGAGTGTGTCTCCTGGCAGCCCAGTTCCGGACAGTCAGGATTTGATTCATCGATTCGTTTGTTTTTATTTGGCTTTTGTGTTTGGCAAGCTGAATACAGGGGTGCAAATAAAGCTTTCCTTAGGTCCAGGAGAAGGAAGGTGCTTCCCTGAACCTGGCTGAGTCTGTACTTTCCAGGCTGTGGGCTGGATGCCAGCATATTTCTGGAGATACTTCCACTGTCTGATCAAGAATGCAAGGAAAGAAACTCATCTCTCCCTCCTGGTCGATCATGAGACTACACATCTAAACAGAGTGTGCTGGTAAGATATTCAAGTCCTCCCCTGCAGGGAGCACTTCAATTTCCATCTTGTTTTGTGGCAGGCTCTGGGACAGGCTTCTGCTCACCTTCCATGCTCCCCACTGGCCTGGCAGCCCGAGGAGGGATGAAGAGGGGTAAAGGAGGGGACCTTGCCTTTCTGAGGACTGGGAGGAGGCTGTAACACCTCAAAACCATCCTACTGAAGGATGAGCTGAAGCTCTTTGAAGGTCTTTATCTCAGTGACAGCCCGTCTGAATACTTCTTCCTAACAGCCACATATGGTGAATCCCACAGCAAATCTTTCCCACACCTGCTGGCAGATTTCCATCCCAAGAGGAGGAGGCAGAGGTCCTAATGTGCTCAGACCAGCTCCTGACTGGAAGTTTAAAACACCTGTCCTAGTTGGGAACCAAATATTTGGGGAAAAATAACCATTCAGAAGAGATGCTTGGAGGTGAGGTGACAGAGGAGAACAGAGCTGGGGTGTCAGAGTCTGCCTCTGAGGAGCTCACTGGCAGAGCATCCTCAGCTGCATGGGTTAGACACAGTTCCTGCCTAGCTCCCAACAGGAGCCCACATCCCCAAGCACTTGAGCCATCTTGGGGCAATTCCGGCTCCCAGGCTGTCAAGAGTCACAGCTTGAACCTGTCATCGGGAATCATCTCATGGCTGCACTGAGATTAAGAACAAAACAAATGTTTTTGTCGGTATCATTGAAATTTTCAAGCTTCCTGAGTGATTGGTACCAGAGCTGGGATAAGGACAGGAGCCCCTCGCTCCCAGCCCCAAGACAGACAGCAATGCTGCATATTCAATAAATAACTGGGGTATTTACTCAAATGAATGACTCTGAGCCTGCTCCAAGGAGTTAATTTAGTGCTAACTGACTGGATGAAAATGAAAAGGTCTCATTTTACATTAAGAATGATCACCTGACAGTTTTACTGAATATATTATGACAGGATTTATATGGCTATATAATTTTAGGGTATATTTGGAAGATTATTATCCTGATTTAAATAAACATGATCTCAAGAAAATCAACATGGAGTCAGGAACTTTTCACACAAGAAAAAAGGCAAGAAACTGGCTCGGAAATGAACCTCAGTTACAGTTCATAGGAAGTGGCAAAAATCCCCCCAAAGTCCTCAGTTCTGCTAACTTACACATAATTAATGAGTATGACACAAACTTCTTACTCCAAATGTCTTATCTTTGCACCAGGAAAGGAGCAGCAAGGGAATCCGGCAGATTGTGTGGGCTGGAGGGAGGAGGGGGTGGATGGAGGCAGGAAGAGCCTTGGGTGTCAAAAGTGCCCCTTAAGAAAAAGGGCTTAAAGGGTCTTCTGCAAGGAAAAATAAAAAAAAAAAAGGGAGGAATCAAAAGCAAATTTATTGTTGACTTTGGGAAGGGCATCGCTTTTACGGGTCTTATTTTCCAGGAGATGTTCCCATTCTCCGAACAGAAATGGGACACAAAGAGACTTTCGGGAACTTTTGTCTCTTGTGCTCAGGGGCAGCTGGCAGGCTGCAGGCTTCTGGCTCACACAAGAGCAGCCCTGAAATGAGGCTAAAATATGCCCCACTGCACATAACCTATGGGATGGAGAAAAGGCTGCTGCACATTCCTATGGCATTCCCAGGTCTGCAGTACACCAACACTGCAGCTGGAGTCAGTGCAAAACCCTTTAGCCAAACCCATGCAGGTATGGCAGAGCTACTTTCCAGGTGCTCATCTCCCTTTCAGCTTCCACACGCTGTGGAGGCTTGCATGAAGGGACCTTAGTGCGAGTAAGTGCCGAGGACACAATAAGCTTCCTCTTTCATCCTTCCCAGGTCCTGAATCCCTTCTCATCATGTGTCTCTAAGTGTAATTGTATACAAGAAAACCCCTCTCCAGGCTTGTTCTGTTTTACAGACTGCCTGATGGGATTATCTTTCCTGTCATTTTGAAGCTTGTATAAGCATGCAACTTACACCACTCAAGCTAAATCACACTCAAGACATTCTGTCTAAATTGTTTTCAGGATCAAGTAATTTATTTACAGATCATGTTATTTATTTAGGAAAAAATGAATTTAAAACCAGAATTTTTAAATAAATGTAAAATACTGGTAATAAGGACATTGCAGTCAAGTAGCAATATCCTGTGGAGCAGCTAAGTGCCAAATAGCCATGATCTTAAATACTGAAAACTGCACTCTCTGGTCTCAAACCACACAAAGAAAAGGCAACTTATTTGGTCAGGCACAGACTTCCTGGGAGGTAACACTCACTTAGACACTACAGTGATGATAGGCAGCCCAGACATATCCAAGACAGGTAGATCGATTATTCCTGTAGCAGTAACCTTGGGGAAATATTTGTCTGTCATAACCCCAAAGCAGATCAACTAACATTTAGGGACTAATGTGATGCCCAGTCCAGTTAGTGCAAATTTTTCCATTTATTTACTTCCATTGCTGCTGGATCAGACCTTTTGGGACTGCAAAATATCATACAAGCTTCTCTTTCCTCTGGAAGAGATATAAATGTGCAAAGAGCTGAAGTCATGAACAGCCAGGTGGAATTTGGCTGTGGGTTTATTAAGTAACAAAACATCGCCCAAAGCTGAAGGGTGTCAGTGCCCAGACAAGGGTCAGGGGCACACACACAGGCTACTTCATGCATCTGCTCCATGCACAGTGAGTTCATAATTCCTATGGGAATGCATCTAGGAGCAAGTCAGGTATGGGGGCACATCTCCACCTCCACACTGGAAAAACAGTGGCAGTGCGAGGGGTCACCTGGAGCATCACCACTCCCCCACATCTATGGGCAGGGATGCCCTTCAAAGAGCAACCAGATGAGGCCAAAGTCCGCGTGCATTTGCTCCAGTAAAGTCCAAAGCCCAGAGCTGACTTTCTTGATTTTAAGTGGTTGTTGAAAAAAAAAAAAAGAAAGGCTCATCACAGAGGGAACTGTGTGCTTTAAAGTGCTTCAGCAGGCTCTCAGAGTCCACTTATTTCTGAGTGAAGATGGATACCTCAAGAGGTTCTCCTCACCAGTAAATAATTCATAAAAGACAAACAAGCCCAGGTCTGTTTGAATTAGAACAAAATATTTCTTTAGAAAAGTGAAGTGATTAAGCACAGGAGGAGCTGGAGATGACAGCTGGTGTCTGCAGCTCCGGATGAGTCACCTTCACTCGCCAAGGCCCCTCTCTCCGGGAAGTGCTGCTGCTTTTTTTTTAACCCTTTGAGATTCCCAGGAATGATTTGTCACCGGGGTTATTAGCATTTCTCCCTTGATATCGACAGCTTGTCTTTCCTTCTTCTAACCGGTGAGTGATTTCTTCACACGCTCGCCAAATATAGCCAAATCACCATGGTAAACGTATCGACAGAATCATATTAACAGCTGCTGAGCATTTACAGGGCTGTAAGTTATACAAAAAAAGAAGGAAGGAAAACACACATGGAAATAAACCAACTCTGATCAGCAGTGACAAGCATTTATTTAGGAGCCACTCGATGGAAATATTTTTTATGTTTTAATTGCTAATTATAGGCTACTACAGAAGGGTGGCTTTGGCCAAAATTATCCTTTAAACTGAAGCATTAAGTCAGCAATGAGCATTCCCTACCTGGATCTTAGGGAATCAGGAGAAGGATTTATTTTTAAAGTGCTGTCCTTGTTTAAATCAAGCCTGAGTTTGCCAAAGTTGCAGCTCTCCCGACTTACGAAAGAAGGACCTTTAACACACACCTATATAGAGAAAAAGAGGCCTTTTCAAAATGATTTGCTGAAGATGCTCTGGTCCTCCTCTCCCCTTTGGGCATCACAAAAGGGCCCAAAGGGGCCACCAGGTAGTGAGCAGTAGCCACCAGCACCTTTGCTCCTCCACTGGACAGCAGAGCATCACCCCACTGCCTGCTCTAAGTCAGACTGGACCCGGAGGGGGAAACAGCTGTTCTTCTGCCCACCTTTCTCCACATTTTCAGGACACACCCAGCATCTCCTGTCATTTGGGGGTATGGTTTTATCAGGGACATACACAACAGGTATGTGCAGGATCCTCAATGCTTACTTTGAGCCATTCAAGTTCCAGGATTGTTTCTGACCAGGTGTTTTTAACCCTTCGTGATTCCCACGAATTTCTCAGAAATGTCAAAGCATTTCACTCCAAACAGATGGCAACCTGTGGAAACTGTTGATGAGAAATCAGCTCCTCTAAAGCTGTCTCTGCATCACCCTGAACAGGACACAGGACCTGTTCTGCTCCCAGAAGAGCCACCCACCTGCCCTGAGACTCGTAAACATTAAACTGACTTTCTTTACAAGGTGAAACACATAAGGAAAACTGCTTGTATTGAGCACGGTGCAGAGACCTACAGTGAACTCACTCTCAAGAAATTTAGATGTAGAATAAAAAGACTCCTCTAGCCAGGCCCTCAAACAGCCTATCTGGGCTATGGACCTACGATCACAAGGGAGAGAGGAAAAGACAGTGAGGCATTTCTGCTGCATGGGGACATCCACAGTTGGTACCTCAGGCATTCCACCAAGGTTCCTGCAAGAGTTTATATCTAATAGCTGCTACTTCAGGATTTCTGAGGGTTGGGGTTAGAAAGTTGAATTTCATGGGAGCTGTACTCAACTGAGTGGCTTCCTCCTGTTGAAGACAAAACTGAGATGGAGAGAGGCCTGGGCACTACTGACATGCAAATGTTTGCTGAGATTCCAAAGCTGGCTGTGATGTGGCTCACTCTTCCACAGCATCCCCTGATCTTGTTAGAAGTCCAAGGGAGACAGCCTTACAAGTAACAGCTTCCCATAATCTCCTTGTGCCAACTCGGAGAAGGATACATGGAGGCTCAGGTATGGTTTGCTGGCTAGCAAAGCAAGGACAGCGAGATGGGGAAGGAATGGCCATCATCTGAGACAGAGAAAACAAGTCATCCCCCAAGAAAAGTGCTTATTCTAATCCCACTCACTTTCTTCTGGCATTTTTCAAGTCAAATTGGGGGTATGACCCAAACTAACTTCTTCCTCTGCTGCTCACACTTCTTGCCTGCTCTAGGAAGAACACAGACCAGACTATAAACTGAAGGCCCACAAAATGTTAGTGCAAAACCTTTCTTTAAAAAGTAGATGTTAAAGGTGTTTTAGTTTTCAATTTCTTCTCTTCAGCTGCCTTCCCCATTGAGTTCCTTACCCTCTCACACACCCTTTCCTTCCCTAAACTGCTTTGTTCAACAGAACAAAAAAAAAAAAAAAAAAAGGAAGAAAGAAAAAAAGAAAATAAAAGCACCCACAGAAAAATGGAGCTATCTCACCCAGCCTGTCCTTAATTTCCCTCCCAGATTTTCTTCTCCGCAATCCTCTTTTAAAGTAGCCCAGCAACCAGAGAAAGGTTGGACCCAGCCTTATAGGGACCCAGTCTGCTCAGGAATGGGATGGAGGAATACGGCAGCACCACCACTTTCAATCCCTCCAGCTTGACCCTTGCACCATGAAGCTGTTCTTTTGGGCCCCCCATTCCCAGATAGCAGCTTCCTGGATCCAGGAAAGAATTGCACCATCCTGCTTTTATTCAGTCCTCTTTTTAAGAGTTGTCAGGCACTGTGGGCTCTTTAAGACCTCTGCCCCAGCACTTCAGCAAGTTTCTCTTTCACTCTGTTAAGTCAGTGGGTGGCCTGGAGGTACAGAGCTACACCCGCTGCCTCTGGAGAGCCATGTCCCCTCTGCCCTGCTGCAGTGGGTGCAGCAGGATGTGAGCTCCCTGTCAGCTTAATCATGCCTCTCACTGATGCCTTGCAGTGTCCAGAGACAGGCCTTCCTGGAACTTGGGGCTCCTGCATCCACTGGAAACAGGACTGGTGGGATTTCAAGGACTTGCAACAGGTCAGAGCCAGATCTGCCTGTGCACTGGGGACGCACCCTGGCATCATTCGTATGTATCACCTCCAGCATCTCCCAGCTTCTAGAGAAGGAAACACCAGTTCATCTAAATCCAAAACATCAGGGATTTGTATTCAGGCAGATGAAGCTACTCCAATGAGGATGAGGGGACATGAAGCCATTTAAAAGGAGAGACCCAAAGGAAAAAACTGAGCCATGCAAGGCCATGACATAAATATCTCCAGTTACTGGATTCAGGCTGCCAGCAAAAGACTCTTTCCTCTCCAAGGAGCCCTTCTTCCTTCCAGCAGAGCAGGGAGCGAGTGCCTGGCACCCCAAGAACCATGACTTATCTGTGAGGTGTGATGGTGCTACTGGAAGCAGGAAAATTAAAACCAATTTCTATTGCCAGAAGAAATCTCCATCAACTTCCACAAGAAGCAAACTCTGAAGAAGGAGTGAGACTGGCTCTGGCCCCTGCAGGGTTCAGATGACAGGAGTTACACACAGGACTTCTCCAACGCTCCGTACATCACTCAGGGAAATGCAGTACCTGGCAGTGTGAGCTGAGAATACAGGAAGCAGAAGTTTGCTGAAAATACAGACGCTAAAAGCTGCTCGGGCAGGCAGTGCCAAGCCTCATTCTTCATGTAAGAGAGCTCCCTCTAGGTCAAACAATCGGGTATTTCAGAGCCATCACTCTTTTGGGAGCCCATGCTCAGCCCTGATGCCTTTCTCTGGAGAAGTGCCCGTCAGTCAGAAAGCTCACAGGCACCCCAGAAAATCTGTGGTTTGCTTTTCCTTCACAAGCTGCGGGCACCAGCCACTCATGCTCTGCTGTGATGTGCACACGTGTGTGACACATGTGCCTGGAGCCACTGGTCCTCGCAACTTCACCCATCAGAGCGGCTCTGACCCTTGGATGTATTTGAAACACATTGAGATGTGACACTTGGGGACATACTTTAGTGGCGGATGTGGCACTGCTGAGTAAATCGTATGACTTGATGATCTTACAGGTCTTTTCCAACCTAAGTGATTCTGTGACTCCATGATTCCGCTATGTTCAGCTGGAGCTACACGAGGGAAGGAGCCAACCCATAATTTCTCCAGCCCCAAACCCAATCTTTACCCTGCTTTGAAACACTGATGAATTATTCCATAAACCGATGAGCAGGGGGAGTTCGAAAGAGGCTTTCAAATTCACAGAGCTAGAAAAATCAGATGGAAAAGACTTAATGCAGGCAAATGCAGGACCATTCCCTACAGTGGGATCCCAAGAGCTTTGAGCAAACTAGTTTTAAGCCTTTAAGTCTTTAATACAACTTCCTGTTTTATTTTTCTTTTACCTAGACTGGTATTTACTAATAAATATGCAGCTGGCTGTATACAGAACAGCAGGTAGCTCCCATTTACAGCTGTATATTACTGACTGCAGCATTCAACACCCTCACTCTGCTATGCAGTATAATACTCACAATAAAACACACACCGTATTTGCAACTGTGTTCATGCTACTATTCGGGTACGTGACACACATTAAGAAACATATTCGGAACATAGAAAAGAATTTACCATTTACATAAAAAAGATGCAGTGGGATTTTCAATAAGTTCCAGCATAATACAGTATAATTTTTATATCTTGTCTTCTCCCTTGGTCTTGCTGATTTAATACATCTTTTCTCTTTATAACCATAAACCTATAGGTTGTATGTATAGATTTTCTTAAGCATAATATATGGTGACAGTGTGTATTTATAAAACTTTATCATAGAAATATAACAATTGTCAGAATGACTTAATCCAAGGACCATCCAGGCCAATATCCTGTCTGCAACAGTTTTTTCCATTAATATGGATTAGGCAGACAATACAGTTTACTAAAACCTAGTTTTATAACCATGTTAGTGTTAATATTACCGCCTCGTGTATAAATGGTTATAGAGCACAGAGTGCAGAGAAGCAGCATCATCTCTACAGGGCAGGGAAGGAAACTGAGGCAGGGGATAGGGAGATTTTTCATACTTATACAGAGATATTATATTTACACGTACATAAAACTTGATGGAGATTATATATAACAAGGAGCTGTCTAGCGCCCCAAATAGCAACACTGCCCACTCCAGCCCTTGCATCCCACCATGTGTCCCTGGCTGGCACCAAAAGAAGGGCCACAAGCCTGGGGGATGTTGCCCTGCGAAGAGTTAATGGTGGAGGTCTCAAATCCAAGCACTGCAGGTGTCTGCTTTTAATTCTTTGCTGCTCTTCTCCCAAACAGCCCAAGGATTTCCACCCTCCCTCTTTCTCCTTTACAAATGAGTGTTTAACATAAGAAGAGAGGCAAGAGGAGCCAGGGCAGCCGGGAGATCTCCTACAGCCCTTTCTAGGCAACCTGAGCAGGCGGGAAAAGGCAGCTGGCTGGAGCCCAGCGAGAGAGGGGGGACCATGGGACGAGTCTTCTCACATCTGGTTAAGTACTGCTAAACCCTCCGACGAGCTGCCTAATTATTACAACACTTCTGCCGAAAAATTAATGTGCTTGGCCGTCTGCACTGGGGCAGAAAGGGTAGCATAGCAGCTGTCAGGATGAAGGCAGCGAAAGGAGCACCAAGGAAAGAGGTTTGTGCCACAAGAGCACAAGAGAAGGGCAGGGAAGCTCTGCCAGCAGGGACCCTGCTGGGAAAACAGCATCCTCCCTGATTTTTTGCTGCACAGCCCCCAAGAGAGGACAGTGCCAACAGAGTTGTTAATCTAGCAAGAACAGCCCTTGCAAAGAGCTCAACAGTGATGCCCTGCCTACCAAAATCAACAGAACAACCTGCCCGCAGCCCAAAACATAGATAATCATCACAAGAACCCAATAGAAGGGCCAGGAACAAGACCCAGGACACTGAGGTCCCTTCTACCTAGCCTCTGCTCGCTTTTCCTTCTTGCTGAGCCCTCATTTCAGTAACTTCCAGAAAATCCAAGTGTGGCATTTTATTTCTGCAGGTATCTATAAGTGCTGTAGGTACAGTACCACCAAGGTAGCATCATTCTTTGCGCATCTCTCTTCCACAACCAGTTAAAAAGGGCTGCAGTGAAGACACCAGGGCCTTGCACCCCCAGCTCAGCTGTCTCTGTGTTGGGTTAGTGGGTAAGCCTCTTTCTGCTATAGCCATGGTGGGATTAATCTCTCTCCCTAAACAAAAAGGTGGGCTTATTTCCCAAGAGGTGTCCAAGTACACCCAGAGAGCTCAGCGAAAACAGCAGCCTGCTGGGTGCCTTTTACCCACAGACATTTGATGAAATTAATGACACAAAAGTAAGTATAAAGGCTAAGACAAATAGAACTGGCAACAACTTGAACCTTTGGCCTGTCCTTTGAAAGTCTCTGGCAAGTCTCAAATCTTCTTGATCTGCTCACTAAAAGGATGACTGTCCCACAATTATTTTCCAAGCATTTGTTGGCAAGTTGTAGGAGGAAAAAGGCATTTCACTGAAGCTGTTAGTACAAAAGCTCAGCTCCAGCCAGGGCCCTGGACTCCACTTCAAATTATAATATTTTAAGTACCTGAAAATAAATATTTTGTCAGCTGTTGAGAATTAAGAAGTAGCTTCGACCTTTCAGAGAGGGGAACCCTGAGGAGAGCGGCAAGGCTCAGAGAGTTAGTTGCAAAACAAGCTCTGCCCGAGCCATTCAACCTGTCTAGCACACACACAGCCTCCCCTCCCACACTCCCAGCTCCCTGCAAGCTGCCCAGAGCCTGTGGGGCACAACAGGCTCTCCTGCACCCAGCAGCTCCTTCCCAGCCAGGAAACGTGCTGATGAAAGGGACTGGAGTAGCACTTTACTATAAACCGGGTGCCACAAGTAAATTGAGCATCCTCAAGATGGCAACAGCAGAGTCACCAGCCCACTCCCCCGTTGCTCACTGGTGCTGTTGTGTCATATTGTACCGCTTGCAGAACTAGGAATTTTGTCCACAAGGATTAAAAATATTCCCTTTTGTTTTGTAAAATCTGACTGTGACCAAGCACCTGGGTAGATGTACCCACCACCCTGTCAACCCATCACCTCTCAGACCCCTGAATCACAGTGAACACTGTTTGTACTCCAGCAACCGCAAAAGGAACCCGCACAAAGCAGGAGATCTCTGTTTTTCCAGCAGAGCTCAAGGAGTTAAATCCCTCTCCCTTCCCCCCCATCTTTCTGCCTTTGGCCTTTAGATCAGCCCTGGTTGCCAATGAGGACTCATCGAAACACCACCAGGCTGGGCCTGTCAGGAAGGAAACCAGCGCGTCCAGAGTTTTGTTGTTCTAAAGACTTTTTTTTAAATTTTATTTTACTGCTCAGGAAGGAAGCCAGAGCTTGCGCTTCACTCCAAGAATGTTGATTACTCATCCTTCCCTGCATTATTTCTTTTATCTCTCACTTTTATCTACCTTACTCCAAATTCTTCCCCCCCAATTCTTTCTCTACCATTCCTAGCCACTGATTTCAGCTGTTCATCCAAGTTTCGTTAAAAAAATATTTGGCAACTGTTTCCTCAGAAAAAAAATCCCATTTGTCATATTTATTAAACAAGCCTCCATCCCTCCCCCTACGCAGCCTTTTCAATCCAGGCACCATGGCTATGACCAGTGCTCTAGGATCTGGGCACCTCCAAAATATGAACACAACCACCCTCAGCTGGAGAATATCATAATCCCTGCTTTAGAGACAGACGATGAGAAATTACTCTGCTTGTCCAAGGTCAATAGAGTCCACAGCACAAGCACAACCTATGCTCAGAGCTTTGCCCAGGCAGCCCTTCCCTCTTCCTGCTCCGCATGGCTGCGAGGATTAGGCATGCTTAGCTCTGCCAGTAAATGTGTCCTTCGTCTTCAATACCCCCCCACCACTCAAGCTAGAAACAAGCAACACAAGCAAAAGAATCAGTATGTGATGAGCTGATGACACATTTCCTTAGACACAGAAAAATGTGGGTCCTGGATCACCCAAATGTCAGGGAGCCACCTGAGTACATAGCAGAGAGACTATAAGCAAGTGGTGTCTAACTGCCTTCTCCTCCCAGCCTCTGCAAAATCCATCACACCACCCGGGGGTTTCCTTTCCTTCTTTGCCCAGGTGCAGCTAACAACCCAGACACAACTGGCAACATCTGGGAGCACACACACACAGATGTTTCTCATTGACATCATAACCTTCCCCAGCCTTCACCAGCACGTGCCCATGCCCCAGGCTGGGCACCCAGGTGGGAGATAAACATTGGGTCCTCATAGTGTTCCTGAAGAGATGACCAAAGGTGAAATTTTTTTTTAGTTTAAGGTTCTTTCTTTTTTGAGATGTGCCATAAACCTGGGGGCTGATCCAGACCACACCATACACAGCTTCCCCAGGCTCCTACACCCACAACATCTCTGTTACACGCGAGTGAGGCCAACGCAAGTTCTCTCTGCCCAGCTCCGTCTTGCTCTAATACAATCCTCCCCCGTTTCCACAGTTAACGCATTGTTTTCATTTTAAGAGGGGAAAATAATGAGATGGTGGGAACATTACTTCTGGCTAATGGAGACAGAGATCTGCAGACTTTCATGGCTTACTTTTTCCAGTATATCCTAGTCCTGATCCAAATATCATCATACTTATTTCAGTCCTGGACCAAATGTGGGACTGGACACAATACATTGGCCAAATTAAGACAGAAATAACTTGTAGCATTTTTCTACTTCACAATCTAACACCTCTTGCTGACATTAAATTTCTGGTCTGCAGACGCCCTGCTTCCCGCACTACTGAATGTCCCAGCGCCTTCAGTACAGCTTCCCTGAACATGTTAGTCCTAAATCCTGAGTGAAGGCAGGCTGCCTGTTACCTCGCCTCTTCCGTAATCAGAACAGTTCTTAGAGAGCAACACTTTTGTGCAAGAACCCAAATACGCAGAAAGGAAGGAGCAGCACAGACAGTAGTCCCTGGGAGCAGAGCTGGCAGGAGCAGCACCAACTGTCCTGTACAGGCTGTATGCTGAGCGAAGTGCAAATTTGAGGGCAAAGAAGCAGGGTTGTAAGAGTTTGGCTGTCCATTCTCCCCTTCTCTCGTCTAAGGAGCACCTCCTGATGTATGAATCCAACAAAGGCTGGCAACTTTTTGATTGTAACCATTAAGTTCCTCTGCTCCTGCTCAGCACAGGGTTATCCAGGTCACTGATTGCTCCTTCATCTCCCCAGCAAAAAAAAAAAAATGCCAGTGGTCAAGCTGTCTCCTCAGGGAGGCTGAAGACAAGTGCTCAGGAGGTAAAAGCTGTCACCCTGGCCAAGGACTTTGCTAGAAGTTTATCTCCCACTGATAGTGCTGGAAATATGAAGTGAGGCTGGTTTGCAATCAGAAGAATAAACAAGGGAAGGAAGTGAGCTTCTGCAGCCCCCCTGATGGTGCTGCAGAGTTTGGATCCCTCTGACCTGCACTGATATCCAACCCCCAGGATTTCCACCCATCGACAGTCATGGCAAGAAGGACTTTGTGAGATTCCCCACGCTGCAAACAGTGACAAGGAGACAAGGTTCCCTCAAACCTGCATGGACCAAAGGTTAGGCTGGGTGCGGGGCAGCTCTGCTGCAGCATGGCCAGGCCCCCCCGATAAGGCTTTCACTCACCCAGCCAGAGGTGCAGCACTCAGGGTGCCATTTGCCCTCCTCCTCTCTCACTCACAAACACCTTCACATCACCTCCTTAACAACATGGGAGCTCACACAGGGCCTCCAGTAGGGAATTTTGTGGAGCATCCCCCCGAACAGGACTGACTCCTGAAGAAACCTTCAATATTGAAAGCAAGGTTGGAGGACAAGGCAGAATTGTGATCTTGTACCCGGTCTCTACTCCCCTCCCTGCACAACTGCCAAAGCAGGCTCTCTGCTATGAGGGATGATTATCTTATGACTCCTGATAGCAAGGGATGCTACAAGACAGACAATTCCACATTCTAAATGGCTTTGCAAGTTGTTTCCTAAAGCACAGGGAAACAATATAAAAATCAGATTAAAAGGTTGAGTTGTTTTTAATTAAAAATACCTTAATTTAAATTGAAGTGCCAAAAATCCCAGCAGAGAGAAATGGGTCCTTCAGGGCAGTGCCCTTTTACTTGTTGCTCTGTTTACAAAACCAGTTGCTTTTGGGGAGGCTGTCACAAGGAGCCTTCACCCCAGCTGCTTGTCCTACTGCCTTCTGATTTAGTTTTCATACAAGTGCCAGGAGGCATTCACCTGCCTCCCAAAGAACGAGCCCGTGCTCGGGGAGCCAGCCGTGCCAGCCAGCCCTGCAGCTGGATCTGTCCTGCCAGCCTCACTCTGCCCAGGAATGTGGCACTGCACATCTAGAAAGCCGAGGTAATGCTGAAGGACTGCACCTGCAAAAGGCTCACGCGCAAAAAGCTCTTGGGTCCTTCTAAATCGAAAATTTGATGTGGTTATTCTGGTGAGAGACAGTTCTTTAGAATTAGTGCTGCTGGGGGATACAAAGGACACAGTTTCCAGCTCTTCCTTTTAGGGGTATCCAGAGATACTTGGTGCCTTCCTTTTCCAACTTCAGAGCAGTCCAGGATTCACAAGAAAAAGCACAAAACACATTCTTGCTCTGCAGTTCAGTGAGAAAGCTGTTCTCAGCCTGGAGTTAGCAAAGAAGGAAGATTTTAAAAGCAATACTGATTACAAACTATGCCCCAAGTGAGGAAAAACACAACGGAAATGTCCCACACCTGAACTCCACAAGCAGTTTTGCTGTCACCAGGACTCTCTCCCATGTTATCTGCATTTAAGACAATAAATCTCTCCTTGCCTTGCTCCTCCCCAACATTGTTTTTCCCCCTCTTTTGTTGCTTAGGGCACTGCTGCAATTCACAACACCAGCAAATGGTTGAAGTAAAGAAGAAAGTGATGGCTAAGAAGAACTCCCAGCTTATCACAACCACCCTCATGTTTTTAAAAGACAGAACAAAGAAGAAATGGACAAATACAGATAGTACCAAACCCAGTAGTACTTCTTCAGCCAGAGCTTTTCTTGACTTGAGGGCTGGGTCCTAGAGAAGAGCTGCCAATCTGGCCAGCAAATACCCAATACTCGACCAACAATAGGAAAATAATTCAGTTGTAAAAAAACCTGAATTCAGGGTGGCGAATTTGTCCCAAATGTCTGTCCCACGAGACGAGACCCACGAGTTTCTATACTCAGGCCAGCAAAGCCAGGCGGGAAAACAGCGATGTTGCATGAAAGGCACAGCTTACATGTGTAGATCTACAAAGATGCACATGCCCTTTTTCAGAGGATGCTGTAGAGGAATCTGATCCTGTATTAGATTTCCCAAGTAGAAATCCATTATTTCTGAAGAATTTCAATTGTTCTGCAGAGCTGAAAAATGTCCTCAAAAGTCCCCAAATCTGCTATTCCGCCCTGAAGAAGAGAGGTGAAACATTCACAGGCTATCAAGCACATTGACATGATAGAAGACCACCAGTGACATGAACCAGAGGATAAAAATTGTCACAATTCGCTATCAATGGCTGCTTTTCTTGGAATGTGGTATTAAAAAGGAAACAACTTTGTTCCCACTATGAATTTGCATTAGAAATGCATAATAAAAATAAAGCTTAATATTGTATAAATGGGTACAGTTCTCTGTAGTGCTCCTGATGCAGATTAAGGTTAGACAGATTTTAGATGACAGTTATTTACCTCAATCTAGCACTATGTATGCACAAAAAGAATTTATTTTATAGCTGCAGATATTAGCCACAAAAAAGAGATGAGAGGAAATCTTACAGTCTCACGTAAAATATAATTATGTCTGTTTTCTACTCCTTGGAAGGCAAACAAAGAGAAAAAAATGAATCTGCTGCTAGCATTTAATGTGACTTGTCTAAATGATATCAAACAAATAACAACCAGCAGCGATTCACAAACACCTTCACTTCTATTTTTTTCACTGGGGAATTCCAGAAACATTAAGTCCTTGTTGCCTTGAACACTTTCGCTCCTACAGAGCAGGATTAGGCCCATGCCTGAGTATGTCTCTTTCTTTCAAGACCTTCAAAATAACAAGGAAAGAAAAATAAATCACAGAAGCACTAATGCTTATTCACTCCCTCCTGAAATGTTCGCCTTCTCCCCTGCTTTTCCCAATTCCTTACGCAATCACCACCACTCAACCAGGAAACTGTTGCTAACTCTTGAATTTTGTAAGTTAGCAAGTAAAATAATAAAACAATGTTTTAACTGTCAGAGATCCTGGCTCACAAAGTGCACTTTGGTCATTTCCTTTAATAACTGTAGTTTAGTAGTAATGATTTATAATAGTTCATAATATTCTACTAACTGTACTATATTAATAATACTAATACTTTGCCCTTGCCTAGTGTCTTCTGTCAGAAGATATCAAAGCAGTGTGCTCCGCTGTGAGGGAGGTATCACTACTCCCCTGTTAGGGATCGGGAAACCGTGACTCCAAGCCATGCCCGAGGTCAGGATTCCCGATCCCCAGCACAGCACGGCAGCCGCCAAGTCTGCCTGCACTTCTCCTGCCGCAATCCTCTGACAGCAGTCGAGTCTGATCGATGGGGCTGAAGATTTAATGTGATTCATTCCTTCTCGAAAAGCAAGGTTTGGCCAGTGGTTTGGGGGCCGTGGTTTTGATGGGAAATACTGAGCAAGATGGGGGGGGGTTTCCCTGCAATTGTAGAGTAAGTACCCACCTGCCACCATCCAGGCACACAGGGCAAAAGAGGAACGATCAATATTTACTGCGTCCATGCCCATCTCTCCAGCAGGAGAGAGATAAATTTAACATTTCAGTGTTGCTCAGCTCTCCAAGGATAGTGGTTACAAGCCCTGACACCAGCTCCCGGGGCATCCAAAACAGAAGAGAGCGGGCATGAGGCATCTCTGGCATGGCAGAGATGACATGAAGGCTGGCCGGATGGCAGTAGTTGCATGGGGAAACATTTTGGAGGAGAAAACAGCCCCAGCCCTCCCCCTCAAACGATCAATTAAAAGCCATCCTTCTGCCGAGAGCGGGCGAGGACAGCAAATGAGGGCTGCGAGGAGCAGCGCCCGGCCGGGCTCTGCATGACAATTGATGAGAAGGGGAAGCCGAGGGAGGCAACCCTATCCCTCCTCTCACCATGGTGATTAGGTATTCCGAGTGCGCCAGATAGCCCCAAATAACAGAGAGAGAAATATAAACTAGAGACCGGCAGATCCAAGGGAAGCCAGATGGCCCTGCAGCCGGCAGGGGCTGCTCCCATCTAGCCCTTCCCCACTTTTAACTGTTCAAACATTTCTTTATCCCGACAAGACAATTAAGCTGAACAGCATCTAAAGGAGTCTCGGCAACAGTTTGCAGAGGGAGAGGGAAGGTTGTTGCCAGAAAAGCAGGAAAAGGAGGTGACTGCTGCATGCTCCAAGACCTCCCTCCAGGCAGCACACTTTACTCCACAAGGATGGCGCGTATTTGGTGGAGCAACAGGGATGGATGCATGGCTGTCATCCCTGCTACTGCCCATCTGCTTGCCCAGCCCTTCCAAAATTCCACTGTTGCTTCTTCACTCCTACATCACCCAGGGCACTGCACAACAGAAAGAAACATTCCACTTGATTTATTTCATTATTTCACAAGCAGAGTTAAGCTTGCACATGGTCATGGCTGATTATCATTAGCAACAAAGCATCACTACATGTTAGACCCAAAATTTTACCAGCCTTGGAAGTGGTGCATCCCAGCGGGAAGAGTTGTGAGCAATGGACGTGTGGACACATGCATTGCCCCCTACAAACCATTGTTCTGCCATGAAAAAAACCTTCCCCCCAGCACATGTACACAGACACACAGAGGTCTCTACACAGGTCATAACATAAATCCCAACACACACGTCTGAGCAGGTGGGTGATTGCACAGACAGCCCTCCATCTGATTTCCAAAGCACCGCATTATTCAGGAATTCATGCTGCGATCATCATAGCCCTGAAGTCCATCGCCTGAAATGCAATTTACATCTGATCAATAACAAACCAGTTGTTTCAAAAGGAAAACTAACTGCATGCCAGAGATGTTCTTTAAAACTCCAAAGTGGAACGAATAAACCCCAAAGAGCTCACAAAGACATCATACAACTTCTCCTGCAGAAAAGAAACCAGGTGCAGCACAAACTATGTCCAAGATAAAATATGATTATCAAAAATAGTAATAATCAAAATAATGTTAATTGAATCACTGCTGTTACACTCAGCAGACCCAAGGGATGAGCAAGGACCCCAGCCTGCTCCCAACTCAAACATTCATCCCCCGGGGCACAGCAGGAGCTGCGCAAGAGCCACCAGCAGGAGCAGGGAAACAGACTTAAGGGAGCCAGACTCTGGCCAGAGGATGGAATCTGAATCAGTGACCAGGATGCAGAGGATCACCTTCATACATTGGTCTGTGCTCCACAAGAAATCACAGACAACACGTGATGGAGACCAAGCAGCAGACAGTAACGGGAAACCATCTTCTGTTGTTCCAGGGAGGCTGGGGGCGCAGGCAGCCCCACGGGGATGGCAGACGTCTCTGCCCTGATAAGGTCCAGCTCTTTGCCAGGACGTCCTGGCTTCGGCACCAACCTCTGCCTGTCACTTTGTGAGAAAGCATTGCCATAGGAACTGGGTACAGAAGGACACTGAGACAGACTTACAGATTTTATTAGAACTAAAAAAACAGGAATCTTTCTTTTTTTTCCCCCGATTTTAAAATAGGGCTATAGATCTCTTTTGCAGAAAGGAACATGCCATTTATTTCCACTCCTTCTAGGAATCGCAATTACTGTACACTTATTAAAGCAAACCCATAAAATATGTCTTCCAGTGCCTTTAACACATGCTTTACAAGAAGCTCCTAAACTCTAACAAATGGCATTATTTTTCTCAGTAAGCACCTAAGGGAATGGGCCCATCCAGTACATGGTATTTCTGCTTACCGCTGGAAAGGCTCCACTTTTCCACATGCTCCCTGCGCACTCCATTGCTCCGGAAGTCCTGAATACTCACATTTTACAGCAAGAGGCAACTAACCTAAAGGCAGACATCTCTGCTAACCAATTTGCTGATTAACAAAGAGTGCAGTCGCACCCAAGAGCACCCCAAAGATGCTGTCCCTTTTTTGGATGAAGGGTATGGGTCCAAGCAACATCCTGCTTTGAAAGTAATGAAAGGTTCATGCAAAAGGCTGAACAACCTCTACTGTGCAAGCATATCTCTTACTGAGCCAGGTGCTAATCTGAAATACACCAGCAAATATCCCAAATAACTTTACTGAATTCTGCAAATTTCTTCCACTGGTGAAAACAGGCTGACACGTTCCTCCCATGACGCAGAGGACTAAACAAACACCTTCCAAACACTCCCTAATGAGAAAATGTCTCAGTTTGATTCTTCTTTTCTTGCAAAGTTGTCCAAGCAAAAACCTGTATTTCAGGGAAATTAAAATTCAGTGATTAGATTTTATTTTTAAAAAAAGAGGGTTAAGTTTCTCTAGAAAATCACCCTTTAAGCTATAAGGTAAAATAAGTATTTTAATGATCTATTCAAAAAAGGCTCCTCTGCAGTGGAACAGAGTATTATGCAGGGCAATCATAGTAATTCACCTTCCATGTTAACACAAACCCTGTCAGCGGTCTGAAAAATCTATCGAAACAGTGAAGCTCTGAAAACCTGAAAAACACCTGTTAGACATGGGAAGGTGTTGCTGATCTACAAAAAATTTACAATTCTTGCTTGCAGTTGTAGAAAAGCCTAATTACATTTTTACCTTGAAGCTACAACCACCTACCTGCTCCATAAGGAGCACAAGTAGGCAGCTTTTACAAAGGGATATACATAACAGTTACACAAGGAATCTGAAAAACTTCTCAGAGACAACAAACCCCCTGAAGTACACATTTCTACAGAAACTCTACAGAAACTCCAAAAATATATCTGCAAATGCTAATGCAAAAGAGGATCACCATTCTATCTGCAAACTGTGATCTCTCGAATTTTTCACTTCAGAAGTTTCTCTTTTCCGATGGTCAGCATCAGAGACCATTAGATCCTCTAAAAGCTCCACGACTCGCTCTCAGCCTCCAGCAAACACACCCATTCATGTATACGCACACACCAAATAAACTCGCCATCTTAATGGAGCGAAGTTTCCATGGTGCAGTATCTATATGTGATGGGAATATGATACAGAGCCAACAGACATATTTAGTGTAGATCATCCTGGTAGTTACAGAAGAATTTTAATGTTGATGAAATATCAGGGATGTTGCATCTGCTCAGCTCTACCGTGCAGAAAAGCATCTTAAAGAGATTTAACATGGTAACAAAAACAATACAACAAAACACATTCCACTTCTGCCCAAGTTTTCCAAGCTGCCTGCGAAGTTTTTATTCTGCTTCCTTTCCCTGGCAAGTCCCCTGCCACGGCACTGGCAGCCGGTGTCAACCTGCCTTCGTCTGTGCAAAGCCCTGTCTGCTCCCAGAAGGAGCGGATCCGCGTTCGGCACACATTCTTGGCAAAGGCAAGGCACAGCGATGGATGTGGATGCGTCTGTCTGTCCACAGCTGTGCTCCATGTGGTCTAATTCATTTAACAGATTTACTTCTTTAAATGGGGTATCTGACAGGATTTTGCCAGCAAGATCCATAGCAGCTGATGCGCTCTAAATTCATTTAGCCAGCGGACCCTCTCCTCCGCCGCTATCTCTCAGAGTACTCTTTCGATCAAGCTTCATTTTCACAGCCAGGTTATATTGATAAGGGAAAGAGCATCAACAAAGATGTCTCTAAGCCTTGCATCTCACCTGCCTCCCCCATGGATAATTATATTACCAGCTTCCACATATCCACACGTGCTCCCACCTACAGCCACTTCCCCTACGGACCCAAAAGGAGAGAGAGGAGATGGTGAACAATGAAAGGAGCTTACGGCATAAAAAGTAGCACAGTCGGGGGTGCATCAGAAGGAGAGGGGGGAGATACACAAGAGATCACACTGGTACTGCAAGAAATACACGGCTCCTGCCTTCAGTGGGAATTGTCCTACCCTCGCAAACACCGACAATAAAAGACACACTTGCAGCATATTTCAAAACCAAAGAGCGATGGATTTAAAAGGCAGGTTGATTTTATGATGACTTTTATTGAAAAGGTACGCAGGGTTTAGGCAGATGTCTTTTAGCGCCGGTAAGTTAGCACAGTGCCTAATTCAAGGAGACAGCCTGAGGAAGCAGCACCGACAGGGGAGAGAGAGCCACAATGTCTCTATTACTCTCCTTGGTATCATAAAGGGGAGAAGAAAAATCTCATCTGAAAGGGAGAGGAAGTAACAGTGCAGTAGGTTTTTGTTTTTAAAAAAAAAGTAGCAATAATAACAACAACAATAATAAAATTGTTTTCTATGAATAAAATTCAACAGAACAAAGGAACCCATGTGAAAAGCAAACCACTCACTCCTTGATTATATGTCTGGGTTTACAGGAAAACTCTAATCATAAGTTAGCGCTCTTCCTTGGGGTACCACGCTCTGTTGCCCTCAGACCACTCCCCACTGTGGGTCACCTCCCAGCTCTGCAAACCTGAAAGCCTGCCCTTCATGAAGGACAGCTCTGCCCCTATGTGTAGGCGACACCACAAGGGGCAAGGTGATGGGGTAACAAGGAGTTACAGTCATGAACAAGTGGACTGGGTTCCTTCAGTCTAATCACTGGACTGCAAAAGGGCACATCACCTTTCAGAGGGTACCAAAATGAGGGAAACACTCAGAGAAAGCACGTAATGCAACAGCTTATTGAATTGTAAGAACAATTTGTGTTTGTCTCAAAGAGGGAGTGGCCAAAAATATTCTTAAGTTAACCAGAGGAAAAGGTACTCTTGTCCTAACCTGAGGCATGAATCCTGACAGTCAGTAATGCATTTGCCCTAAGAATAGTGTGCGTGAAGAAAAGGTAAGAAAGAAACACCTGAAGAAGCAGGGGACATGTGCTTGCTGCAAGCTTTGGGAAAGTTCCTGGCTACACATTCCAGCTGCATCCCTGTTTACACACATATGTGTACCAGCACCTATAGCCTCACGCTGGTGCATGGACAGCTTTCTACATGGTCAACATCACCTCTCCAGCTGTGTGCTGGAAGGGGAGTTTCCTTCAAGAGCACCTCACCTTAAAATCTGTCAATGTTGTTTGGGAAGAGCAAAGCAGTATTGCATGGCTGAGCTCAGCCGGCAGGAAAGGCTGCTTTGCTCTTGCCTCCAGCAAGTCTCACAGCACTGTGGGACAATCACCTGTTGAGTATCGCAACAAGGCACAATTAAAGAACCACCAAGTCAACAGAGGTACTTACATCTGTCACTTCGGTCTTCAGGACTGGATGAGGTCTCACGGTCAGAAATGAGGCCAGAAACAGCAAAGATCTTCTTCCCTGTATCATCAACTTTGAGGGAGCCTGGGGAGCTGGAGGGGAGCTGGGTGCCAAATTCATACTCCTTCCCATCAGTGTCCGAGAAGCGCAGATGGGGTGAGTCAGTATCATGGCAGTTTTTCAGGCGCTTGGCCGGGGTAAAGGCTGACTGGTAGCTCTCCCGGTCTTCAGTAGATGCAAAGGGGCGGAAAGCCCCGACGCCACTGTGGTTCAACATACTGATTGGGGTGCAGTCCAGGTTGGGGGGTGCAAACTGGGGGTGGAGGTGAAGCAAGGATGGAGGAAAGTCACGGTTTGCAAATGCTCCCGGCACCCCGCCTTGGCGGTGATACATGGAGGCAAAAGTGTATGAGCCATTGGTAAAAGGAATATGCACGTCCTTGTCTGCTGACACGGGGACCCCAAAAGGCCTTGGCTGCTGGCAGGGAATGGAAGCGTCACGGCTGGCTTCGGCAGTGGAGGCGAGAACCATCAGTGCTGGGGAGGCCAGTGGGTTGGGGAGATAGGGTGAGTTCTCCATCTTGAACGCTGCCCGGTGTAAGTCCATCGGAGTCTCTTTCCTCAGCAGGATCACAAGCAGAACGATCTTCCCTGGAAGGGAAGCAAAGCGATGCCTAGGAATGGAGCGGGTAAAATTACTGGAGCATCATCACCCTTTGAACACTGCAAGGAAACAGAAAGGGAAAGAAAACACAACCAATTAGATTTCTGCACTCATTGCTCTGGGATGCTCCAGCAGCAGGGTGGCCACATGTGTTACAAGCCACTGGCCGGAGATGCGCCACTGTTCTCATTCAAGAAAATCAATAGACAACTTCACACACTACTGGAGTCAGCCCTGGCCCTCCAGGTTAAAGGGTATCATCCAGTGCAGATGGATGAAAGGCAAACCAAACATAATAACATGCAGATTTAATAATGCACTAGTAAAAAATGTTCAGTCTAAAATTAACATAGTAACTCCAAATTATAACTGGAATTTTATATGGCAAGCGGCACGTATATATAACCGCAACAAACTTAAGAAAGCCCCCATGTACACACATCCTTCTATTTGTTCGGGGTTTGGGGGTGTAGAACCAACACAAAAATATCCATTGTACATAGATACCCAAATCAGCCAGCACACACTGCTATACTGTACACAATGCCTGAGATGTACATAACTAACATGTATTTTCTCTCGCTCTCGCAGTATATATGGGTAGATGTGTACTTGCACACACAGTACTCTGCGGCATCATACATATGTATACACACCATTGGAATGTAGGAATGTGGCTGTGTCCAGGTGCGTGTGTATAGCACAAACACCCACGCGTGCACACATGGTCCCTGTGAGCCAAAGGAGAAGAGACTTCCCCAGTAAAATGCCTGGCGTCTCTGACAATATTTAAAATCATAATGGGTGCTTCTGCCATCTGATCTCTGCAAGCGTCTGCCTTTCGGGTCGGGGACAAGAGAGGATGGATCAGTAATTTTAGTTCCTAATGCACTCACTCTTAAGTAGATTTGTAAACTGCCCTGGATGTGCCATTAACATTTAGAGGAAAATGTTAACAAAATTTCTGCCTCGCATCTTGCTGAGCCTCCCAGGTTGGCTGCAGCCACCCACCCAGACACAACTCCCTCCCAGGGTGAAAGAAAGGAGAATCCGTCTTTCTCTATCTCCCCCAGTTTGCAGTGCCTTTTTGTGTTGTTATTTTCTCCCCCAATCAATCTCATGCCTTTTCTTTTAAGCTTCCGCCGCCTGCCATTCAGGCCCCACAACCCAGTTTAAAATACAAGGACTATAACTTTGAAACAATATACTAGCCGCTGGAGCTCAAAGGGCCAGAAAAATCATATAATAATAAAAAGCTGTTACAAATTGTGCCTCTTAAATCCAGAGGGTCAAACATCTCAAATAAAACTTAGTGAAAGAGTGTCTCCCTAATGGAGTGCCTTTTGTACTCCATGAATGAGGGAGCCTAGGTTAACAAAGTGTATGAAATCCAGTCTGGGGCTTTAATGCAGTTCAGTGATAGCATTTCCTCTCTCCCATCCTGTACCCACCGCTCCACTGACTGTTATGAATTGTGAAGATGAGTGGACATCATCTCTCTGCTTCCTCATTTGGCACCCATCCTTACAGACATCATTGCTAAATTACCAGATTATGTATCTCGCATTAACGGATTTGCTCTCTTCCAAATTTTAAATAACTTTCTCGTTGGGTTCTTGCCACAGAGAGTGAGGGGGAGAGGAAGAGTGAGGGATGCCAAGGGCAGCCTGGTCAGCACTGCAGTCCTGGGTACACTTGCTCTGCTGCTTCACGTGAGGCTGATCAAAACCTGGAGGTCAGAAAACTGCAGCCACTGGCAAATTTAGAGTTGTTGGGGGCTTATATAACCATGTAAATATAAATATATACACACGCACACCATTATATATTCAAAGAGATCCATGCAAATAAACCACTGTTCTCAGAAACAAATGATCATTAACATGGAAGCAAAACCGGACAATCACAGAAAAACACAGATTTCCAGGGAAAAAAAAAAGGCAACCACCTCTGCCTGCTTTTCTATTTTTACTTGTGCTTTCACACCATTACGTTAAATGTATTTCATAAATTAGTAATCTGGCCGCAACACTTGACACTCCTGTAGGATACTGTGAATCACTATGGCCGTTTATTCGTTTGCAAACTTCATTACACCGGGAATAAATCAACACATTACAATATCTCAGCCAGCCAAATTTAATTTTTTTTCAGCTCCCACTTCCTTTTTCGTTCTCTCTTGCTCCCTTCTCACCCAGCACCTCCCCACCCCCCAGCAACACGGACAGATTAGGCTGCGGCGGACCAGTCATTATGAAAATCTATCGTTAATACACTCCCAATGTCAAAATGTCATAGGTTTAAATACAGAACCCAAAAATAAGAAAACTAACTGACCTTCTTAATTAAAAAAATATGGATTGCAGGGTAATCAGCTGGAGGGAACATTTGGGTGCTGGGAAGGCAGTGGGCACAGGTGGAGTGAGGAGCTGCTACTTTTCTGCCTCTATGCTGATTTTTTTTAATTTAGCACCTCGCGCAAATCCAGATTAAAATAACTCCAGCTATTGATCTGAGCAGTGGAATTGACATTAATTTTAGTTCACTTCTCACTTTGCAAAGGGATCAATAGGAAGTAATAACAGCTGACATCCCCGCTGAAAGGAGGAGAAAAGACGGGCTAGAGACAGAAATCGAAAAGCAACCAAATAAATCAGCAGCTACTTTTCCACGGCATCAGACAAACTCCAAACAGATTGCAAAAAGTCTTTGTTGAATTAACTAAACAAGGAGTGGAGGGAGGGAGGGTGGAGATCAATCTAGGAAGCTACATAAACTGTCTACCAAGTATGAAGGTTAGATGGACATACTGAAAACTAACTCTGATTTTTTTTAGTATTATTTTTTTCATGGCTACCTATACGCATAGTTATGGCTTTTAGAGCTACTCTGTTTAAGGTGTGCACAAATTACCTGTGTAATCGTGCATGTTCCTAATAACGAGGCTAAATACGCCACAACCAAGGCAAATTGTATGAAGAGCCTTTAGCTCTGAACCATAAAAAAAACCTCTCACCAAGGAAGAAGTAGTAATCAGTTCTCTATGGCTTAGTTTTGAATCCTGTGCTTACAAAGGTTGTAGCACTGTGCTGCATTAGTTAAGAGGGAAGTCTGATAAAAGTAGGAGAAGCCATGACAGAGCTGCATTTATCAGGCATCACAAACACCCACCAAGGGGAGAAAACAGCAGTGACCACTGTAAAACCCTCTTGCTAATCAGCCTGCAAAGAAACGCGCTCATATGCAAGCACATGCACACCCCATACACAGCCACCAGATCTGCAAATCTTTTACTAAATGTTACTCAGAGTTCCTATTACTAAATCACCTCTCTGCTATCGATTAAAATAAATACAACACACCACTCTGGTTTCTACAACAGGTTGCATTTTTGTGGTCTCTCAACCATTTCCAAATGCCAAAGATTAAAGTAATGGGGCAAATTAATGTCTTTCTCCCTCCAGGAAAAAAAAAAAAGTTTTCTTGGGGAAAAAAAAATTAATTAACAAGCTATAGGGGAGGAAAAAAGATTAAAACATTAGGAAATACAGGAAAATTGATGATGCATGTAAATTAGGAAATACCCAGGAAAAAAATCACAATATCCATTTACATTAAAAAGTTTTTTCCCCATAAATGTCAAGGAGGAATTTAGAAATATGCTCTGCGCAGAAAAGCCAAAGATTATAAAACAAAATAATGCCAGCTGTTTGGGGATTTAAGTGCTCAAATGGATTATATATTTGAACCAAACTGGATTTCCTTATAATAAATAAAACAAATGCAAGCTCGAAAGCCAACAAAGGAGAGCTCTCATCACTGGATTAAGATACAAAGGAAAAACAGTTAATTTTTTTTTCCCCAGCGCGTGAAATATGCCAACTGCAGCCGCACACCCGGACAGCTGCTGTGGAAACCGGTTTAAGGGGGAAAGGAAAAAAATTAGGAGCGCGGTGAGCGGAGGCGGCGGCGGGGGCCGGGCGGAGTGGCTCCGGCCCCGGTCCCGGCCCTGGACTGCGCCCCGCTTCTGTTTGCCTGGAAACTTCTTCTTCAAAAAATTAAAAAAAAAAAAAAATTAAAACCCTTTTAATTTTATTTATTTTTTAAAAATAAAAAAACGCGGGGAAAAGCCCTCGGGCCTGGAGGGCGCTCCCGCGGCGGCGGCTGTCGGAGAGAAGAAACGCCGAGGGTTTGGGAAGAGGAAAACAGAGAAAAAAGGAAAAAACCCAACCCACAGCCTACCGATGGGTTTGCTGCCGCTTCGCCCCCGGCCCGCATTCCCGGCTCCGCTTCCGACTTGGCGAAATCCGAACGAAAACCGCGGGCGGCGTCGCTCCGGGGGAAGCCCCGCTCCGCCGGGCAGCGCGGGCAGCGGGTG
>VZTN01003816.1:238263-257776 GCA_013400515.1 Erpornis zantholeuca | reverse complement strand
TGCGGGGAGCGGGGCAGTCCCGGGCGTGCTGGCCCCGCTGCCCGCCCGCCGCTCGCATGTAGCAGCGCGGGAGGCGGCGGGGGTGCGAGGGAAGGAGCAGTGCTGCCTCTCAGTGCCGACTCTCATCAGTGAATGAGCCTCCACTCTCCGAGGGGCTCCCGCCGCACACACACACGCACACACACGCGCGCACACACACACGCACACATACACTCGCACACACACGGAGCCGGGCTGAGCACTGCATACATTAGGGCACTCGGGCAGTATGGGAAATGCAGTCCAGGACCGGCGCCCACCCGCCGGCTGGCCGCCAGCCGGGGCCCCCGGAGTTGCCCAAACGGGGCGTCGGGGACTGCTCCTTTCCCAGGGGCGCCGCTTCTTCTCCCAGCCCCACCGTGCCGGCCTCGCCCACCCGCCTGGCACCGGTCACATTTTCCACCGTGCAGCTCCCTCCCAAATTGCAGCGGGAAGCTGCTGGGCCCCCTGGGCGGCAGCTTCCCCGCTCCGGGGCAGCCCCATACTCTTCCGGCCCTGAGGCAGCCGACTCCCCTTGGGACGCCCATGGGGACGCAGCCTTCCCTCACGCACCATACAGCATCTTCTGGCATGGGATGGGCATGATTTCCAGGGGTGGGCATCATCCCCAAACTTGCCTTGGACAGCCGCAGCAGAGCCAGAGAGCAAATTAAGGACTTAACACTCCCAGTGTTTCCCAACTGCGGCACGCACGCACGGCACTCACACTGCTATTTTAATGTTTCCTGGATGCACGTTGCAGCTCTGCACAAACCCTTCTGCACACACGCTCCACCTCGGCCACAGGCAACTTCCCTGCCAGCCCTAGGAGTGTCCCGAACAAAAATTGCCAGTCATAGGAAATGGAAGAGCCAGTTTTAGATGGGGACCCAAAAGAAACACTTGTCTCATTGTTTCTTGTGAAGTACACCAAACATTGATCCAAGAGACTTAATTATTTTTCTCAAGAGTGAAATGTTTTGCGTTTTTTCTTCAACTACTAGATAATTTCAGGTTGTTCTTAAAAAAAGAGAACGGGCAGCATTTTATGGCTCTTCTCTAACTCTGCACTGGCATTCTCAAAATACAACTGTGCTATGTGACATACACTGAAAAAAGAAGTCCTCTCCTTTAGCATCATCAACCACTTGGGCTATATTCTGCATATGAGAGCAAGAGGGATCACATGCTTATGTCATCCAACAACTTTCATGTAAGCAGTGACTCATCACTGAAGTATATGGGCTGGGTTTACCTGTTACTCCAGGATCACTGAATGCACTAGCTCCTATAAAACTGTCCACAGGCACATCATGAAGCGTGTCCTCAGGCCTTAACTGGGTGCAGACCGTGATGGTTTGCTTCTTGTGGGACTGAAACTCACCCGTCCTTCCTGCAGCATTTCAGAGGTAGGTCTTATGCAGAGTGCTTGCATGATTTTTGAATGATAAAATCTTTGGAAGTGTTAGTAATAATAATAATAATAAAAATAATAATAATAACGACAATAATAATAATAATCTTTCTTATTTTCACACTTAAATTTCAAAATAAAACAATGTGCATTTCAAGCTTCTCAACTCAGGAAGAAAGCACCTGAGTGAAGGAGCTTCATGTACTTTCTTGACATAACCACCAGTAGCCCTGTTCCCTGCTCTCACTTCCAGCTCAGCCACTCAGAGGCTCATAATACCAAAAAAAAAAACTGATTCCCTTCAAGACATCTGCTCCACTGTTGCTTTCCTGCACACTGTGTGCAAGAGCAAGGAGGATGCTCCAAGCACTGCCTTCTCCCATGGATCAGCCATGGCACAACAGTAAACGTGGGCTCAGACTCCAGAACTCATTTTCTGCTTTGTGTTAAAACTGGCATTTGGATAGTCCACGTAAGTATCTCTCACAAATTTGAGCAAACATAATTGTGCATGTATTTTGCTCATCAGTAACACCTTGTAGTTACCCTCTGATTAACCAAAGTTACAAATTTTTTGTGTTGGTCATTTCAAACACCTCTTTGGAAACACCTGCCCCACAGGCTGAGCATAGAGACCTGTCTCAACACCTGAGTCCTGCCATTTTGTTTGGGGACCCCAAATTAGTTGGCACCACACACATTTCCAAGGCATTCATCCTGCAGCATGCTCCTCACCACAAGCATCAACAAATATTCCACAGGGTAGTGTAGATGAGCCACATTTTAAATAACATCAGAGTTTGACACACTTCAGGAAGCCACATTAGAAACCATCCCTTATCTCCCAGGGATCCTGGGGGAAACATTCAGTCACAGCTCAGCTTGTGCTACAGCTTCACCATCAAAATTACAGAATTCCAGGAGAAAAAAGTGCTCTTATTATAAAGCTGTATTTTCAGTACTTACAACATCATGAAAAATGATCCCTCAGATTTAAAGTTCTTTCTTTTGTTCTTAGCCAAAAAGCAATTCTTTTTTTTTTCCTTCTTCAGTTTCTTAGTATGGAAAAAGGGATCTGAATCCTGCGCCAGTGTCCAATTTATGCTAGCTGAGAACCAAGCTCCATGTTTTGAGGCTTGAAAAAAAAGGCAGCTTTATTTAACTTTATGTTACTGCATCATCACACACAAACTTAATACAGCTTGGATTCAAGGAACAAATCTGGCATTTAGCTAGCTTCTGTGAGCAATGTCTTCAGAGGAAAATAAGAAGATACAGTCAAGTTATTTATATTTGTAATTACCATTAATCTGTATTACTAATGAGGATTTTGATCCTGTAAATGGATCCATAAACATGGACTCCTGCACCACTATGGAGCTGTGATATGCACAGAGGCCCATAGGAAAATTTTCCACTGAAATATATATGCTACACTGATTATTTGGACCTTAAAATAACTTTGAACATCTGATTTAACTTTGTGTGTATTGCTCATCTCTAAGAGTAATAGGGGACACCTCCAGTTGTGGGTTTTTTTTTTTTTTCACTTAATATTAAAGCAGAATTTGAGATTGTTACAGGCTCTCACAGTGTTGTCCCTTCCCATGAAAAATGCTGTTCTAAATACTGAAGTCTAAATTAATACATACAGTCCTGAACCTACAGGGTTGATTGGATGCACTTAACTTTATGCATACAGATTTCAATAGGATTACTAATAATACATAAAGTCAAGTGTACATGTAAATTACACCATGAACAGTGCCTTGACTGGGAGTCTGCTGTATTCTTACAGTACCGATGTACACTCTTAAAACAAGAGACCCCCTCACTCATCATTGTGTCCTCTAGCTGCAATTGTAAAAATAAGATTGAGAAATGTGATAAAGTGTAGCAGCAATGGCGGAAAGGAAGGGGCAGACTGGGTCGCACGTGTACCTGCAGCACATTGGGATCCTATGACAGGGCGTTGCATTTGTTGGGAGCTGCCCTATTCGGTCCCCCAAAATGTGACACCCCAAAAAAGTGCTGAAATTCCCCAATAATGGACCTACGCCCTGAAGTCACTGGCACCATCACCACCCGTAGCTAGACCCAGACCATTCCTTTCATCTCCTCATCTGCAGTATGGGTGGAGGAGGGGAAGATGGCAAACGAATTACTTAACTAATTAAAAATAAACTTTTTCTCGCAATTAGCCTCCGAGGCGGCAGTCGCTCCCAGCGGGGTGTGGGTGGCTGGCTGCCGTGTGTAATGTCCATGCCCTCTGCTGGCTACAGCCAGCGCGTCTCAGCTGCGTGCCACCGCCACCCTGCCCTCCCCGCTGCGACAGCGGCCACTCGGGGGAGGAGGTGCTGGGCAGGGCTGCCAGCGCCAGAAGTCCCCGCTGTCCAAACGATTTTATCCCCGGGTTTTGTCAGAGCTGTGGCCCTGGTTTAAGCATACCTAAGCTAGTGGCGACGTTCCAGGAGAACAGGAGCTTGGAGGCTCTGCAGTTAGCCATGTCTCACTCTGATGCTATTAGCAAGGACATCTGAGAGGAAGGTTGACTTGCGAGTTTGGGAGTATTATTCTGGTCTTAGCAGCTGATCGGGGCTTTACTCTAGTGGCTGGTGTAAGGATTGTCCCAGAGCTCAGGAGAGATAATATGGGATCTCTTTGTCTTCTGAGCCATCTGTGGCTGTCCTCTGCCAGACCCCTCTCTCTTCAGAAGAAGAATTTGGCAGAGGCAGGGCTGAAATCATACTACCTGCCAGAAATTTGAAATTTAGAGCTGGAGCACTCTCAGTGACTAGTCTTCCCAGAATCAGAAAACAGTCCTTTAAATGACTTGTTGACTCATATGACTAGTAGTAAGAAAATTTTCTTCACCCTACAAAAAATTTCTGTGGCTGACAGATAAGCTAATTTTCTTCTTCTTCTTTATCATCATCATCATCATCATCATCATCATCATCATCATCATCATCATCATCGTTGTCACTATCAGCATCACTGTAATCACCATCACCTAGACCTCTTCCAAAGCCTGCTGACTAACACAGAACAACCTCTTGGTTTTGCTTTTCATAACACGCTGGAAGATGCCACTGTAATTTTAAACCTTGCTCATCACCGAATCTCTACAGCAGAGTGGAGACCATGCCTGGGATTTTGCAAACAAGTATTAGGGGTTCTTTATCAATCATTGTTCTGCAGTATCATTTCCTATACAACCTTCCCCTTGGAAAAGTCCTTCTCCAAAAGGGAAGTTGTAGACTGGATGGCAGATATCTGACAAGTAACTATATCAACTCCTTTAGGAACACTGCTCTTATGTCAACATCAATCACATTATCATTTCTACAGCTGAAGCCTGACACAGGTAAGGTGTCCAGAGCCCTAAAAGAGGCACTTCTGGGACATGTGGTCCTGAAGAAAGTTCTCTTCAAAACTCTGGTAGCCACAGTGTGTGATTTAAGCACATGCACGCAGCAACACCCTTTCCTATCAGTTGTTTCTAAAATTTGCTTACAGCACTGGACACGTGTTTTCTGTACAAGCATCCACTCTTTTTTTCAGGGCTTTTTTGAATCCCTCTCTGAGCAATATCCTGTTGCTAGGAGTTCCACAGGCTAATGGTGTGGAAAAATATTTCCCTGTGAGAAGAGCTACACCTGTCCAACCCCGCTTCTGTGCACCATCCATCACGCTGACAGCATAGGTAACTTGCCTGGGATCATGTCAAAGCGTGAAATAGCTATAAAGGCAACACATACGTGTTTGTCATTTTTGTCATTAATGGGATCAAGCAAAACTAAGGCAGAGCTATTGAACTGTGCCACGGAAGCCAGGGGAATCTGGAGCCATGTCCAAGAGTAGCTCAGAGTGGTGGCTCCTGCTTTGGCCCATGGAAAGTGCATGGGGTGAGCAACACTTTGATCTTCTTATTTATATATGTTTACTGTGACTGTACTGCAGAGAAAATGTCGGGTTCAGTTTTGGGGCCCAAACAAGCTGCATAGCCTGGGGCAGGGGAGCACTACCTCCACAGCCTGGACCCACGGCTCCAGGCACCTCCTCCTCCCTTCCCAGTTCAGCAGGGAAGCCCAATTCAACAGAGGATGGGAAAAACCACCCACCTCCCCTTTTAGCCAGGCAAGCAAAACTGAGCAGGACAGGTCTAGTAAGCTTTTAAGGCAGCTCTCTTGTGTGATTAGTTAGAGCTTAACATGAGATAAAATCAATTGGAAACTTGTGTGAGTTAGGGCTGCTCTCATCAGTCAGAGTTTGCAGCAGCCAAGTGCAGCAAGATTGTTATTAATAACTGCTACAGATATATAAGCTGAAATGGGACTTTACAGTAAAAAGGAAGACAAGTTGCTCTTTCCCAAGAACACACAGATTGTGCATGTAATTCAGGGCCATGCTGAGCACTCTGCACATCTGTAGTGGTGGGAACTGCCTGTTCTTAAGAGAAAATACACTGGTGTCTTACATGCATGTGTAATTTCTCATGATACTGCATAACACACAAGGATGTTGCTTAGGAGTTTAAAGTGCTGAGTATTATGATGTTTGAGGTCCATCCCAGGAGGTGCATTAGATGTGAGGCAGCTCACACACCATGGGTGACTTCAGACAAGCCTATGCTTTTGTGCCCTTCTTCTTTTAAAGGAAAAATGCTTTCTGCCAATGCAGCAAGTAATCTTGTATAAGGCTGGACCTCGGCATCAGCTGTAGTGCTCACTACTGTGACTGCTGTGATAATTCCCATGCTGTCACATGAATGGGATTGCACCATAAACTCACACACCTTAACCGTGCTGATGGCCAAGCCTACATAATGGCCCAATGCATTGGTGCTAATGATCCAGTGTTTATGGTAGCCCACAGCACCGTTGTCATGCCAACGAGATGGTATTCCTCCCTAGAAAAAATAATAATAATCAAATAAATAAATACTTGCTTTCTCTAGACTGATCTGTCTGTTTAATAGGAGTTGGAGATTAAATCTGAAGGGAGGAAAATCCAGGCTGAAATACACACCAGTCTCTGTTCCAAAGAGAGCAGAGCAAAACATCTTTTTCTCTCTCCATCCGCTCTGTGCTGTGCAGAACACTCTGTGCAAAGCCTCCTCTCCTCTCCTGTGGCAGGGCAGGGGAGCAAGAATTTCTGCCTAACCAGTCCCTCCCTGGGGATTTGGGTCAGTCCTGGGACTTCCATGCTGAACCCCCCTATCCTGGTCCCACAGCAGTGTGGCCCCAGCAGGGACATGGCATGAGGAAAGCCTATCCTTATGGCTGCCACGCTGCCCATGAGCACCCAATCTGTCTAACCTGCCTCCCGCTCTGCCCCAGCACATGTGGTGCCCCAGCAGAGAGCTCAGCTCTGAAGCACATCAGCCTCTCACAAAGGGAAGGGAGGATCCTGAGGGGCAATGCTCGGCTGGGTCTGTAGCAGCACCCTTCCTACTGCAAGTACCCTGACGGGTGCTTCAGAGCTTCAGCTCTTCCTTACCTCAGTCATCAAACCTGGCTTCAGCACCCATTTTCACAACCCCTTCTTAAAATTTAGGATTTTTTTTTTATTTCATATATATTTTTTATTTCATATGGAAATAAACCCTTGCTGCTGAATTCCAGGGCATGGTGCCTAGCTGTCACTATTCCCCTCCCAGGAAATTAACCACCTTCCTCTGAGAAATACTTGTCTTCTTTCTACCAGTCTTACTCACAAGTCACTTCTCACATGCATTTCCCATTCAGTTTTCTTGCCTCTTGTCCTTTAATCCAGATCACATTATTCTAGCAGTAAATTATTTAAAGCAGGCAAATACGTGCAACAAGCCAGCTTTCTATCAGACACAAGCCTCTTCAGAAACTGATACACTCAAAATTTCTTTATCTTGGCCCAGCTTTATCTTGAGCTAGCCTTTTCTGCCATCCAGTTCAAATGCCTCATCACATTATACAGTCCCAGTGCCCCACATATCACAGCCCTTCAGATTCCTGCCTTGATTGTTGGAGGAACATCTCATTGCTTCTGCAGTTTTCCTGTAGACCTCAACATTTCCACAGGATCAATAAGGTAGAATTTACTGTAATTCTGAAAATTATTCAGATAGCAAGAATAGCTGGAATTTTAAGAGCAAATAACAACAATAAAACTTGTAGGAGGCATAAGCCCTTACTGTACAGGTTGGACCAGTAGCTGGCTTGAAGAGGAAACCGGCTCAGGGAATGTCTTGTCCTGCCAGTGTAGTTTTCCCTTGCAAAGTTTCTTGCATGCCTGCTGTGCCTTCTGGCACCAGGGGCAAGACATGGATTAGGTGAGCTCTAGGTCTGGTCCATCTCCACACTCCTGCATTTTTGACTCTACTCAAAATTGAAAAATGTCATGACAACACCCCAAACTGAGCATCTCACAGGTGAGAGCTTTCACCTACATTCATAATGTCAGCCACTTTCCTTTGCTAGCAGTAAGACTGTGAGTTGGTTAAGGCAAATGCACAAATTCTCAGGTGCCTGCAATGCATTATGTATATCCACTGAGGCCGCACATATTAATTTCTCCCTGTTGTATGTGAAGTATCTGAAAGGTCACTTCTTCCAGTTCTATGTTCTAGACTGGTTTTCAGGAGACTCCTTTCCATCCATGCTTCCAATCAGTTCATCAAGCCACCCACACACAGTGCTGTTCTCCCTTCACAGGCTGTGACAGTGAAAGACAGTCGTAAGGTTTGACCAAGAGGTGTTAAAAAGACCCGACAATTTGTGTGCTCTTGTAGGAAATCTTGAACTTCAGTAGCATCTGGGTCTTTTTCCCAGTGATGCTCTTGAAGCTGTCAGGTTTGAATTGTCCTGGAGATGTTCAGTGTCTCTCTTATGTCTTCAGAGCATGTGGGTAGTTGACCCTGTTGAGTAATGTCATCTCATTAGACAGAAACACATGTTCATTGAGATAAGGATGAGCTGTCTCCCATAAGGTTTGGAATCAGATCTCAGTTCGTCTTTCTGTTAGACATTCAATTGGCGTGATTCCCCCCTCCACTGAAATCCTGCAGGGATATATTTCAGTGGGCTAATTATAAATTCCTTCCGTCTTGCAATAGCTGGATACAGCATGCCTGGTGGCATGAATCTCCCCTCCTTCATTCGTGTTGTGCACCTCTCTTGCTGCAGGCAAAAGTAATTTCCCCAGCCTGGAAATGTGATTTAATTTGACCTTGTTCACACAGGTTCTGCATCTTTTACATTCCCACTCCCAATGATAAAACAGGATCAGAGGAAATTGCAATGATTCACAGTGATTCTCTCCCTCAGCCTCCAATTCTTCTTGTTCCTTCCTCTCCCTGCCATCCCTGCTCTGCCTACCCACCACAGCTACAAGGTACTTCTGACTGTAGGTGGAGGATGTAAGAGGGATGCAAAGATGTGAAACCACATGCTTGTGTCATGTCTCATCTGCCAGGAGAGGTAAATTCCGTGTCTTTCTGTATGGGACACTTCAGGAGTGAAAGGAAAAGAAACTGAGAGCGAGGGTGAAGAGAAACAAGGGAACGCTCTAGCACTGTCAACTGTTTCTGTAGCAGATGCTTACTTGCAGTCCCCACCTGCATGGAACCACTCCTTCAGCCTACCCCAAGGCTGCTGTCCTAAACTGCACCGTTCTACTGTCCAGTGGCTGCTGTCCCCAGTCTTCTCACTTACTCTTCCCTGAGATGGTAAGAATAAATTGTCTAACTTAAATACTTCAGCCCTGGACTCCTAGTGGTCCCATTTAGAGGAGCATCTGTGGAAATCATTGCACTCCCCTTACGCAGGTTCAGAAAGTCCTGTTAGTGGTATTCTCTCTGCCTTGCCCAGTATTTGGTGCTCAGCAGTGAGACATAACAGTGAGCTTCTCTAGAAGACAGTCTCTCTAGCTGTGCCAGAGGAGTGTTAATAATACAGTTGCTACTCTGCAGAATCCCAAAGCATACGCGATGCTTGGAGAGGCACATTCTGGCTGTGCATTGACTGCCTCCACCAATAAACATGGGCATGGGGACAGCAAGCCTTTTTACACCAGCTCAGAGAAGCTGCAAGCCATGACAAGAAACACTGGCTATCCATAGCAATAAGCTACTGCGTACTAAGGAAGCATGCTTACAGGATTTTTCCAGTAATAGGGATGGCATCAATTGTCAGCAAAGCAGACAATCTGGCTGCATATGTCATTCAGACTTGTTAATGCTCTGTTTGTCACCTGCTGGCTTTCCCTTTTGTGTTGAACTATTACCAGAGCCTTGGGAAACCTGCTGGGTTCAGTGCCAAATTGTGTGGATCCTTTCCCTCCAAGTGCAGAAGATTTTTGTCTCATTTTAGGTGTGTGGGACTGTTATTCTTGCAGGAAGTTTCTTAAGGAGATGAGAAATGTTTGAAATCCCTTAAGAGATCAGGGCTATATTTAATATTGCAACAGCTTTATCTAGAGAAGGTCATTACTTGCGCTTTCTGTTTCTACCTCGCTTCAGTGATTCACATCAAATGGAATACGGTCTAAACAGGTCATTTCTAACTCCAAGTTGTAGTGGGGTATCTTGGGCCAGACAGGAAGGACCACAAGTGATCTCTAAACTGCTGGTAGCTGCAAGTGTTGAATGTTGAGCTTTTGCACTGAGAAGAGACTGGGAAGGGGCAGGATGGAGGAGAAGGAAAGTATGTCCTCTCATTAACACTCTGTGAAGCTGGGAAACAGCTGCCAGAGCTGGACACCACAGTGGATAAAGGACAAACCACTTGCATGTTTTGCACCCAATTGGTAAAAACTGATAAAGAGTAGGAGGATTTTGACCTGGAGAAGCTGACTGAGTTCCTCCATGGTGTAGACTTTAAGGCCTGAAGGTTCAATTCTGAGCATGCGGTGGGTTGTCTGCATTTTGATGGGCAGACCAGTGAGCCAGTCCGGGGTATGGAGCAGTTTTATTGCTCTCCATCAGCTCCACATTTTCTCTGTCAACCAAAAGATGCCTTGTTTCCTGGAGCCCCCAAAATGATGGCTTATGCCTCTCACATGAAGAAAAAGGTCCACCTGCAGCAGCCTGGTCTAAAAACCCACAGCCTGGCTTTAAGAAGTGGCAGTAGGAGCTCATTCCCAGTGAACTGTATGTTTGCAGGGCACAGTGCAAGACTCAGTGAGATCCAAGCACTGCCCACTGCCGAGTAATGTTGTTGTGAGTAAGAGACTCATATAAGCCATCCATGGTTTCTATTCATTTTCTGCCACCCCCCCAGGCTGCGCAAGTCGCTTGCTCTCTCTGGCTGCAACTAAACTTATCTTCATTATTGCACATTTTGGCTCACTTTCATCCTCTTCTATCGAGAGGAGTTTGCCTCCAACCCTGATCTTCAAGCAGGGATGAGCATGCTGATGCTTCTTCCAGCCTCTCACAGTCTCGTGTCTATTTAAACTGTAATGTTTTAGGAGCAGGGACATTAACCCTCATCTGGATTAGCATTGCTCTAATGTAAATAATATTAGTTACATTATAGATGTTTCTGTAATTAGAGTTCCTGTTTCTATAGGCATTTAAACACCTTGTCTCCTCATTTGACAGTTATGTTATTTGATTTGTGTTCTCCTGGTGTGGAAATCAGTACAGAAACCCTTTTATCTCTTCTGATGAGCAGGTTTAGACTATGATTGGATTTGATTTTTTTAGAAATGTGTGTAGGGAGGAGCCCACAGATACTAGGTATGATTTGTGTAAGGTGGGATACAGCCATGGAATTTAAATGGAGGTTAAATAGCATGGCAAGAAGCAGGGCTTTAATCAGTAGGGTTTTTACAAGGAGCATGAAGTAAGGACAAACCCTTTCAAAAGTAGGGGGAAAAAAAGAGCTGGCCTAACTGGTAAAACCTTGGAAAAAATGGCTTCCCTGTCTCCATTTGCCTGCATTTTAAGTGGGACACAAAAGTATTTGCTGGTACTCTGAGGGAAGCCCACTCATGAAAAGGTTTACCAGAGATGATTTTATCAGAGATGCTCGCTTTGGCAGATGGCTGTATGCTTTAAATTTAAACAGAGAGGCATAAATAGTAGAAAAGAAAAGAGGGTAATAAGAAAAATATTAAACTGCCCGGTGCAAATCCTTGGGGAACTTCTATTGCAATAACTGACCTCCCATATAGCACCATTTATTTCATACGCTGGCAGCTTTATAGGTGCTTGTACAGCTACAGACGAACACCAATTTGCCAGTGCAGTTTGTTTTGATAACTGTTGTTTTCAATAAATCTATATTAAAATCAAAGGGAAAATTAAATAGACTGAAGTCGGTGGCACTAGAGATAAGGTAGCACATTACTACACTGGCCTCTTCAGCTGGAGGAGCTTTCCCTCCTGTCCAGTGTGGGTCACAGGCATGATGAATTTCAGTGGTCTCAGCTGTGCTTTCTGATGGCAGCCAACGTGAGTGAGAACTTTGGTGGGGGAAAGGAATTTTGACATTTCCAAGCTCAGTTACTTTCAGGGCTGTAACAAAGGAGGAGGTTGGGGGAGGATGCACCACTCACTTTCACAGGCTTTCTCTTGGGTTTCAAAGGACATTTGCAAGCACAGACATCAAGGTCTTCAGCCTTTGAACTCTCTGCTGTCTCCCAGGACCCTTTAGGTGTTCCTGCTCCTACGTGACAATCCACACTGCTGGTACCTGTGGACTGAAAGCAGCAGGAGAAGCAGGATCTGTGACTGGTCCCCTGGCAAGTGGGATGTCTGTGTCAGATTTTTGTGAATATGGCATGTCCATCTCCTCTCTACCCCTGGTAGACTATGTACCTCCTGCAGCATTAAGGGAAGTCCTGGTGGAAGAGAGGGAGGAGAGAAGAGAGAATAGAAACTCCAGGGAGAGTGCCGAGAAGGAAGGGAAGAAGAAAGAAAGGAAGGAAGGAGTGAGCTAGGGGAAATGATGGGAGGAAGAGAGAGGCTGGAAAAGGAAAGAGGGTCTCCAAACACTGGAGAGGAAAGACAAAGAGGCAGAAAATAGAATAAACAGAATGGCAGATTGTGGGGAAGTTAAAGCAGTGTAGGCAGAAGGTATGTGAGAGCAAGGGTCTGACTCCCAGACCAGGCAGCAACCCCCTACTCCTCTCCCTCCAGTGAATTTAGCTGTCCACTGGAGGTGTGTGTTTCTGGAGATAAAGGCGAGACTTAAGTTTGCTAAAAGGAGCTGCTTTGGTCACGAGTTTAGGAACTACTTCAAAGACTTAGCCTCTGGACACTTGGAGCAGCAGGGGCTAGAACTAGCCAAGTAATTACTTTGTTTCAATGGGGCAGTTTAGAGGAATGTTGGATCCAGGAAGTTTTCCATAGCATAAAGCATCACAAGTGAGTCCAAATAAATAATGAACCTAAGACATTTCATGCTAGAGTAAGTATTTTTTTTTTTTCCAACAGATCAGTTTTCTACCAGAAAACACTGGTTGGAGTAACTGGGAGCATTTACTGGGATGTATCAACCTTTTCCAAGCTTTTGCTGAGACATTATTAAAAAATATTAATGTGTGGGTTTTGCTCTTTTATTTTTTTCCTCATCTCCTTCTGACAGTATTATTTTATTTCTGTTGTACATTTATACCCCATTTGGTCCAAGCACTTGGCCTAAAACATAGAATCTCCTGAGCTGAGGGGAAACCAGGTGCTCTCTGGGTAAAGTTCTTTTCCTTTGTAAAGTTTTGCTTCCCTGCCCACAGCAAAAATCAAACCACCAGTGATGACAGGCTTGTGCCAGACCCTTTGCCTGCCATCCATCAGACCAAGAGCTAGTTCAGATTTTTCAGGAAAAATCATGTTCCCTGGGGTTGTTCAGACTGGGCCAGGCACTTCTCCCCCTGCTCTAGTCTCTTATGTCCATCTTTAAAAGGCACATTTGAAAAATAATCGTCAAAACCCATTGTTGCCCCAGCTTAGGGCAGGGCTCCTTGTTGTTCCTGATATTCAGTTTCACAAAGACATTTAGCTGGTTTAATAGGAATCTTAAAAGAGGGTTGGGATTATGCCTGTCGATGTAATGTACAGTGTGAGGAAAGGAAACAGTGCAGTGTAATGGATGGTTTGGGCTTCTAGAATGATGTAATAATAAAACAGAAGAAATGTTAAAGTGAAAAGAAATACACTATTTTTATTTGGGAATATGTCATTAAACAACAAAAAAATCTGAGCACTAAACTTTTTGTCCCAACATAGGTCAAAAATCATATTTTTTGAAACCTCAGAATTTCCCAAGGGACAGAAATTCCTGTGTTATTATTTTTGGCCAGCTGTCTTCCATATGACTGCCCGTGAAAAGTATTTTATCTCAAGTTAAAATCCCACACATAAAAATGTCTCTCTACCTTCCAGCAGGTGTGCTTGTCCTATGGGAAGATTTGCTTTATCAGCAATGTGTTCCTCCAGGAGAAATGCTTAATTTTAGATGTTTTTTCCATTTACACTTAGAGTTCAAGACACTTGAGCAGCAGCTCAGTATTGGGTGGCCTGTGCAGGCGTCAGAACCCTTCCCTTATACACTGCAACCCTATTAGCTAAAATACTGGCAAAGAGATTTTGGTGAAGTGGTTTTTTTTAACGTCCCTTTAAAAATGTTTAAAATGTTTTAAAATGTCCCATTTCACTGCTGTTGATGCCCTCACTTTGAAATACAGCTTTCCCATGACGACATAGCTGTAAAACACATTCAACTTTTTCTTCTTTTATTTTTTTTTTACTAGTTAGCAATGGAGTTTTGCTATAGCTATTAAAATATAAAGAATAAACTGCACCCAATTGCACAATATTTTTACCAGGGGTTAAGCCTGAATTTCTTTGTGGATGGCACTGGAATATCAAGATTAAGTATACAGTGTGAGCACAAGGGTTTTATGACATACAATAATGTAGAAAAGCTTGTATTTCTTTAGCAAATTGACATCACTGTTTGCCCTTCTTTCTTTGTACTTCTTGGGTCTGATTTTTAGGAGCAAGAGTTGGAAAAGGCATGGCAGATGATTCAGTGCAGCTCCCCAGAACCAAAATCACGTTGGCACCAATGGGACATTTTACAGTGCTGTAAGTGGCTCATGGTTCCCACCGCGCATCTCAGAAGGTGATCCCACAGTTTAATGCATTGAAACCTCAGGAAATTTCTCCTGGTGTTCAGCCTGTGTTTTCCTCTGGTCAAATATCTTGGGGAAATCCTTTGCTGAAGGGTCCTTTTATTTTGTGTTTTGGTGCTGACGCCTTCCTGACACATGTCGGTGGTTTTTCTGCTCATCCCACCTACAAAGTGGAAGTGAGGAGCAGAAGCTGGATTCACTGGGACCCACACAAAGGGGAAGAGCACTGATCTGCAGCCTGAACAAACAGAGTTGTTTGTTTTGCATTTCACTGCATCCTCGTTCACTCTTGATTAAAGTGGGATTTTTTGGAGACAGGACCAGTCTGCCTGACTGGCTTTGTGAGCTCAGTCAATATGAGGTCCAGCAGGGACTGTTCTGTCCAATGCAGCAAAACACAGACTAGAGAAATAAAATGCTCCCATGCATCGAACCCCAGAGGTTTGCTCAAATCCAAGATCTCCTATGGAGACATCCCATCCTGATGTGAAGTGTCCAAGACTCTCTTGTCCTCTGTTAACATAGCCCAGTCAACAGCCACTTTCTGATGCCCCGCAATGTTTTTCTAATGCACTTTATTTCCTAGCCTGCCAAAGGCTCTCCCTCTCACCTCTGTTTTAACTGGAAAAGGATTTCCACCCCATGGCCCTGATTCTGGCTGAATTAATGGTTTTTGAACTGAATCAGCACATTTGAAGTTAAAACAGATCCCCACTGAGTCTGTACATTTTTATTACTGTGCAAGGAGTGCTTAGGAAAATAAAAGGAACGAGAAAGCCCTGAGAGTGGACCACCCTGTTGAGGGGGGAAATGTAGAAATCAAGCATGTTTATACGAGTGATATTTATAGGGTCAAGTGACATATATTGTATGAGGCCTTGGAGCCCAGCTCAGGAATACCACATACCAGTCTGGGCACTCATGCTCAAGAAAATTTAATTGAAACTGAAGCAGGTGCAGAGGAGGTCTACTAAGATGGAGTGGGAAATGGAAAGATAAGGTGGTAAGGAGACACAAGAAAAAATGGCTTGTTTAGGCCACCAAGGCAAAGATGACAAAAATGATTGGGATCTGAGAGCTGCCTATAAATACAGCAGGAGAGGGAAAGAAACCAAGGAGTTAAATCAAAGGATCATTTTCTAGAATAAATTAAACTAGCTATAAATACATTTTATCTGGGAATTAGAAGTTTTTCCATCTATCAAGTAGAGAAAAGCTGAAGAAGCCTTCTACTTGGGTTAGCATGGGCAAGTAAAAAGACATATTTGAAGATGAAGGTTGATAAATTGGGATGTTGGAGAATAAATTATATTACAAGATGGAGGAGAATGGTTCAGTATCCCTGGGACTCCTTTCCTGACCTATACTCCTACATGTGGATTGCTTTTATCATCTGAAATACCCGTTTGCCTTTTCTTTGCTAAGGACATCAGCACCTTTAAAATCTCCTGTCATTGTCACCCAAGAGCCCTGTGCTGCATCTGCAAAGCTCATAGCCCCACAGAGCTGCTGTTGCTCCCAAATTCATCAAGGGGGTCACTGTCAAACAATGAGACACACTTGCTCCCACGGGGTTTGAACAAGCTGCTTTCTTTCAAAACACCCTTTAATTGACAGCTAGAAATAGCTTTCCATGATGACAGGCTGTCATTAATATCATTCACCAGAATGATACCCCAGTGATAGTCTATGTGTTTAGAGGAAAAGAGAGAGAGAAACCCTCTGCAAACAAATGCTTCAACAGAATACATGAACTGAGCTGTGGTTTCAAGAATGACAACATGAATATAAAAATGTACGTTGTGAATATTAGTATTCCCTTAAATATGTACTCACGTTGGTTAATGAGTCCCACCGGTGGCGTTAGTAACTGAAGGATTTGGGTTGGCACGTTATTAACTTGTTAAGTAGAAAACAGTGATACAAAACTACTTGTCATGTGTATTATAAGACATTTAAAAGTTTCACTCAGCATAAGCAGCTGAACAGTACTAAAGGAGTTGCCTTTAAAATGAGCTGATGTTTCTTTGTGCCATAATCATGTGAAATCCAATTGCTTTAAAAGGAGCTGTGCTTCATGGGCCCTTGGGAAGGAGGCACTGGGAGAAGGGGTGGGGAATGTCCCTCCTTCTCCGTGCTCACCCAGCAGCAGGCAGAGGCCTGATAGTTCGTCAGTCTTGGGTTAGCATGAGCTCAGCCTTTTCTTCACACGGAGGAACCCTTGCAGTTGCCGTGTAGGGTCAGGGGGGTTTACTCTGTATTTTCTGCCTTACTCTGCCCCACTGGTTTGCTACTTTCTAGTCACACTCTGTCCATCCATTGGCCCAGTGCTGGCTTAACATCTGTGCTGAATGAACTTATGCTTTCAGATGCATCTGAAAGCAGTTTAAGCATTGTAAGAAACTGTTGGGGTTTTAAAACAAATAAATCTTCAGGTAGCTGTAGACCAGATTTCTGCATCTGCTGACAGCAGCAGAAGGATCCAGGCATAGGAGAGAAGGTCACAGCTGGAATCTTTGAGCTGATATCCATCCAATGCTTGAAGATTGTCCTTCATGTAAATCAGGACAGAGCAGACACTGCCTCAGCATGGACCCTACTTCCTATGGGCTCTTTCTAGCCATCTCAAAATTTCTAAAGTAGGACAAGCAATTAAGACACCAGAGCAACTCCTGAAACACACTCACCTGCTCTTGGACAGAGTTGGTCCTGAGGAAATGGGGTCATGGGACTGACATGGGCTGTGCTACCTGGAATAAATAAGGTGACCCTAATGAGAAAGTATCAGCCCTTTTGGCCACTCTTCCCCACCTGCATGACCCGGTTTCTCAGCATTCCTTGCCCAGGGCCCCATGGCAATTGTCTGCCTTTACCGACAGAGGCACCTGGGAAGGGGAGCTGTTCCCAGTGAGAATGCTACAGGGGCCATGTGCATTGATGGGCACATCACAGAATATCTGCTGATCACCCTAATTTACTTTTCCAGAAGCCTGGAGTGAGCCAGATTAATCTGTAGGTGACATTTTCAGTGGCCTGCAGTGTTTGTTTGAGGCACGCACACCCACATAAGACACCCTCAGACATGAACAATACAGAAACAGTGACAATATTTCATAAAACACGGCTCTCTTCAAACTGGTTTGGGTGCTGATGACTGTGCCAGAAAAAATGCCCTCTTTGAAAGTGCAGTTGCTGAAGGGAATCTCTGCTGTCCTGCAGTCTTTGGTGGACACCTTATTTGGGTCTCACAAGGGTCATGGAGGCTGGCAGAAGCCAAGGTGTGGCCCCTGGTTACTGCAGATAACTCAGCTGGGAAAAGGGGTTTCCACCAAAAAACTGGGCAGGAGGAAATCTGCCTGCTCTACTGCCTGGGAAACCTGGGAAACAGCACGAGGCTTGGCTGATGAAAAAAGGATATGCACACATCTATGAGTCATTCATTTTGTCTGGACCAAGGAATTACTTTTTATTGCACAATGCAGAGGTCAGCAGAGGAAAGGCCTCTTCTCTTTCATCCTCCTAGAAACACGGGCAGGCTGTGAGCCCTAAAATTCAAGCTTTGGGGTTGCAGTGTAATTTCGGTCAGTTTCCACCCCTGGGCCAGGGACAGAACACCACAGTGCAAAGGCCTTCAATTCATGCTCCTGGGCTCCTGGCAAACCATACATCAGTCACCAAAGACTTGACAAATCACAGCGGTATAGCTAAGATTAGAAGTAAAATTTCATATCATCCTTGCTTATGTGGGTGGGAGGCTGAGAGATGCCAAATCTAAGAGGGCTTAAAGGAACTCTTTCTATTATTAAATGGTTTGGTGTTGGTATTTTTATAGTTCTGACATGCCATTTTCATGGCTCAGGCCTCCCAAGTTCAAGGTCGCATACAAACAGAGGAAAGGATAAATCCTGGCTGAAGAGCCAGCAACTCAGTTAAAGGCAGGAGGACCAAGAAAATTCAGTCAGGCAGCCAGCCCTCGTTGCATGTACCATCAGTCAGTGATCTCTGCACTCTGGTGCTTATCTTTGTCCAGTATTTTAAGGCATGGAGCCAGAGAAAGGCTTAAGGGATGATTTAAAGAGGACAGCAAGATGACAGGTAGGACTGCTCCTACCTGCAGGCAAAGGATGGGTGGGGTGGCCTCTAGAATTCCTCACAGTCCTATTTGCACCAGTCAGTGCACTGAGTTTGCTCATTATTGAGGAGGATCAGGGGTGTGCAAAGGAGCTGAAGTATGGAGGTGTGAGTTAACGTGAGGAGCAAGGAAGGAAGCAGTGCAGAGAACAGCCCCAGCTAGAACACTTGTCATTGCAGCTGAGATTCCAAGAGTTGTGGCTGTGTCAGTCGCTAAAGATTAGGTATTATTGCAGGTAAGTCCAGAGAATCACAGAGTTGTTAGGGTTGGAAGAGACCTCTGGAGATCATCCAGTCCAATCCCCACGCCGAGGCAGGGTCACCAGAGCAGGTGACCCAGGAATGCTTCCAGGTGGGTGTTGAATCCCTCCAGAGAGGGAGAATCCATGGCCTCCCTGGGCAGCCTGTTCCAGTATTCCTTGCCATGCTGTCTGGTAGTAGCTACCGTTCCTTGCCTAGCTGGCAGGAATGGGAGGCTCAGAGCCCTTGCAGAGTGTGATAGCCAGGGAGATTTGACATGTCATGCCTAAAGGTGCCAGCCGTGTGAGTGGGGAGAAGGCGTCGCAGCTCAAGGGTGTCTAGCAAAGACCAGGCACGGTCCAGACACAGGTTTAGGATAAGAGAGATGAGCGAGCACAGAAGGATTGAGGCATCAGCGGTCGGGGGAGGTGTCCTGGGGACACGGTGGGCTGGCCCTTGAGGATACAAGGCGGGTAAATGGTGGCCCTGGGGTAGACGAGGAGTAGGGTCGGTGGGGAGAGGATGAGATTCCGCCGGGCACTGGGGGGCGGGGATCGGCGCCCGGGGACGCGGCGGGGCCGGAGCAGCGTC
>VZTN01003816.1:73741-238030 GCA_013400515.1 Erpornis zantholeuca | reverse complement strand
AGGGGAGGGCGCGGGGTGGCGGCGCCTCAGCCGCTCGACTCCCGGGTTGCCGGGCCCTCCGCTCCCCGGAGCGGCCGTGACGGGAGGTCTTGAGGGTGGCGGTGGCAGCAGTCCCCCAGATCCCAGCTGGAGCGGGATCAGTTGCTTTGAGGGCTTGAGAAAGGGAAAACAGCCCGTCTGCCCAGAGGGTAGGCACGGGCTGAGCTGGAGGCAGCAGCAGCAGCAAGGATTTTTTTTATGTTTTGGGATGTGGAGGTTCATAGGTGGAGGTAATGAGGGAGTAGGAGGTTTGATTTTTTTTTTTTCCCCTTTTTTTTTTTACCCTGTGAAATTGAACAGATCACCTGTCTCAGATCTTGAGAGTGAAGTAAACTTGAGAAAGCTTAGGAGTACAGTCTGTTTACTTGTTTCCTGAGTGGCAGTAGGAATCTATTCTCCTTTTGTTTTCTTGCTGCTATGCTGTTACAGGTGTTTCTTCCACACTGAGATGTATGAAGAGGTGTTGTCATTTACTGCTTATGTTCTGTCTTTCACAAGTCCTGTGTCTGGTGGATTTACGTGGATTAAGTGTGACATTTGTTTTGCTACTTCTTTACTTACCTAGTTTCTTTATTGAGGGTTTGGTTCCAGACATGGTGAATTGACAACTGCTGTTTAGTCTGAACTCTTAATATTCTTTCAGCTGTGATGCAAGGGACCAGCAAGTTTTCTAATATGTTAATGCTTGCACTGTGCCTCGGGAAGGATGAGGTACGCAGGGCTCCAGGAAAGTATATCTCCGAAGCACTTGTCCCATCAGATGCTATTGACAGCTGTTTGAGGATTTCACTTGATTTCTTTCTTTTTACTATTCAAATAACTTGAATTGATTTTGTCCTGTAGTGTCTTTTTGCAACATTGTAGCATCTGATATCACTTGATATTAAAGTTGGCATTTGAACTTTTATCCAAGAATTAATTATTCTGAAATTCAGTACTATTTTAGAAGTCCAGTTGGTTAGTCCTCACTCAGTAGGCTTGGGAAGTTTGATCTCAGATGGTGTTTTTTATTTCAGATATTTTTGCTTCTGTTTTGAAGCACTGAATTCTGCCCTTTGCAACTGAATTTTCATGTTAATTTACAGTGTGGACTAAATGCTTGTTTTGCTTGTTTTATTTCAAAGTGGCCCTGTGGCCCTTTTTATGCATCTTGTTCATCTCAAACTTTGGGTTGCCCTACATGAAAAGTGGGTTGGGATTGGGTTTTTGGTTTTTTTTTTAATTTTTTTTTTATTTTAATAGTGTGTCTAGACAGATTTTAGTGTTACCAAAATCCAAAAGAAGAAAGTGATTAAAGAATTTCAAAAAATGTCTATGTGCTTGATGCTAAATAAAGAACATCATGGATGGAATATACACTGATAGGACCTAAAGTTTCTGCTCTGTACTTGAGAGATACTGCAGTTGGCTTTCTTTAGAAGGCCTGATTGCAGCTGATTTGGTGCTTACCTTGTTTTGATTCTCTTAGCTTTGGTAGGCCTTGATTTGATTTTTTTTACCCCTGAAAATTTGGAAATAGAGTTCTGGAAGATACTTTAATGTGTGAAGTATTTTCACTTCACCCTGTGCCTGTATCAGTCTTGTGGCCACCTGCAATGAAGGGTCCTAAGGCTGTAGAGTGCAGGTATGGTGACCACCATGTAAATGATGCAGGACTGTGCCCACTGTGCCTGGGCTTACAGGAGAGCATGGAAGGCTGTAAGCAACTGTGCTTCTGTCACAAGTCTGTCCTTGGAGCTGAAGCAGGTATTTTTGCTGACCATTAGAAATGGTCCTGCTGAGGCTCCTGGTAGTGATGAGCTCACATACCAGTATGGTGCCATGGCAAGCAGGGCAAGGAGGGAAGAACTGGACAAGTTGTGGCTGTCAAAACATAACCTAGAGCAGAAGTGCTGGCTGTGCTAGGGACCGTTTGGACTATTTCCCTTCCCTAAGAGAAGTGATCTCAGCTGGCCTCTGGCCAGCTGAAAAGTTATGTTCTTTCTACATATGTTGTGCAGGTAAAGATACTTCTCTCCCAAACAAAACTTCTTTTTTTTTTTTTTTTCTAATTTCAGCTATGTTTGTTACATTTATTTTTTTTTTTTAATTTTTCTGTGGTTGAATATTAGGGTCTGCATCTTCCCTGGTGGATTTTCTGGGCTGAGACTGGGTTGTATGGAAACCATGCCCCCTTGTAGCTGCTACCCTGCTTGGAGCCTTTGACAGTGTACCAGGACAGAGCTTTGCCAGAGTTCTGGCTTTCTTTTAACATTTTTGGAGTTCATTTGTGACGATCAAAAGTTACCAGTGTGTTGAGCAATGCAAATCTTGTCTGCCCGAATCCAGGTGGAGATTAATTTGGCACTCTCAGGTGTTAACCTTCATTTTTCAGATAAGGAAGGTGTGCAGCTCTATAAGTGGTTTATACAACTGTGGCATTCATGTGTATGAAAATGAAGTAATTATGTGTGCCAGATTCCATTAAACAAACGGTGGCCTGCTATGTCTCCTTTCCACTAAATTAGGCCAATATGGAATAGTAGCTTTTACGGACTAGATGCATAGTAGCTACAAATCTCTAGCTCCTGGCACTGGGAGCTGTGCTGAGGATTGAGAGCACTGAAGTGCCATAAATTTCAGAACTGGTCTCAAAGACCAGGGCTGGGAAAGTTTGAATGAAAACTAAGACGTGTTATTTTTTGACAGTGAATTGATTGACCATTGGAATGAGCTGTTCTGAAGGTACTGGTGAACCTCCATTCTTCATGGTGCAATTCAAGGCCAGAAACTTTTCTGAAAGATGTTCAAGCCTGTGGGCTCTACTAAGGAAATGAAAACTTTAGGGCCAGCTTTACATGGGGTTGAGACAGGATGGTTTGATGAACTTTGTGAATTCAAGATTAATGTGTTTACGCTGCTAGAGCCAAGATGATTTCTCTATTCTCTGCAAAGTGCCACGTCATCCCAGGTGTCTGTCCTGGTCTGAATATGTGGTTTGGTGAGAGGCTGAGCTGACCAACAGCTCTCAGTGGCTTATGTCACTCCTGCTTCTGCCAGTGTGGGCCCATCCTCTTCTTTGAGCCTTGATATCCATGCAGCCTGGCTCTGAGCTAATTCGTCTCACTAAACCAGACGGAAACTATCTTGTTTTAATTGTGTTTTATTCTGGCTGTGTTAATCCTTTTATAGGTTCCTGTGGTTGAATCCAGGGCCAGACAAGCTCAGGAACTGGTGTAACGTAATCAGCAGGAGAGTAAGACTGAGAGGGGAGGACAGGCCTGCCTCCTTTTGGCTTCCCAGAACTGTTGGCTTGGTTAACTTAATTTTGTGTAGTTCCACACTGGTGCGGTTTCTAACAGCTCTCAGGCTGTTAGGAGGTTGGACTAGAGGATTTTTGATCTGATCCTGTGCAACTGTTCTTTTCCTTAATGGCAAATCTGTTCTTCCTCTTCAGCTTTTGCTGTATGTGTCCCTGCTATTGCTTCTTTGTTTTAATTTTTGTTCTTTCCTTTCTCTGCGTTTCTTCTAAGTGACCAGTCCTTTGCTGTGTGGAACTTCTTCAGACTCCAGCTTAGACCGTTTGCTCATCTGCAGTTACTCTTGGAGAAGGTTTAAAAATACACAGCAAAGCCTGTCTTAGGAGACCAGTCAAGGAGCTGACGAAAGTGGGTTGCCTAGCAGAGGTGGCCTAATAAAATTGGAGTGGAATTGTACTGTGCATCTTTGGGACGGCTTCTGGGTGGTCTGTTCAGCCAAGTTCATGTCCTGCTGGTGTGGAGTCTCATGTGGGTTTCACTGTGTTGTCAAGTGAACTGAGATGTGTTTGTTTCCCAGCCTTGTAGGGTGCCATAGCTCCAGCAAGTGCTTCCCTAAGTAATCAGCGCCTCCGGCCTCGCACATTGTGATCTCACAAGCCACCGCGTCTGTGATGTCACAATGGAAGAGATTCTGGTGCTCTGAAATGTGTGGTCGTGCCTTTGACAAATCAGCCAAGGAACCCAGCGGCAAGAATGAGCTCAAGAAATGGGAGAGACCTTCCTTAACCCAAGAGTGCCCTCCATCCTTTAGTCAGCCTTTTCCGTGTTCACTTATCTCTTCCATAATGATCATACACAGGGAAACCAGTGCCTGTATAGGGTAAATTATTTTTTTCAGTTGACCTACCAAGATGCATGTTTCTCCCAGATGAGCAGTTGCCCAACTTTCCTCCTGTAACCCTCACGCTTTTCTGTTGTTCCCCTCACTTGTATTGCTTCTAATTTTAGACTGTAAGTTCTTGAGAACAGGGACCTCCTCATCTGCAGTGGGAAGAGCCTGGGTGTGATTGTGGAGTGCTGTAAAAACAAAACTATGGATGCCAAGTTGTATCTGAGCTGAGTAATGATGGGGCAGCATATAGACATACCATGACATTACAAATTCTCCAAAATGCAGGAGTGGTTGTCTAGCAGTGCTGGAGAAAAACCCAGCCAAATGATGAAGGGAGTGCAGCCATGGAGTGTACTGTTATCATGTTCAAGTGACAATACTGTGAGGTTAACAAATTAAAGAAGCAAATTTACCTGTCTAAAATTGTGTTACTTTATTAAACAGTTCTAAAAGCTTTGTCTTTTGTTACTTGTTTTACTTTATGTTGGTTGGTTTGGTTTGGTTTTTTTTTTTTTGTGAGTTTGAATGGTGAGAGTGGATAAGCTGGTCTTGTTCATAGTCTCTTGTTTCCTGCCTCTTAGGCTAGCCAGGTGCTGTCATTTTTAGACTGTAGTTCATCTAATGAAATATTTAGGTTTAGGTTAAGGTTGATTTAAAAAAACCCTGAGTTATCTCTATTGTTCTTCAGTTTTATCTTCACACAAATGAAATATGGCCTCACATTTGACCTCTGAGTATGGATTTGAACAGCTACCAAAATTGAAGTCCTGCATTTTTTGTTATACTGTGTTCAGGTGTTGCTAAATGTATGCAATTTTGTTCTCCAGAAAGCATCGCCATTACCTTTTTTTCTTCCATAATTTAATAAAATAGACAAACCTGACTTATATTTTTGATTGGTTGTGGTTGCTCTAGCCTTGAGTTCAGTTGTCTTTTGGAGGCCAGGAATCACATCTGCCTCTACCCAGGCTTTGCACAATTAATAAACTCTGAAGCATTTTACTGCCAGGGCTTGCTTGCTTTTATTTTTAAATTTCAGTTTGTTTTATAGTTTAGATTAGTGGGGGGTTTTCTTGCTTGTTTATTTTGTAATAAACTGGAAGGCTGTCTTGCCATAACAAAGTTATTTAACATCTAAGTAAAGGCTCTCATAAAATGTAATTTCTTGGGTCACCCCTCTGTGAAGGTGATGTGTTGTCTTCCTGCCCCTTCCCTACTCAGCTTATCAAACTGGACAGCGAAGGGGAATATTTTGGGCTTAAAGACAAACTGTAATTTTAATTAGATGTAGTTGTAAAAACTTCATATTTATGTTATGTGCCAGGAGCCATTAAGCTCAAGTTTGTAGACTAATTTGTCTTGCCATTGATGAATTTGAATCCTCTGGAGCTTGTGTAGTGCACATCTCTCTTTGTGACTTAGGAGCTGCCCTGCAGACAGGGGACAGCATTTGCACTGCCCTACTGGCTCTTGTCACTAGCATTCTTCACATGGCAGGAGTTCCCTGTCTGGTTCCATGCAGCTTTGGTTGTCCCTAAGCAACTTTCTCAGTAGGAAGCCTGGTGTACAACAGCCGCCAGTGCAGATTCTCCACACTCAGTGGGGCCCCTGGCAAAGCTGGTGGCTACAGCTGGCAGTTGCCTTTCTCTTGGCTTTCCTTACCTACTGGTGATCAAACTGTCAAGCTTTAGTACCATGTGCTCGGACTGCTAAAGAAGCAAGAGTTATGGTCAGCCTGAACTTGTCTTGGTACCTGCAGCTGATGTCAAGAGAATTTTTTTCTTTTTAAAAATGTTTTTAAAAAAATAGAGAAGCTGATTTTAGCCAGCACTGTCACATGGAACACACACTATTACACAGCACAGAACACAAACTTTATCTTCCAGCTGAAACCCACCACATACGGCCATTTCCCATCTTACTGCATGTAGCAAATGTAAAGTGCTATCACATTTTCCTGGGTCTGTGTACAATCTGTCAAAATAATTCCTGAGGTCCAACCTCAGTTCATGGTCCCATTACATTTCATACGTATCTGTGTGAGGAATTTGAGATGTGTGATATGAAATATTAACCTAGTAGGGTTGACTGCCAGATGTGACAGCTTGCACTGTCTGAGATTATAATCTGATCCTGTGTGTATAAGAAATATATATGTGGTGTTTTATGTAGGTTTGGAAATGGAATCACTGAACATGTGTATTTATATGGCTAGAGCTGGGTTTTTAATTTGAAGCTACATTGCTTATATCATTGTCTGTTGGAAAAAAAATACAGGATAATTAGTAGTGCTTGGCATTGTCATAGCCATTATATGACTTCTAATAAAGTGTGTTTGCTCACCAGCTATCTTGTGCTCTGAGGCACTCTGACCTTGCCAAAGAAGATCATGTGAGGTCTTCCCAGGGCACCCAGAGCAGTGGCTGGGTAAACATACTGTTAAAGCTTCATTTGGCTGCAGGTGCAGTTTGCAGGGGGGTTACCCCTTATTTGTATGCTACCTGTGTAGGGAAATCCACTTGCAATACCCCACTTGTGCACCTTTGTTTGGAGCACTGCTCCCTCTGCTACATGGGAGAGTGGGGCGGGAAGCTTGCTTTTAAGGTGGGGAGCCTGATCCTGTTGCTGGATGTGGACCACTGCAGAAGTTGTTAGTGTAAACAACAGATGTTGGCTGTTATCTCTCTTCCCTGATGTCATACGGTACTTGTGTGACACTGACATGCCACGCCAGGGTCTGGCATGGTGCTGCCGTGTCTGTGTGGGGACGTGCCTGAATCCTGCCAAGGTGGCTGGTTTACCTTTGCCATGTACTCAGTGGCTCGGGAACCTCTACACCACTGTATGTAGTGCAACCCAGGCCGAAGATTCATGGGGTCCATGTCAGATACCCTGGTCTTGCCAGTTAAGATGCATTAGAGAGGAGATCTTGCTGTGGGTGGGTGGGTGGATAATACATATTTTATTGCCTGTGTTTGATATAGGGGTTGAAGCCTGCCTTCCTCCCCCACTCCAACTGTGTATTTTACTGTGTGCAGTAGGCTAAGGACCAGGTTTTCCTGCAACTAATTTACTAGCTTCTTTATCCTGAGAGATTATATTTGTTGTGATGGACCTTTAGATTCATAGTAGCTTGAAGATTTAAAGCACATATACCTTAAATATCTCTTATCTGGCACATGTTAGAAGTAAATATAACTAACTCCTATTTGGCTGTAATACATTTATGAATGACAGCCAAAGCTGTAGATGGAAAAGCAATAGGTAGAACTGAGCCCTTTCAAAATAAATACCATGTTGGGCTCTTCTTTTTTGTTTTTGCAACATGAGTTTTCAGTTTTCAAGGTACCTGCTGCCTGACATGCTGCTTTAATAAAGCAAACAGCTTCAAAATGTGAAAGCCTTAAGGCAGGGGGGATGCATATATCCCATGGAATTGGCAGTGTGGGTCTTAAACATCTCAACTCCTTTGATTTTTGCCTTTCACTCAAAACCTTGGAAAGGGAAGGTTACCAAATGCATGTTTACTCGAAGCACACAACCTGCTTAGCCGCAATTATCTCCTAATCTGGTCCTTCTGAGTTTCTCTGGTCTCGCAGGTAAATACAGATTTAGCTGTTATTCAAGGCATATTATTTACCCCATTAAGTGTGTATTTTGGCACGTGCATTATTTACCTGACAGACTAACGGATGGGAGAGAGCAAATGCTGTCTTTTGTGCAAACAGTGACTTTGTTCATGAGCAGTGAGTCCTCGTTTTGCCATGGCTGTTTTGTCTCCATGTCTCATTGTGGGTCTTCCATCCCTTCATGGTAGAGCAAAAAGCCAGCACAGGTGTGGGGATAAAAAGGCAGGTGGGTGGCATGTCATGTGATGGAGTTCTTCCGCAAGCAGTGGGACCAACTGTGCAGATAATTTTAAATATCTATGTAGGAAGATGTGTGTGTGTGTGTATGCATACACAGTTAGAGGGGGCACTCCTATCCTTGTTCAAGAGGAATGAGATGCAATTTGCTTTTTTTGCTATCAGTCCCTGTACCCATCCGTGTAACACCATGAAGTGGGCTTGAACTCTCATCTCTGTAGATCTATTAACAGCCCTGAGGCTGACCCATCTTGTATAATGACAATCCTGGCAACTTTTTCCCTCAAAGTTTTAGAAGAAAAATAGCAGGAGGGGAAAACCAGGTAGTCTCACATGGATAATGCAATTTATTAAATAGTGTTCGTTAAATAAAAGCATCAAAAGGTGATGGCTGAGCGTGGTATTTCTTTCGGAGGGAAATTGTAACCTATGGAGTCCTGCTTGCATTTTACAGTTCCTGCAGTCCCTGAGTGTGGTTAGTTGAACTTACACCCTTCTCCGAGAAATACCTGAAGTAAGAAATGGAGTGTAGCACTAAAATAGTATCTCTGAGAAACCTTGTATACAGAGCAAATGAGAACTTTCCTGGGGAACAGCCTTCCAGCCACCTGGATTTGTAATGAAAGTGCAGTGTTTTGGTGCAACTGGCAGGTGTTTCAGGGCCAAGCTGTTTGGATGAGTTGTAGTGTTGGTATGTGTATTGCTGTGTTTAATTTTTACCATGTATCAGGAACTGCATTGTATACGAAAAGATGAAAGGCCTCAGAAATTTCAGCAGGGCTTAGACTGGATGTTCTGTGTTTTAGTTGGTTTGTGTTGTGTTCCTGCTGTAATGAGGTTCAGCAATGCTGTAATGGGATGTGATCTGGTGCCTAGAGCCATGACTGTTGTATATCTTAGTTCTTAATTTAGAGTCATTTGCAGAGGTTAATTTTCAGTTGCCTGTGATTCTGGACACCTTAAGCTCAGTCTAAATGTCATCTGTTGTGCTTAGAGCAGGTTACTGTGTTATTTCAGGTTTGTGGTGCTGGAACTTGCACTGGGAAGCACAAAGGGAATCCCTGTCAGAGGACAGTGAACAGATACCAGTAGGGATGAGATCTGTGTGTGAATGAGTAACATGAGTCTCTCTTCAGTTTCAGATGCCTCTGGATGTTCAATGATAGCACTTCTCCATTCTGGAGCAGCAAAGTTTCCCCAAAACTTACTTTCAAGGGCAAGACAAGCTGTGTCCCTCCTCCTCCCAGCTGGTGTTCTCAAAGGGTTCAGCTCCATCATAAGCAGGAAACTGGCGACCCACGGCTTTGGAGCTTCCATGGCAGCAATGTCATCCTTCCCTCCACAGAGATATCACTACTTCTTAGTGCTGGATTTTGAGGCTACGTGTGATAAACCGCAGATTCATCCTCAGGTAAATAGTTAATCCTGTTAATTATCACCTTGCAAGTTGCTGCTGCTCTTCTGAGAGGTAAAAGGAGAAAGCATAGTGCTGGCTCACTAATTTTTTCTGGTTTGTCCCACCTACTTTCTGCTACTGGTTCTCCAGGGCTCTTGCCAGTCACCTGCTGTCTCAGGAGCAAGGCAAGGAACTGGTGGGAATGAATGAAGGAGTATGATTTCCATCAAGGAAGTGACAATTCATGTGTTATTGAAAATAACTTTAAGTTGCATGTACTTGTCATTTGTGTGAACTGGGAAGGGTCTAAGAGTTTTTGGCTGGAAACTTGCATTAATAGATGGCAGCCATGTTTGATTCTGTAAGGAAAAAGGCTGTTGGTAGTGAACAGCTCTAGGAAAAGAATATTTTGAATGATGGGAATATGTGCAGCATAATGATATTTCTAAGTAGAGAAGAAAAACAGTTTTTCGATCATTTCAGCAAGATCAAATATCTTGTCTGCGTTTTAACTCTGGAGTGTATTGAGACAGGAAGTTCAGCTTCAGAGAGATCTTCCAGTACTCTACCACTTAAGACATAGAGAGATCCAGATGAAGTACAGAGCTTTTCTGCAAACAATTCTTCCATAGTAAAAATATTCTCAGTTGTCAGCAGAATGGGCCTAGGTTTTCAATTGGAAAACTGTACTAAAAAGAAAAAACCCTGATATTAGGTTCGTAGCGAACAAACAGAACTTCTGAGTCTAAAGTGAACTCACCCTCCTCTACCAAGCAATTGGTCTGCGTGTGTTGCTGGTAATACCTGCATTGGGTCACAACAACCTCCTTTTGTTTTGTTTTGACTATATGAAAGCCTTAAGCAGTTTTCAGTGTGGTATCTCATTACTGAAGTTACTCGATGCAGCGTGTTCATTTCCCGGTGCCGTGCTTGTCCTAACACAGGGTTGCTGCAAGTTAGGATCAAACTTGACTCCTGTCTTGCCCAGTAGTGCTTTGGTGGGTGCTGGCTGCCCTTCGTGGTTCTTGAAAAATGGTTAGCAAATTCCCTGCTCTTTTGCTGGCTCTTTGTGGGGGGGCTGTTGTGGCTCTGCATCCAGTTCTGCTAGCAGGCTCTTAACTGCTCTCCGAGTGAGATATCAGGCTATTTCCTGCATGCTCCGCCTCGGGTGCACAGACCTGTCAAAGCTGTAAATTGGATCTACCATGTCCCTTTGGATATGGGTTTGGTCTGTGCACATTTTGATGCAAAACCATGATGCATGTGGAGCTAGTTTACAGCTGGCAGTAAAAAGGAACATGAGTGGAATATGATTACTACTGTTTTAAGGAGCTTTGTCCCCAAGTCCTTGCCAGGGAAAGTAATGGTCTGGGCCAATGCAGATCTGCTATATATTTTGTTGGTGAGATAGCACCTTTAAGGTGGAGTTGTTCTTCAGTGTTGTTTTTCCAGTCTGCTGTGTTCAGTGCCTGTGTGCATCATATAATGTGTTGAAAGGGCTGTCAGTCCCTCACATCCTCACCAACAAATTAGTTTGACAAATAAAGAAATTACTTTTGCTACATGGGGCTCAGTGTAGCTGGAAAGGCTGAAGGTGCCTGCCAAAATTGGGAAGTTTTATAAAAGGACATGGCTTTTGTCCACTGCTAAGCTGTATGTCATGGTGAGCAAATGGTGCCATGCATTTCAGCTATGTTTTCTGCAAAGTTTTAGTGACAGGATGTTTCACTGCAGGATTGGTAGACAGCTTTTGGAGGTTTGGTCCGAGGTCAGACCTGGGAGTTAGAAATGGTTTGGTGCTGATCTTCACTGTGATTCTGATAATTTTTCTGCTTTTATTTTAATACCTGCAAAATAGAAGTCTAGATACAATGAAATTCAAATGCATTGGGATTTGATGAGAAGGCTACCTATACAGAGCTAAGCTAAGCTGTGATCCACATTACTTTAAGTGGGTAGGCATAGCTGTAAATTTAGCCAGTTCAGCCTAAAAATCTTGAAAGAGTTCACTTGCCACCATACAGCACATTTTACATTTTTTACTAACTGCTCTTCAAAATACTCTGGCTTCCTACAAGAAAGTATTGAAAGAGCTATCTTTTTATGTACACTAATATGTGTGACTACCACATCTGCTCCCTTTCCTGTTGTATTTACTTGTGCTCCTCTGTAACAGGCAGCCTTGCTGGCTTTATCCCTGGGGAAGTCCTTCATGTTCATTCTTGAGCCCTGAAGACTCCTTCATTTCCATTCCCTTTCACATTGCCTGGTGTCTTTCTGAGGTCTTGTGGTATGGCCTCTATAATGGGGATCAAGGAGGGTCAAGGACCATTGTATTCCCCTGGGAAGTCATCTGCATTGTGACTCCAGTGGCTGGCACTGCTGGCTGAGTGCCTTGTGGCTGCTGGCCTGTGCTTTACCACTCACTCCTGGGTTGGCCATCAAGGGTCCTTCATGTTCCCTGCCCTACACCCACAAAGGAACGGGAGCATTCTTGCAGCCCTAACTTCTGACGGCTTCAGCAGATATGCTCCTCCCTCCATTAAAGTGCTTGTTTATGTACACATAGAAATCATTTAGCTTTATTGGTTTTCTGGATGTATTCATGAATAATGGGACCATCCCAGAGAGAAAAGAAGGTGTGTGGGGTATTTAACTGCACAGTCTGTGTCATGTAGTGTTTTAGCCAGCCAAAGGTCATTAGGGGTTGGCAGTAAGAGATGTTTATGGCTGGCCTCTCGCATCTCTTTAAAGCCTACCTTGTGCCTTTGGAATGTGATCCGAAGCCCAGTGGGGTCAGCTGGGAGCTGTCATTCTGCGGAGGTCGGTGGACCCTGAACCGTGGTGGTGTGTTTCATTTTTCAGCTCTGAGTTTTTTCTTTTACTGTCTGGTAAGAGTTTATAAGTACCTTCTGCTTTTATACACTGTCAGCCTAAAGAGCTGGTTACATATGGAGCTTCAGCTTCATAAGAAGATGCATTAATAAGGAGTCTTGCTCTTTTGTCCCTTTGTCCTTGTAGACACCAATGTTTGTGGTGGTCAGTGCTTTCAGTGACTGTGTTAAGCAGCTCCACATCTGTGGCTGCCTGTAACCTTATTTTATTAATGCAGTAAGAAGGTGTGCCTCTTTCAGTCAGCAAGCCAAATGTCTTGCCTTCAACTTCAGCTAAGTGGATAAAAAGAAATTATTTGTCTTTAAAAAAAAGTCTGAAGGTAGAAATCAGATCTGTTCAAAGCTGAATTTGAAATTAGCCTTCTATATATGATGTTAATCTGTAATCTATTAAAACCACTTAAATGAAAATCAAATAAATATCAAGCTCTCTCTGTCTTCTGCCTGGAAGTATAAAAGAGCATCAGAGTTCTGACCTGGTAGTAGGACCTGTATCTAGGAGTTGCTAAGCTGCTAAATGAGCCTTTGGTAATGATAAAGTTGCCTTTTCTCATGGTATATTTTTCAGGTGTTCAGTGTCACAGATTCACTCAAATTTGATAATCATTTGGGAACTAGAAATATGCCTTTTTCAAACTCTCTGTAAAGGGAAAGTATGAGATGTTCAGTTTTCTCATTGCTCTAGAAGGTTGTGACCAGAAGCAGAAGAATAAATTGTTTACAGACAATGTTTTCTGTGTCCTCCTAAAGAGTGCTTTTTAAAAGCAAAACTATCTTGATTTTTTTTTGTTAGTGTATCCTAGATACTTCAAATCTGTTTACCATGCATTTAGATTGATATTTGGGGGGAATTTTTAATTATAATTGCTGTCAAATGAAACTGGATATAATAATAAGTACAAAACATCACTCACCATTTCAACATAAAACCATAAACACTGACACTGTGACTAAGCAGATGTTCAGTTACTAATTTATTTTTAAGTGTACAAACAAATCTGGATGATCATAGTACATATTGTGATTTGCAAAAGTGTATTAACAAATAGGAGCCAGTGTTTCTCTAAGATAGTATGAAGTACAAATGCAGTAAGTCGGTATTTCTTTGAGTGCTGCTGTAAAATACCATTACAGATGTTTTCCCTTGAACATCCATCTTGCAGTTCCAGCTCACAGTCACGGGCAGGTGCAGCTGGAGTGGCTGTGATGATCTGTACAGCTGCCTGTCCTGCTCTATCTGCGATCTTGTTCCCCCAGCAGGGACAACTGAGTCGTGTGTCTCTGTTTCTGAGGTGCTGTGATTTATAGACTGACCTTGTAATGGGAATGAATGTTGATCTCCACCAAATGTAGGCCATATCAACAGTCCCTGCCAAGCTCTCTGTGTAGGGTGACTAGGTAGAGGATAGGGAAGCTGCTGTGGGAGCCATAGGTGAAGCTACTTTGTAGGAAGAAAGGAAGAATATGTCCTTGAAATCACAAACTTATTGCAGGAGGAGGCAATGGAGGGATTGCTGATCTGCTGGGAAGCAGGCTGCAAGATACCTTCTGTGTGCTTTCCATGTTTTTCTGTAGAGATGGCATCAAGGCAATCCCAGCTGAAGGCCAGGATGGGAATGCAGGCGTCTCACACAGTAACAGACATTGTCACAATCCTACCCAGAGGCGGATAAAGGATGTGTGTGCGCCTGTGCCTGCCTGTTCTATCTAGACATCCCCACATAGCAGCTTTCTTCTTGCACCATTTTTGTGTGGCTGTTAAGCTCAATGTGCTAGAAATCACCTGCCAAAACCTTTATTGAGGATGATCATGGGTTTCTGAAAAGTAAAGAAATTCAGGCTTGTTTCCCATGGCAACTTTAACTCAGCATAAGTATTACAGTGGAATATTAATCTGCAATTACCTTTGTTCATGCATCTTAGTCTTGGGTGTAGTTTTAATTATCTACTTCTCAATTCAGCTTCTTACAATGCTGTTTTTAGAGGAATGCTGTTAAAAATGCATGTAACATAGAGACTTTTATATATATTTATCATCTATTTGCCAGTTATGGCTGTTACTGTGCCATTGTTCTTACATCAGAATGCTTTAAGTTTCTAGAGCAGCAGGAAACAGTTCCTATGAGAGCCCTTTCTGATGGATTTTCTGGTTGCATTGAGTTTTTGAACAAACGTCTTTAAGCCTTGTAGCTTTAGGGGGTTACACCGCACCTGGCGTCTCAGACCTGCACTCACTTTGCCTTGGAGACCTCCCTCATTCTCCCAGTAAGTGGGGACAACCTTGCTGTGACCCACATCAATCTGACAGGGTGGGTTATGACTTCAAGCAACAGAATTAGCTGCATTTATTTAAACCCTGATGAGCTAGAGAACATGAACAGTTATTGAACCCAAATCTCCTGGAGAGCACAAACATGAGACCACCAGGCAAGACATCTGATGTATGAAAAAAGATTCAAAGCAATTTCTTATTCAAAGATATTAACCCAGCATTATTATAGCAACAAGTCTAAAATACCAAGGCACTCAGGTGGCCAATGTCTGCAGTCCTAACCTGACCTAACCTGCTCAGCTTTTGGCTGGTTATAGACAGGCCAATGAGATTACTTTAGCGCAATCAGTCATGTTGCCCTTTCCCTTGCAGTGTATGGAGCCCTCCCATCAGTTGTGCATCCTGGTGTGCAATTCCCCACCTGGGCTGTTTGAACACTGTATCCTTAGCTGTGCAAACATTACACATTGTATAGGTGACAAGTTGCAAAGTTAAGTAGCCTTGTTGTTACAGCAGAAAGCAGTTGAGCAGCAGTCACCCTGAAAAGAAAAGATCCAGGCTAGCTCAGGAATGCGCAAGTCTGTTGGGTACTGTTTAAAGGTTTGTTCGCCTCTCCGTAAAGCCACTGATGAGGGCTGCATGTGCTGCTGGAAATGCTCCTATGGTGCATTTCTGAAGTGAAGGGGATGGATGTCACAGGTTTGTATATTTGCTGTCCTGTCCTGCCGTGTGTGTGGCCCTGTGCAGTTGTTGATGATTGGTGTGTGCCTGCTGCTCTTTCGCAGCCTCTGAGGTATGGGGAATATTTTGAATCGCTCCCAGCATAATGTTTTAAAACGAGGCAGTATTCCTGCATGGCATGGCATCCATCTAGTGCTACTTGGGGATGGTGCTCTGAAGGCTGCTGTGGTTCCTGGGAAATGGTGTTTGCTGTGTGAAAGTGGTCTTGTCTTAGCTTTGAACAAAACCTTCCTGATAAAGAAGCAATGCAACTCAATTCTTTTAGTGAGAAGGACATGGGACATGCCTAAATCTTGTGGGCTTTTTCCCCCTTTATGCCAAGCTTGCTGTGCAACCATCCCTGTGGTGTCTTTGTTGGTCTATACACTTGTTAGCTGCCAAAATAACTCTTTATAATGTTATTTAGTTCCTCTCTGTCAGGCAGAAATGCGCTGTCATCAGCAGCTAGTTGTGATGTCTGTAAAACCCTGGGTATTCATTTACATGCACTAATGTGCCCTTTCTACTCATCCCAGATGTTTTAGTGTTGTTGGGAACATTGATCATTTGTCCTGCTCAATATCAGGTGAAGAGGTTGGGTTTTGAAATGATGTGATAATTCTGCAACAGGGACTGCACAGGCTGTTTGTCTGCCATAGAGAGGAGTGGATGTGAAAAAGGATATAGTGTAGTTGCCATCTTGCAGTGGAAAGGTAATACTTGGAAATGTGTGTGTGTGCTGTTTTTAACCTGGATTGAGTGGTAAACTTCCCCCAAACTGTCAAGCTTAAATTGTTGTTGCCTGTGTCAGTAGAGATATTCTGGGTGGTTAAATATATGTCAATAGTGCTTGAAAAAACAAGTTGAAGTGTTGATGTCTATTGGTCTATATTTCTCATCCCGTGTAAAAAGAGGAGGGAGATTCTGCCTTACTCTTGATGTCTAGGTCCTGCTGGAAAGATCAAACTAGCTTAGTGGGTTTTGGCAGAGAGAGATGATGCTGGTGGTGAGAGGCAGGAACCAGCCTGGGAGGAAATTATTACTTTAAGTTTTGTTCAGGATGGCAGGGCAGGGATTGCGAGCCTTCTGTCAAGATTTCAGGTACAATGGCAGGCATGAAAAACTCCCAAGGACCACAGCACTAAGTTTAGGAGAAAAGTGTCATTTGTGAGACATGGATCCTTCTTTTGTTAGCCCTGTAAGAAGGGACTTGAGCTGATGAAGTACTTCACTTTGGATTCCATACTCTTTAAAAGAAAAAAAAGCTACTATTTTGAAAGGGTGAAGAAGAGAATTGGTGAGTGTGACCAGGGGTCTGCAAAATGCAACTGTGAGTGCAGGCTGGATGGCATTGGGGTTATGTTTAGTCCAGTGATGAGAGGTGTATATAAGATGAGGTCTTTGTTGCAAAAATGAGAAAGGCAATGTTCTGGCTTGTGTCTGCTGTGGGTAGGAAGAGCAGTTGGGAATTTAAACAACAGCAAGGAAAATTCAGATTAGACATTAGGAAAAACTTTCCAATGATAAGACTAATGAAACAGGAGGATAGAGTGAGTGCCTGGGGAGTGTGTGAGTCTCTCTTATTGGAGTCGGTAAAAACAGCCTAGACAAAGTCACAAATTATTTAGGGGGTGATGATGCTGCCCTCAGGCAGGTGCATGGACTAGATGTCTCTTTTAAAGCTGAAGCTCCTGGAGGCATGTGATTAGATGGGGATTTCAGCTTCTATTAAAGAAAGAGAAATGGTCCCTCACCCTCAGAGTTGTAAGGAAGCACTGGGAAATAAGAGCCATGTTTGATGTCAGTGCAGAACCCAAAATGCAACTCAAAATTTATCTTTGAGGAAATCCGGCCTTTGACATTGGGCTTCAGTGCCTGAGTGTTGAGGGCAGGCAGTGAGATTCACCTGAGAGCAGGGGGAAGAAGAAACATTGGATATTCAATGGTCAGGCAGTAGAATTTTTCTTCACATCATCTTGTCCCAGTGTTTCATGATCTCTCCATATTCCTGCCAGTTTTCTTGTGTTTTGGTTTTGATATGTGTTTCCTTTCACGCTTTTTTGGGATATAGTAGTTGTTTTAAAATGTATCAAATTGTTAGGTGTGTGTATATGTGTATTTTAAGCTAGGTAGTGATGGAAAAAAGAAGTTTGGAGGTCAGCTGCTTCCCCAAAGACCTTTTGACAGGTTTAGTCAGTACACAGAGTAACTTAGCCAGGACTGAGGCGCTGAGAGGCTCCACTCTGTGTGTGCAGGTAGACATCCTTTGGAAGGCCAGCACAGCCCTGATTCAGCAGAAGTCCTGCTGTTCTGCACTGGAGAGGTGTTGCCTTTACCGTACTTGTTTTGGTTAGTTTAATAAAAATTTAGAAGTGGGAAAAAGACCTATGAGGTCATCTTGGTTACTGTCCCTGAGGGCCAGTGCAAGGCTGCTCACTTGGAAATGGCTTTAGTTAAAATAATAATTAAGGCAGAGGAGGGAAACTGGGGAGGCAGATCTGCTAGGCTAATGCTGTCCTTACCATGTCCCTTTTCGATTTTAATTGCCTTGGAAAAAAAAAGAAAATCACAAGGCTTTAAAAGCTCTGATTCTTTCTGCTCTTCAACCCCCCCACACCCTCTCCCCGATCTTGGAGGCATCAACTCTCATCTGTCAAAGTGTAAATCAGCAATTAAAACACAAACAGTGAAATGCCAAAGATGACCTGAAGCACAAAGCAACTGACAAACAAGTCCGGACAAATCGGCGGATAATTTATAAGCATTGCCCTAAAATCTAATTATTTGGCAATTCGAATTTGCAGCCGGCCAGGGCTGTGCAATAAATTTAACCCGCCATAAATTATTTAGGAGCAGCCCGTGGTGTAAATCAAAAACATGAGTGTTTGTTTAAGAAATAAGCTCCTTGTGCATAAAATGACTTTTTTTTCCTTTAAAGAGAGGAAGGGAAAAATTCATCCCTGAACAAAACGAGCTGGTGCTGAGGCTCTGTCCCTCCACAGACACTCCTTTGCCTCTTCTGCCCTTACCTTTTTTGAAGGTGTAAAAGGTTCTTTTGGAAAGAAGTTTTATGCATTTCCTTATCAGACAAAATCCGTTTCTCTCAACAGCCTCTGCTTGTTTTTATTGCATTTTGAACAGTCAGCTCTGATTTTTATGGGCATCTTTTATTCTTGTGTTTATTAAACTTCTTCACATGTGGGTTAGAGTAAGGGATAAATTATTCTCTGGTAGTTTTTGAACTGAATAGGCCATACGGTCTTCCTCAAATATATAACTCTGTGTCCTGAAGCGTGCCCTGTCCACTTTGTGCATAGGCTTCTGGATTAAAAGGCTTTGAGAGCTGGGAAGCTCTTGCTGGGCACTTCATTCTTTCTGTATAATGACGTTAGTGGTATCCAGATCCAAAAGGATAAGCAAAAAGGTTCCTCTGTGAGAATTAGTGTAATTTCAGGTGCTTTCTTCTCTGACAGGAAATTGTTTAGCAAGTGTAGTTTGTGCTTGTTGATTTCTTTTATTAGTAAGAAGATCAAGACAGCTGAACTGGTGCATTCCTCCTCTGGTGTTAAAGGGAAGGGAGTTTCACATAGGACGATTGGGTAAGAAAAGGCTGGGTTTATAGCAGTGCTTTCACATGCCATTAAGAATTTTTCAAATCCCTCTTAGAAGAAAGTCTCTAGCCATTCCACAGTTACCCTGCTGCTGCTCAACCCACTGGCTCGGGACAGCCATGTTACGCAGGAGGTTTCTACCTGGAACTTTTTTTTTTAAACCCTTGGTTTTTTAGAAAAGACAAAAGTTCTGTGGAAGCTGTCACACGGATTTGCTTGAAGTACCTTGAAATCGTAAATGCAGGATTGTTGTAAAGGGTGCAGATCTGGTAATGGATCTCTATAAGCCTCTGGCTCTGTAGGTTCTTATTGTTACTGTGTTTGGGGGCAGAGCTGAGTGGAGGGACAGGGTGCCGATGTTTTTTTCTTTAAGCATGTTAATATTGATTTTAGAAGCTCTGTGTTCCAACAATATAAATGCAAATGCCTGTAATTGGGAGCCTTGTGCAGAATTTCTCAACAGAAAACATGTTCAAGTTTTCTGACAATGAAAGGAAAATAAAAAGCCGCTTATTTATTGGTGGTGGTTTGAATCCTGGATTTCCTTTCAAGTTACTTTGCAGTGCTAAATAAAATACCTAATTGCAGTGCTCGCAAAATTCAAATGAGTACATTTGTTCTTCTGGTAGCTCGCGGCTATTTGCAGCCTCTGGACACCCTCAGCATTATTTTAGCATATCCATAACTCCTGGTTGTGCTATAAGGAAAAGCTGGTGGTGGGGGCAGAGGGAAGACTTATAAGCCCCAAATGCTGCTGGCACAAATCACTGCCAAAGTTGGGACATTTACTCAGTGTTGGAATGGAAATATGTGAGGATCTCAAGGTAACACTTGTGGATGATCAGGCTCAGATAGAAGAAAAGAAGTGTCGGTGAATCTCTGCCCTTAACTCCCTCATGCTGCTTTCCTTCACCTTTCCTGCCTGGGAAGAAGCAGTGAAGGTCCTTGAATGGTGGAGATGGAGCTTAGCGTGTTGAGCTCACTGGGTTGCTGTGAAATGCGAGAGAGCACCCGGCTGCCTTCCTACATCACAGTCTGTTGGGGGGTTGTGTGTGTGAGTGTCTAAGTGCTCACCATTTCATAATAATTACTAATGAAATTCTAGATCTGTAATAACATTTCAGATATCTAAAACAAACCATATGCTTGTAAAAAAAAAAAAAGAGAGAGAAAAAAAGTGGAAACAGATCAACTTTAAGCCATAAATTCTTGGTAATAGAGGCCTCTTTTCTCCCCCCTTTCTGTTTATGTTTGATAGATATTTTTGTTTCTGCAGGAATGTCAACTCTTAATTTCATGATGTATCATGGGCTTAAGAAAATTGAATTTAATAAAGGCAAAAGATGAATGGCACCTTTAAAGGTCCCAACACTTGTCTTTATTAGCAGGACAAACTGCAGGGTCTCCAAACACTGCTTCTCTCCAAATGAAAGTTTAAATGAAAAGTACAGCAGTGTCACAGGTTAAATTTCATTGCAGGACTGGCTAACGTTGTTAGTGAGGAGTGGGGCTGATTTCATGGGGCTGGTATCTGTTGCCTTAGATACCAGTGGAGCAAACACTGCCAGAGACTGGAAAAATCTCCGCTATAGGAAGCATGCAGACAAACAGCCTTTTGGGAAAGGTTCTTTACCACTTGCTTCAAAAACTGACCCAATAAGCCCAAGACAGTGGCTGCACTTTCCCCTAAGATGCTCAAGTTGCCTCTGGGGTTCCACCCCTGCTCCTGGCTATGCACTTCCCACAGACCTACAGTAATTCTGGATATTGTTAAATTTTCCATATTTTTTTTTAGTATGGCTTTTTATTTCCTCCGTCTGTCTTAGTCTGACCCTCCTGGAAGTGCTTTTTGCTTTTGGTTCTGGAAGGCAAGCGACGCCTTTGTGTATCAGATCAGCAGCAGTCTGTCTTTCAGTCTCACTTTGCATCCAGCCACTTGATGGCCCCTGAGGATGTTTCTGGTCCCTTAGGACACATCCCGACATTGCAACACAGCCCTGCTGTGAAATCCAGCCGGTGTGTGTCCCTTTCTGGAAGGGGGAATGTTCATCTTACCGTACCACAGGCTTGCCTGCTTCCATGGTCACCCTCTGGCTGGGATGTAGATCTAAGGGGCAGTGAGATGCCACAGACAAATTTGAAAGATGGGATGGTGTTATCCTGAGGTTAAGCCCCGCTCTGTTATGGCAGCCTGTCCATTGACTTCAAACTTTGCAGTCTGTTTTCCTTCTGAACAGAAATTTGCTGCTTTCAGAGCCTATCTGTGGTGGCCCTTTTGAAAGGAGGATCAGCTGTATCCAGCATTTCTTACTCTCTTGTGTTTCCATGGGTCCTCCTGGGTGGCTGAAGCTGGTGAGTTTGGCTGCACCACAACAGGCAATCTGGCTGATGCTCAAGTGTTTGGCATGTGTCTTCTCCTTCCCTTACAGCCCCTGGGTCAAGTTTGCTCTCTTTCCTGGGAAAACCTGGTGACTCTCAGTGGGATGGTACGGCTGTGGGGAAGGATGTGCCCAGCCATCCTCTCTGCCTCATCCAGCACAGCACGCACAGGGTGTGGCACAGCTGCCCATGAAGAAATGCTTAGTACCTGTGTCCTGTGCAGCTTCACTGCTCAATGTCTACAGCTGGGTACTTCAACACTGTTAACACTTTATTTTATTTTTACTTTTTTTTTCTAACTTTCCATCTCAGCAGCACATGCTCTCCACGTGCCCCGGTCTGGGCTATGCCCCTGCTGTGCTGGGGAGCTGCTATGCTGCTTCTCTGGGCTCTGTCCCCCATGGAAATTGGGTGTTTCTCCTGGCTTTTTAAATTGTCTGTTGTTTCCATTTACCCACCCAGCTTCTTGCCCTCCTGTTGCCTAGTGGGGTGGTGATGTCATCAGCTCGTACGTGTAACCTCACGATAATTTCCGCCTGCAGGTCATGAGGGTTGCAACCATGGTCCAAAAAAGTGTGTTAGTTCCTCTGCAGCGGCTGCATTTTTCACATGCTAATTTTACTCACAGGAGTTGGAATTTTTTTTTCATTTTTTATTATTTCTTATTTGTCTCTTCCAGATGTTTTCAGGCAGTTTTTTTTTGTTGTTAAACTAATTCCATTCATGTTTTAAAAATTTATGAAAGCGCTAATAAAAATGTCAAAGTGGTAAAAATGTTAGCTTTTGCTCTGCTTTGATTAAATTTTGCAAACTGTTTTTGAATATTAAAAAGCAATATTTTTTTTTATTCTCTCTCCCTCTCTCTGTTTTTCTCCAGAAGTGATTTGAGAGGCTTGTTGCATGGATATCACTCAGCGGGCTCATTTGCACTCCAGAACCTTGGTGCCATGGATCTCTATTAAATAACATAGACAAATTATTCTTTAAAGACACCAAACAAATTGTCACTTCTCCTCTTACATTAAACTGGAAGGAAGAAAGGGAGTGGAGAAGGAGGGGGGTGAACACAAAGGATTTTATCGCTTTTATTCAGTGGGCGGCTTTTTTAATTTCATATATATTTTTTAATAATTGAGAAATCCATCGCAACTGGATTTGTTTAAACTTTTTATTAACAGATCCATGTAAATTTTTGATTGCTGATTATTCAAATAATTGAACATTCTTCTGATAAAGGAACATTTTTATTTCCCTATCAGCATAAATTGGCTACAAAGAGGAAAATGAAGCGGGGCTTGCTACTGTGCTGTATCCTGTAGGGATGGATTTGGGGGGAGCTTTCAGCTCCTCTTCTCAGTCTCTTGGAGAAGGGCAGTGCTCCTCAGCCTTTCCAGGGAAGAAGGTGCTTCATGCAGTAGTCCCTGTTGTCTCTCTGGTAGTATCCTCCAAGAGGACTGTGGGCTGGAAAAGTTGAGACAGATCTTGGGGAGGGCACAGCCCCTGCAATGTCCTATCTAAATAGCTGTGAGCCCATTGCAAGTTCATTTCCATGTTCCCTGGGTAGCATGTGTAAGTGCTGTGAGACCACCTTCCTTAGGTTCAGCTTAGGCAGTGATGTGTGCAGCTGCAGTGCTGAGCACAGAGAGCTCCTTGCTGCCCGTCCCGGCTGCGATGAGCATCAGCACCATCCTCATCTGTTCTGATGGTGTTGGACGTGCTCTGTGCTGCAGCACCACCTTCCCACTTCTGCAGAGCTTTGTGTCGGGTTTATTTATGTTTGGGACTATCAGGCCACCTTACTAGATGGGATAATTTCCAACTTAATTTCTTGTTTGTTTTAAATGAACAGCTGCTTTTCTTTTTGCCCTATTCAGGAAATCATCGAATTCCCTATCCTGAAGCTGAATGGCAGGACGATGGAGATCGAATCCACCTTTCACATGTATGTTCAGCCTGTGGTGCATCCCCAGCTTACGCCCTTCTGTACAGAGGTAAAGTGCAAAGGTTCCCTGGTGCTCCAAGAGTCTCTCTGGGAAGCCAGTTTCCATTGCACCAGGGACTTAAGTCGCCTCTTCACGGTGCAGCTGCAAGGCAGCGTGTCATGCCAGCCTTGAGTTAATGACAAGGAGAATAATATTTTGTTATTGCCGTAATGCATAAAGATCTCAGTTTGGATTCATAAATAACTCCAGCTGTGATCTGCTAACTAAGATAATTGTATTTACAACTAATAAATCTCTAACTGAGTGACCACCAAATAAACACACTTGTGTTAGCTGATGTTCAAAATTCTGCAACGTCTTTATAAGCTCTTGAGATTTTGCTGTGCTGCTGTGTGGTGGGAAAGGTTGAAGAGAACATGGACTGAGGAAAGAAAGTGCTGTGGGTATGTGTGGTGCAGAGGCAGTAGATTACTCTCCTATGGGCCTGCATGTTGGGATTTGATGAGTCCTTCAGAGTGGTAGGATAATTCATGTCAGTATTTTTAGGACTTTGTTTTTGATGTTGTAATTGTTGGCCGCATGAAATGATTGTGGTGGCCTCTCTTTACTTGCTTACTCTCATTGCTGAGAACAGCTGCTCTTGAGGTGTGGACACCTTTCCCAAGATATGAAATGAAGGTGGTAAATGCGATCCCTGAGGGTTCAAAGGAATTGAGGAGCAGGGGTTGGGTTTTGTTGTTGGTTTTGGGTTTTTTTTTGTTTTTTTTTTCATTCAACCCAAAAAGTTAACTGTTTTTCCAAGTGTGTTTTTCCTCCCTGCCATAATCATCAAAAGAAACTTCAAGTTCCTTTTGCTTTGGGCTTTTTTTCCTGTCAGTCCACTGGTTCAGTTTTGGCCAGCTCAATGACTAAAATACTGACTGTGGGAATTAGTGTGTTCTGTTCTTCATTCTGCCCCTTTCTTGTCCCATGGTGTGTTTTCCCCTACATCTGTGGCTACAGGCTTAAGCCCTTGGAGGGCTTGTCCCACCTGTCCTAACCTGATGAAAAATGACTCCTCTGCGGTGTTAGGTGGAGTCCCCTCCAGGACCAACCAGCCCCTTCCATATTTTCACATTGTAAAAACAAATACTTATTTTTATTCTCCTGTAACTCAAAACCATCTGAAGGTATTTTATTTAAACTTAAAAAAAAAAAAAAAGACTAAGCACAGAAAACATTATTCCCCAGAGAGGAGCTTTCAGAAGGCTATAAATGTGTGAGAACAGAGGGTTATAATGGAAATGGTTTTGCAACCTTAGTGCTAGAAGGCTGGACAACTACTTTGGCTGTCCTTATCCCTGTGAGACTTGCTGGACATATGCTTTTACAAATGTGATAAATCTCACAGCTTGCACCTGATCTTTGCTAAAGACGTCACCTTCTAGAGCTGAGCCCAAAATGTCTGCCTTGCAAGTCATCTAAATTCTGGAGAGAAGTTGTCTCATTAACTCCCACCAAAACTCCTTTATCTGGAAATCCCTCTATTGCATCCTTTCCCCTGCTGCTAAAAACTGCAGCTCTGGTCTTGCACAAGAATCTGTATGACTTGCTTGGTGTGTGCTGGTGGTTCAGCTTGGTGAGCTGAATGGAACCTCCAGCCTGCTGCAGCCTGGCGGCATTCAGAGGCTCTCTGGACGATGACCTTGTGACTGACAGTCAGCCCATCTAATGCTCCCATACTGCAGTAATGGTTTGTCCATCTTCTGTTGGTCTCGGGGGTCTGGAACAGTGTTTGTCTCTCCTGTGTGGAGCCTTGTAGTAAGCAAAGCTCTGTGTGTGTGTGCAGTGTGTGTGTGATGGCTGTGCTTTTGCAGGAGTCCAGAATGGGCATGGGTGTCCCAGGTCAGCATTCTGCTTCAGACTCTGCCACGAACCTCGGTCTGGCATCGTGTCCAGAGCTGTATGAAAATGGGCAGTACTGAAGCCAGCAGGCAAAATAATTGCTGAACCCCCACCTGTGTGTATCAATGGTACAAAAAGGTCCCACTTACCAGGTTTGGCTAGTCCTCTGTTATTAACAGCATGGGTTAGAAAGCTGGTTTTAATCCTAGCCTTGATGTCATTGGTTTGTGGTCACCCCCCCACTGTACCCTTTGCTACTTAGTGCCCGGCATGGCCCCTGTCCCTCCTGGCTTGGCAGTCCCCTGGCCTGTTGCAGAGACTGCCAAGAGGTCTAAGAGTGGGATCATGCTGAGGTATAACTGGGCTTGTTCCTGGGGCCCGTGTCTGGGGCTGAGTTTGAAACTCTGCCCTGAGAGCCACAGGTGAACCTTTCTAAAAAGTGAGGTGCTGCTAGGTGCAGGGATCATCCCTCTGCCACTGGTGTAGGTTTGCTTGAGACTCCAGGGACACAGCCACGAAGTGTTTTTGCAGAGCTGCTGCCTGAACTGCTCCAGCACCTGTTATTGACTTTCTGCTGGTTTATGTTTTCTGAAAAATACTCATTTTGCTAAATGCCAGTAAAGGGCTTTGTCTAGGCACCTCTGCTTACAAAGGGTGAGATTTATTGGCCTCTTTGTCTGCAAAGAAAGACCAGGCCTGATTATCAGATTGTACACCAGAGACAAGTGCTTAGGTAATAAGCAAACTGTCTTGGAGTGGAAATACGATGGTTTTCCAGATAAGCTTTCTAGGAAAAGCAGTGATGACATTACATGGGAGCCTGTCTGCTGTGCTGCTGATTTCCCCTCTCCCCTCTGCTCACTGCGTTTGCTAAGCAGTAGAACTGCTTGGTGTAGACTCTGTGTGGAAAGGTTACTGGGGTTGCTTGACATTACTCCTTGGGTCTGGAGTACATCTTCCATCCCTCTTGAAGACAACAGCACAGCATGGGAAGGATGCCTGGAAGGATGGAGAGCTTGTTGCTACCCTCAAGACATCCCTTTGCTTATGTTTTGGTGTCTCTGTGCTCTCCCCTGGCTATAGGATATTTCTCCAACTCCCCGCACCAATGGCTAGGAGCCTGTCTTCCAGTGCTGGCTCGCTCTGAGACCTCATCTTGTCCCCTTTTTCCTGACCTGCTTCTGTAAGACCACAGGTTGTGAGCCTTGCTTACGGTGACGGGTGAGCTGAATGTTCAGGTGGAGAAGGTAGAAAGTGCTTGCAAGTTGTTAAAAGCTGTTATTAGGTGTATAAAGCTCATCATACCCTTTTGGAAGATGCAGGTGATTTGTCTGGTGCCCAAGAAAGTTCTTGCCAGGAGCTTAAGAAAAGGTTCCCTCTACACACAAGGTGCTCGTACAGATCTTTTCACGATACTTTGCTTTCTTTTTATGATTAATTTTTACTGGTTTTTTTCCTGAAGGAATAGGCAATAAAAATACAAAAAGAGAAAGGCATTATAGCTTGCTTATGTTCCCAAGTACCTCATGCTTCTTGGGATAACCAGTGAGATTTTGCAATTGTGTATTTTTATGTTTTTATACTTTTTCAAAGCTGCAAGACCAGATAATGCTGCAGAAATCCAATGCACTAGGTTGGATGTGGCAGATGGACATAACTGATAACAAAAACTATCAGAAAAGATGAGAGAGTAGAAATCTGATCCCATTTGTGCACTCTTTGACCTGTATTGAAATGTACCTATGGAACAGGTACATGCCTTTGTATTCATGTGTGTGGATCTTGTGTGTGTGTGTGTGTGTACTTGGTAATGTGTCCTTGTACAAACAAGCTGGTACTTTGCTTGGCCTGGCAGGGAAGGAGAGAAGGAGTTTTGGGCAAGAATAAGCAGTGACTCTTGGTGGCACCTCTGCATCCGCCTTCATATCTCTCCCTCCTCCTGATGGGAAATGTCTGCATGAGACAATTATACCCTGTCCTCCCATGGCATCAGGGGTGTAGTGCTCCGCAGATACAGTCCTGAAGGTGCCTGGAGTGGTAGCAACCATTTGCATTGGTATTAGCTGAGATAGTGAAAGGTTGCCTGTCATCCTTAATACAGAAAAGACTTGGACCTCTTGGAGCAGGTTCAGAGGAGGGCCATGAAGATGAGCAGAAGGATGAAACACCTCTCCTCTAAGGAAAGGCTGGGAGCTTTGGGGTTGTTCAGCTTGGAAAAGAGAAGGCTCCCAAGAGACCTTATGGTGACCTTTTAGTACTTAAGGGGGCCTGGAAGATAGACTTTTCAGCTCAGCCCCATTGTGACAGGACAAGGAATAATGACTTTTAACTAGACAACTAAGTATTACAGAAGAAGATTTTTACATTGAGGGTAGTGAAACAGTGGTGCAGGTTGCCAGAGAGGTAACATTCAAGGTCAGGTTGGACAGGGCTCTGAGCAACCTAATCTCCTTGAAGATGTCCCTCCTTATTGCAAGGGAGGTTGGACTGGATGAACCTTAAAGGTGCCTTCCAAACCAAACTATTCAATGATTCTGTGTTCACTTCAGCCACTCCCAGAGATTTGGGCTCAGCTGCTGTCTGAAAGACAGAAGCAGCACTTTGCAATAGGTGAGCTGCCAACCTCTGCCAGAAGAATGCATGGAGAAAAAGATAGCAAGAAAAGCAAAAAGCATGCTAGTGAGCTTTAAAAACTGCTCTAAAGAGCCATGCATTAATTCCTCAAATCTATTTGCTTCTGAGACTATGGAAGTCTGTAGGTAGCAGCTGTTAACCCAATTAAAATACAGATTAATATAAAAACAGTTTCTGAAATATAAGAGAGTATCTGTGTCCCTCCACTTCCTTAAAATTCCACTTCATAATGGCTTGATGAACTTGAGAAACACATCTAGAGGAGCTCTACATTCTTAAAATTAAAATACTTCACCTAAAAGGTATGTATTTCCATTTCATGGGAGTCACTATGAGAAAATAATCTTTCCTCTTACAGTTTATTCAGTGAGTCAGGTATTTGGTATTCATTAAATATAATTACAGTTTAATTGGAGTTTAATGTCTTTTTTTTTCTATCCTCCAAGTTCAGTGCTGTAAGCCAAGCAGCCAAAGAAACTGAGAGATAGGAACCATTTAGCTTCCTTCAGTTGCCACATATTTAATAAAGCAGAGCCCTGTGGTTTGTGAGAGGGCTTATGTTGTACAAGCAGGTTGAGCTGGTCTGTGTGGAAGAGTTACTCCTGAGTGGTGGAGGGGCCATCAGTATCTCTCGACTGGATGCTATGGCTTCCAGAGGCTTGGATGCTCCTAGGTTGTGCTTGACCTTTAGTGTATGAAAACGTGTGAGATGTGTAGCTTCAGGAAAGTGCCATATGAAGTGAAATCCCATAGTGTGCACTTGTTTTAATAATGATTTTTTTAATTACTTGGATGCATTGATGGCAAGCTACTGACCTCCGATATTCAATATGTTAAAAGACAGTTTTGTCAGTTGGAAGGCAGACAGAAAAATTATCTGTTTTCCATGTGCCTCAAGCTCTCCTGGGCAGACACAGGCAGAGGCCCATGAGACTGCATCTTTTAATGAATGTGTTTAGTTTTGAACAGCCAAGTAGTCTGGCAGCAGTCAGTAGGAGTATCTGTTGGCAGGACCTCTTCCTAAGGAACCTCCTGGAAAACAGACTAGACAGGGTTCTGGAAGAAAGTGCTTTTCTTCAGATTTCATTCCATTATTTTAAATACAATTTTGAACTGCCAAGGAATGCTGTGATGGACTATGGGAAAGTGCACGTTCTGGCTGCCCAGCTCAGGGGAGGATGACTGGGTCCACTCCAGGTCTCACTTACATTCAATACTCCTCTGTTGGGTTCATATAACACTGAAATTTTGGTGTCACTGTAATAGCAGAGGAATGTCCAGAGACCTTGCTAGTTACCACTGCCCATATACATCAAGGCAACACCAAAACTGCTGAAATGCATGTTGAAAAAGGGTGTCATGCTGGTGCATGACACTGCTCCCCAAGTGGACCCTGCCTTGCCAAGAATTTCCAGTTTTGTAGTGTGGGTAGGAGCCCCACTACATTTCTGTGGTTGGGATGAAGCTGTGCCCTTGCCTGTGGCTGGGGAGCTTCCAGGGTCACTCTGTTGTGGTTGGTTCTTCAGCAGCACCCATGCGGGTCACAGGAGCATGTTTTGGTTGCAGAGAGATGGACAGGAGAGTAGACCTCTTTAATGATCTTTTGAGTGCTGCTCTGATGACTGCTTTCTGTTTGTCTCTGTTTCAGCTGACTGGGATTATTCAAGGCATGGTGGATGGGCAGCCAAGCCTCCAGCAAGTGCTTGAGGTAAGCAGAGTAACCTTTAGTTCTCGAACTCTGACCTCTGGTCCTGTAGTCCTCTCTTCATCTCTTTCCCTGCACCCTCCCCTTGCCGAGAATCGAACCGCATAATTTGACTATGATTACAGCTTCATTAGAATAACATTTGCTGTCACATTGGTGACACACTGCTGAGAGTATTGAACCATTGATCTGTCATCTCCAGCTGTTTATGTCAAGGGTGCTGACAAGATATCCAGACTCCTGCCATTAGATAGGAGAAGAGGCGATTCTTTCTTAAGCCAGTTTTAAAGCTCCAAGACATTGTTCAAGACCACTGCTCCTGGAACTTCTGCTTTAATTTCTTTTCCCCTCCCTCAGCACTTTATTAAATTAATTTTTCTAGCTATTTAAATGCTCAATAATACATGTAGTATAGAAAGAAAATGCCTCTCAAATCTAATCTAAAGGATGCACGAATGCAGATACAGCCTTAATAATACCATCTGCTTAATGTGGAATTCCTAGAGCATTTAAGGCTTAATTAGCTTGGAAGTATTTCTCCATCAATAGCTTTTGTTGGTAGTCAGACAGTGAAGGAAACCTCCTCAAGCAGAGCCCTCTTGGGCTGCAGGTTGGTGTTCGATGCATTGTCTCTGTCAGGATTTCCACTGCTGTGTTACCTAATTGTTTCTAATCAGAATAATTGCAACAATTGCTTATCTGAGGAAATCAAATTAAAGGCATTAAAATCCTCCATGGAGACAGCATTTGATGGGCGCTCACATTAGGGAGTTTAGAAAGGTTGGTGCTGCTGTCCCCAACTCCGGGCAGGCTCATGTGAGGCTGGCTGGGAGATCCTGTCAGCTCAAGGGAGTGTGGCTGAGAGGCTGGATGCTGCTTGTCCAGGGAGCTTTACTCAGAGGGCTGTTGTACAACCGGTCACAGGAAGAAGCCTGGAGCCTGGCAGGAAAGGCTGTGGCAGTGACACGAGTCTGAAGATGGTGCTCTGTGGAGGTGACGTCTCGCATCCACACAAACCCCCAGCTCTCCCTGTGCTCAAAGAGCATAAAGCAGCCTTGCATGTCCATAAACATACAGATGCGTGTGCCTGTTTCCCCAGGAGGGAGAGCCCTCTTTGCCTGGATGGGTGAATGTAGATCACTACTGGACTATTCCAGAAAATGGTTCGTTCTGATTCTATGGAAGCTTCTTAGAGTGTGGAAACACTTCTGTAGAATTTTTTTTTATTATTTGGACAGAAAATGTGTTCATACAGCAGCATGTTTCTAGGTTAAAATGAGATTCAGGTCATGCAGCTTCTGAGGCATGCTGGTTTACTCAGGAGTGAAAGGTGCCAAGCAAGGGAAAAGAGGAGGGATTTCTCTTGCTCAAGCATTGAAAATGCTGCTATTGAGGTTGCATAATAACAGCTGATTGCCTGCCACTGCAAGATTTTGGGCATGTCGTTTGCTAGTTTTAGCTGGAATAAGTGTCTATGCAGGACTTTTAGTCTATTTAGTTCATTCCTTAATTCCTGAGGTGAATTGCATCCTCCAGGTGGCCCATTTCTGAAGAAACAGAACATCTGTCCCTATGGGAAGTTGATCAGGAATAGTGGATCCAGTTTAAATCCACAGTACCCTGAACAAGCACCTCTTCAGAACTGTAAGAAGGAAAGAGGAATGCAGCCTGGAGAGGAAGGGGGCACCTGGCTTTTCTTGTTACTGCCACACAGTGCCTATGTGTGCCCAGCCGTTCCATTTTTCCCCTTTCCTATATGCCCCCTGATGCTATATTAATTAAAGTATGTGAGAAATGCTGCAGGGGAGGGACGCTGTCTCAATATACCTGTCTTTTCTCCTCACTGGAGGGGACACAAGTTATGCTCCCTTTGAGTCCCTTTGGTACAGGGAAAGGAGAAATGCCAGGTAACAGCACAGTTGTATCGTCCCGTTAACACTGCACAACTTTCATCCCTCCACAAGCAGAGCTGCTGCGGCGTCTGATAAGATCATCTCTGCTCTGGTTGCCTGATGTCTCCTATCAGAAATCTTCAAAGGTCCAAACGTGCTGTTGTTGAGATGGCAAGCAAAGAGAGAAGAGAGAGAGGGAGAGGTTGGATAAGATCACAATTTTCTTCTCTCTTGATTGCAAGCAGCTTATCTGAGTTTAACGGTTGTGGCTCGGCCTGTCTCTGCAAAACTCATCCCCTTTTCTTGCCTTCCTTTCAGAGGGTTGACGAGTGGATGGCAAAGGAAGGCCTCTTAGATCCCAGCGTCAAGTCGATTTTTGTGACCTGTGGAGACTGGGATTTGAAAGTGATGTGAGTATGGAAGGGGAGGGAGATTTTCCTGGGCTTTATTGCTCCATGCTTGCCTGTAGTGCATATGTCTTTGTCCTCGCAAGCCTTCAACTGTCCCTAGTCACTGTTTCTTAGGGAAGTTGTTGTTTGCCATGCATAATTGGGAGTGGAGAGTTGTTTCAGAAGATAGGTGGATGCTGGGCATGGTGCAAGATCACTGCCTAGGCTATACCCTATAGTGAGTGAAGCCTTTCAGAATCCCAAGAAAAGTTTAAACTGGAGCTTTGTGGTGTTTTGCCTTTTATCCAATATACTTTCCAAAGGGATGGATATTTCTGAGTGCATACATGGATGATGAAGTGATGATCCTTACCTGACTTCTGCATTTAAGGCTTTTTCTGTCATCTTGGCACAGTAACTCGATGTGAATCATGGAGTAGTCTTTGGAACAGAATACAAGCCAGGTCTGGCATGCACCAGTGGTGTGCTTATCGTTAAGGTCATCTTCATCAGCTGGGTGAATATCTGGCAAGTACCAGGTGGGGACCTGCATTGGAATCTGCAAGTGTCACTGTATGTGCATGTTTTGTTAGGAAAATAGCTAGACCACCAACCTAAATTAGTTATTATAAAGAATGGAGCTAAATGTCCAAAAATTAAATTAATTCAATCTCCAAAGTGTTTGCAGATCAGTGTCCTGCAGTGCTGAATTCCCTTGGATTTGTATAATCTTGTTTCAGCTGTTCATTTCCCTGCAGTGCTGGATAAAGGCTCCTGTTGTTATCACACCAGTAAAGCATGGGCTTGACACATCCCATCCTAATCTGACAGCCACAACTCGTTAGTAGTGTTACTCAGTTTTCACTGTGACGTTGGTTTCCCCAAGTTGGAAGCCTAAATAAACCGCACATAGCCTAGGAGCAATCAGCACCACTTCTTCCCTGCTGAGTGGTCTTTGCAGAGTGGCAGCTCCTTGCCTTTTCTTGGTGTGATTAGTGAGACATGAGATATGGGGACCAAAGCTCAGCACAAACGCTAGTGAAGATGAGAAATTGGCTCCAGACAGAGACAGAGGGGTGGTATGTGAACTTTTGAGTCAAAATCTGGGTCTTTGCTTAGGCTGTGTCCAGAGCTCGGATATATTGGAAGTTCCTGTGTTAGTTGCTTAAATTACAAGTGAGTTATTTTTCTTTATATATCATGTTTAAGCTTCTTTTAGAGACCAGCACAAACAGTTGCTGTGCTAAACTTCTTTTTCTCAAGTATTCTATTTTCCCTGCTCTTTACACCTGTAATGCTGTTGTGAGAGTCCATCTGACCACTTTGTTGATGGCTATGAGAAAGTTATCTTTGCTCCAAACCCATCTTTCCATCACTTTCACAGTAGGCTGACAAGGTTTCCATAATGACATCCTAACTCGGTGTGCATATGGAAAGAGCAACCTGGATGTGTTGGGTGGCTTTTTTTTTTTTTTTTTCCTTCAGAGCTCTACAGCGGGTAAAGATGCACCCCATTTCTGGTGAGCTGTAGGGGTTGTGAGGTGAGCTGGCTCAGAGGGGCAGGCTGTTCTGGAGTGGAGATTCACTGTTCACCATTTGCAGTGGTCTCTCGCATGGATTGTCCCTCACTAGTCAGCTGGAAAAGAAGACTCCACTCCTGGCCATGAGGTTGTTGTGAGTGGTTCATTTCTCCCTCTTCCTTTTAAAAATTTTCTTTAAACCATTAACTTCAGAATTCAATCCCGAAGCATCTCCAGGGCACAGCAGAAAATACATTTTGTGTTTCCAAGCACATGGGTAGCAGGAGTCTGGCTGCAGCCACCTGGTGAGTAGCACATCACACTGCTCCGTCGCCGATTGGGTGCTGCAGCATGTAGCGTCACATCTGATTAGCACCGTGCCAGTGGATGAGGCTCGAGTGAGGACTCCCTGCCAGCTCTGACTTGTCTCATTTCCCATTGCTTTTATCCGTCACCACAAATGCCGAGTCTCCCTCCTGAACTAATTAAGTTTGCGTGTGTTTAGACACATTGCCAAATAGGGTTTAGCAAAGCAGAACTGAGCATCTCTTTTTAAAGAGAGAAAGCGGAGGGCTGAAACAAGGCTGCTCAGACAGGGAGACAGAGCCTTGAAGACATGGAACATCCATGAGGTATTCCAGGGAATCATTCCATGCTTCCCTACAAGACCTGCGGTGTAGCTGATGCCCTCAGCTACCGTGTTGAGACCACACTCTGGGCACAAAAGGCATTGGGGCAGTAGGAAGGGAGGTGGTGCTGCTTGTCCACATTTGGAGGAGTGTTGCTGGAAGCATTGTGTGGTAGAATCCTGGCTGGGTTCCAGAGGAACTGAGGGCAATGAGGTGAGTGCAATGCTTCCTGGCTTAAGGAGCCACCACTTGTGACAAGTCTACTCTTAACTCTGCTCTTTATTTTCTCTGCTTCATTTGTAATGACAGCTGCTTGCATAGCTGCAGTCCTCTTACCCATGTCTTACGTGGTTTGGAGTTCCTGTCCTCCGTTTTCCGTAGCTTGGCTGGTAAACCATGCAGCCTTGTTCCTGGCTTCTCCAGCAGTGACCTGGCCATTTAGTTTGACTTCTGTCTACAAGTGCTGCTCTAGACCTGAGGCGTGGTGTCTTCTGGACTGGTATGTCTACTGTGAGGGCTTCCAGTAGATGCTGCTGGTAGGTGTCAGGGAGGCACAGTGGGATGAGCAAGCTGGATGCAGGGAAGTGGCTGTAACAAAGAGGAGGAATCTACAAGTCTGTCAGTGGTGGATGTAGGGATAAGATGGGGAAATAGCCCTGTCTAAGCCAGGAGTTGCAATGTGTGTAGCACTCCTAGCTCAATCAAAAGTACCAGAGGAATAGCAATTGTCAGGGTACTGCTCTCTCCTGATGGTGTTTGACACTGCTGGGTCTGCAGGATTCAAGATGTAAACTCAGCTGCTAAAGGATCAGTAAAGCCTCTGCTTGGCTCAGGTGTCTTCAGGGAATGAGGCATAGACTTGATTTCTCTTGAATACTGGAGCTTCCTTGGAAGACCACAGAGGTGTTTGTCTGTCTTCTCTCAAACAACAGAGAACACTACTTACAAGGAGCTGGGTGCCCAGAACAGGACACAACACACATCTGGGAAGGGCTTATGGAGATTTAGCATGAGGCAAGGTCCTGGGCCATGCTACCAAAGGCTTTGTCATGGATGTGCTGCTCATCAGGAGAGTCCCTGTTGGAGAAATTTGGTTTTGCTGGAGAGAGTCCATTGCGTGAGAGGGCTCCTAAATGGAGTGCTGATCCTCTACTGACTGCGCTTGGATCAACCCACTTTCAGTGCTTGGTGTGTGTGAACTAGGCTGGAGTAGGGGAGACAGCAGCTCTCCTGCCAGCCCTCCCCTTCCCTCTTGTTAAGATGCAATTTCTTTAATGAGGAAAACCTCTTGAGTAGGAACATCACCTTTCTTGAAGGCTTGTCCTGACAAGGCAGTTCAAGCCGACAGAGTCGCATATCAACTTCAGCAAATATCAGTCACTCATTACAGAGACTCTTTTCTCCCCCCCACCCCCCAGCAACACCCCTCATTCCCAGACAAGAGAATGAATCACACTTCTGCTCTTGAATACATCATGACAAGTCATGGTTCTAATGAGAGAGGGCCATTCATTCTGGGTGGAAAGTTCCCTGTGTCGACTCAGAAATGTTATTAATTAAAGAGAGCTACCTGAAGCAAAAGATGAAAGGAGCACCAGACCTGCCAAGCTAAAATATGAGTGGGGATACAGGCTCGTTAGACACACGGTCCTCAGGCCTCTGCATGCTCAGCGGGAGGATTCCTTTAGCCTGTTGCAAGGAGCTATAGTCCAAGTTTAACAGCTCCAGGGATGGATTCAGATACCTGATGTAGTCTGCTTTAGTGCTTGGACCTCATTCTGCACCTAGGTTGGAACTGACACTAGTCATTAAGCAAATAGCATTGATGTGGCATTGGGTGGCGAGGGTAACATGCCTCTGAAGGGGCTGAGGGAGCTGCTGACTGCAGGAGACGGGCTTAGTGGAAAAGAGGGTACTTAGTATCTGCCAGAGTTGAGCCTGTGTAATATAAGCTCTTTAGTGTAGTTTATCTCTGCTGAAATGTCAAATTGCTTTCCTCTGTGTGTGGAACCAGTTTGTGGGCTCCTAAACACAATGTGAATTAATCTTGGTAACGAAAGAGGCATTTTTACCATGTGTTCGTAGCTACAGAGTTGAGATGCGGTGAGGTTAAGTGATATGCCTGTGGCTGTGCAGGCAGGCAGAGGCAGAGCTGAAGCCTCATGTCCCAAATCTCAGACCTGCACCATAATGTCAGAACCATCAGTTAATCCTTCTCCTTCCAGATTTGGATCGTTTTGTAAATGCCCTGAGCATAGCTAAAAGTTCATGTAGGCTATGGTCTATATAACTGACATGAAGATGCTTGTACTGCACTTACTGTGGCTGATCAGAACATGCTAATTTATGTCTTCACAGGAAACTACTGCTCAGAAGTTTTTTATTTTCCTAAATAAGTGTTAAAAGGAAAGTACTCTCTAATTTAGTGATAAAACACAGTGAAGTGTCTTGAAATGTTTATAGCCCTCGGTGCTCTTCCTAGGTTGGATATTAGTAAATTCTAAGCAGTAAATTATACCATTGCTTAATTTTGTCTTACTGTTTTAATTCTCTCCTTGCAAGTTACACAGGCTGGGAGGATGCTTGCCTTCTCAGACCAGCTCCAAATGTGGCAATGGGTTGTTCTTTCCAGACTTCTGTCCTGGAAGTTTTTGAGAGCAGAATTAGGCCATGAATGGAAAAGAATTGTTGGTGTAAGTGCCCCCTGTACATGCTGTGCTGTTCCTTATCACAGGACAAGGAGGGGGTTGGTAGCCTCCACCTCGGAGAGAAACTGCAGATGGCCACTGACTGGAGTGAGTGGGAGTGCTTGGATAGTCATGAGGAAAGGTGGGAGAAGGCATAGGGTGGACTGGTTGTGTGGCAGCAGGGCAAGAGGTATGTTCAGAGTTGAGAGTAACAAGAAAGATCTGTTAACAGATCTGTTAAAGATCTGTTAAGAAAGAAAACGTGGTCATCTGCATTTAAGGCTAATAAAGCAATTCCTTTCCAACTAAGATCTTGGATTAGCTTGGTGGTGTTTTTTTAGTAGGGATCATTTTGCTGAACAAGCCTATGCTGTATCTCTTCACACAGTTACATTGGCTGAACAAAGAGTGTGGTGTGAACTACAGTGAAGGGATGGGACTGAGTATCCAGGGTCAGGAACCTTTTGAGTCAGCTTTGCTGATGGAGTTGTTCATGTAATTACATCCTAAAGTGCTTTGCCAGAGCTAAGCAAGGGAGCCTTGTGAGCACTTACAGGGAATAGCAGTGACCCCATTCACTTCTGCGACCCTGAAGTCCAGCTTTTTGTTTTTAAAGAAAATGATATCACTTATGCAAAACAAATTTTGGATTTTAAGATTCCCCCTCTGTACACTCTTATCTAAAATGAATATACCAGACTTGACTTATGCTATCCTTATGTATCAGTCCCCTGGCTGACTCCTGTTCTTGTCTTTGTTTGCAATAATTGGTTGCATGGGCTTCTGCAAGTTACATTGCCCGAGCTGTCTGGGAGTGCCTTTGGGTTAAACTTTGGACATGAAATCTTTGCACAGGGATCATCATGCAATGGACTGTCACCTTCAGGTCTGCTCCTTGTCTGGCACATCATAACAAAGACATTTGTCATAGTCAAGGGTGTAGTGGCCACAGACTTACTGAGCTGTGATGTCCAGTGCACTCTAGGAAGCAGGACTCTGCTACCTGGGAATCAAGACCAAAGAATTTGGAAGCAACTTGAAAGATGCTGGAGAAACTTACAAATAAATTTGCAGTGTAGGGGAGAATGAGATGGGCATTGCATCATGTGCTGGATTTCCAGCACTGAACCTTTGGGATGGAGTAATAAATGGAGAAGGTGGATTTTCTACCCTTAACTAACTTTGTGCTCTTAAGCTGTGTATGAAAACAGTCACACTGAATGGGGTGTAAGTCAATGGTCTCAATGCCACCTGCTCATAGAATAGGGAACTTTAGAATTCGCTCATAGAATTCGCTCTGCACCAGGAATCACTAAGGTGAATTCTGTGTCCAGCATTTTAGTGAATTCAGGCAAAATGGATTCAAAATCAATGGATCTATAATGGGTACTTGGTAAGAAACACACCCTAGCCTCTGTCTATATGAGAGCCCTCTAACTGCAGTTCAGGATCGTGGTGATTCTGTGCCTTGGGGAACTGAAAAGCTGGTTGGCTTGGGACTGCAGAGGACAACCACTGGAGGGCTGTTTGCTGTCCAAATTTTGTTGTCTGTGGCACGTGTGAAAAACGTAATTAGCTCCACAGTGCATTCATTTTCTCTTAAAACAGCTTAATTTTTCTAGTGTTAGAGAGCCATAGTGTTTCATGCTGGGTCAGAAATGTCAGCTGTCTTCCTTTGGATCCAGGCTCTTCTTACTTTGCAGCTGAAGCAAAGCAGTTGTGTGTTGGCACCAGTGCTGCCCTCTCAGTGGCTTGGCTAGGAGAGGTGTGCTGACAGCTCCTCTGCCTAGAGAGCTCTGCTTGAAGAATACTGCCAGCTTGGGAGCAGCATCCTTCCTCTTTCACTTGCTCTACTGTGTGAGTCCATAGCTTTCCTGAAAACGTTTTATTGTGTTTGGATGTTTGTGTCCTGTTGGGAGCCATTTTCCTGGATGGGTTCAGTCTCTTTCCTCCTGAAGCTCCTGGCTGGCAAAGACCTACTGGGCCATCTTGAGGTCATCCCTGGTATTTTCCCTCCAGCGTATTCTCATGTGCCTTGTCCAGCAACACTGTGTATCCTCAGGTGTGAATGACCGGGTGTGTGCAGGACTTGGGAGGACACCAGAGCTGCAGACTAACTTTTTGAGCTGAGTCCATTTCATGTTAGAGGCCCCTTTTTCTGTGTTTGGGCAAGGTGCTGCCTTCAGCAGCCTGCCACCCCAAAGGCAGTGTCGCATGCTCAGATATTGATGTGGACCAGACATTAGCAATGATGTAGAGGCACATGGAGGTGGTAGTAAAAGGAAGCAGAATAGAGAAGTCTGTGGAAAAGAAGACAGAGGAAGGAGGGCGATGTCCTGGCAGGGTTGTGTGTGGGAAACTCATACTGCCCAGGACTTCATCCTGCCTTGGTACTACCAGTTTTGCCTCTCTTGGAGCAAGGATTTCTCCTCCTCTCTGCCCGGCACCTACACTTTGTTTTTCCTCCGTAGGTGCCTCTTGGTCATCTCTAATTTCCTTGCTTCAGTTTTTCCATCTGAGTGTTGAGCCAGGTCTCAGTGTTGACTGTGGGCCAGCAGGCTGAAGGTGCCTGTGTACCAGCTGAGTTCAGTTCTTCATCCCTGCCTGGAGTCACGTCTGTCCCTGCAAACCGGGTGGCTGGAGTAGGCTGGTGGGAAGTTGCCAAGACCTCTCCTCCAGCTCACAATGCTCCCAGATCTGAAGAGAACTTTTACATTTTATGGACCATTTCGCTTCCCAATGGTGATCCTATTCTTCACAGCATGTATATGCCATTTCTTGGTTATTAAAAGGACCCCTGAAAAGGAGCTGCCCTCTGAGTCAGAGCTCTTCCATGCAGTTAATTGCAGGAAGGTTTTCCTTAGACTGTGAGGCTTAATATTTCCAAACTCTCCCTATGCTAAAAGGGTGAATTAATACCCAGGTTTCCCCACGGCTGCAGAGACTGACCCTTGTGCACCATGAGTAAGCAGGGAAGAACACTTGTGCTGAGAGTAGTTCAGACTTGGAATTGCTCTGGAGGAAGTCCACTTGATTTCTGCATAGAGCTCAAGAGTACTTTAAAGGTTGTCTGGCCAGCTGAATCAGTGTTTCATCTCTGTATCCTTATTTCATGTGACACTTCAGGTGCCAAAGTAGCCTCCATTCCTTGGGGGCACAAGCAAGCACCATATTTACTTGGAAAGGAGTGATTACCTTGGACTGACTGACAGGTCAGCCAAATGTTGGATGGATGGATGGATGGATGGATGGATGGATGGATGGATGGATGGATGGATGGATGGATGGATGGATGGATGGATGAACTGGAGGTGGTTCAAGCAGGGAGGTTCTTGTCAAGTCACTGTGCTGCGTATGAGAAAACAGAGGCAGCAAGCCATTAGACTGTGTATTTCAGGTGTGAGGAAGCAGCTGAAGTCCCCTGGCATTGTGAAATGCCAAGTGAAATGTTACTGCCATGTGGAGCACAGCAGTGTGTTGGAATGAATGAGTCTGGTGTAGGAAGAACAAGTGAACAGTCTGGAGGGTTAATGTGTGAGGATGATAGACTTAGGCAGGGGTTTGTTATCAGGATTGCTGTGTTTGGGAAGCACATTCTAATGGTAAGACCACATGAAGAAGAAATTGGGACTTGAAAAGAGAGCACTGAAAGTCATCAATTGCTAAAGTTGTTTTGTGTTTGCTGCAGGCCTGAAGCAAATTGCTGGCTTAAGGGGCTCTAAGCACCTGGGTCTTGCACTGGATTTACAGGTAAGGTTAAATGGAGAAGGGTCTAAGTAATTAATTCCTCTTCCTGTGACCAGGATGGGAGATGATTCTGACTTGCCACTTCTCTTCAGAAGTTGCTTCAGAAGCTGGTAAGGACTCTGGTTGTGAAACCCAGGAAGCAAAGAGGATCCCTGGGTGCCTGACAATTCCTTTTCTCTGTTGGTTCTTTCTTGCAGGCAGCCTCGGGCTGCCTGTCTCTTTGTTAAGAGAGTGACAGCAATGTGACACTGTGAAAATAATTACTAACAAATCACAGTGGTGACTGCAAACAGCTCGCTGTCTTCAGAGGCATGTCAGGGAGCATTAGAGCAGGGCCGTGGGAGCGGCAGAGCGGCTAGGGGCTCTTTCTCTGCTCTAGGCTGAGGGAAGATCTTCGGAGACCTTTGGTGTTTGGCACCCCCACATCATTCCCTTCTCGTTGGCTCTTTCTTTCCTCCCTTCTCTGCCTTTGCCATCAATAATTAAGCCCATTAATTGCACAGTGAATTTAGAAACGCTGCTATGGTAAGACAGGGCTTCTGCCTTCCCTGTATTCAGCAACCAGCCGCAGAACAATGAAAAAAATTCTGGAGAGGTCTCTTGGGCAGAAGCACATCCAAGCTGTGTTTTCCATCTTGAAGCTCTTATGTGTTGCCCTGGGGAGTAATATTTATTAGCAGCATGCCCCTAGGAATTCATGGGCTGCTGTACAGTTGGAGAATGGCCCACGTCCTTGTCCTCAGGAGCCTCCAGTCTCAGTGAATCTGAGAATAGGTTTGTATTTGTGCATAGCATCACAGAAAATGTGCAGTTACCTGGCATGTCCAGCAAAGAATGTGGTCAGAGGAATGAGGACATTCCAGGATACAGTAGAGATGGTGCCAATCAGTGTGACTCCAGGTGAAGACAATCCTTCAGGAGATAAGGATTGAACAGGTGGCTGGTACCAAATAGAGCATCTCGGGGAGTTTCTTCAGGGATGAGCCCCCGTGGCTGTGTTGGAGTGGGGTCTCTTCTGTGGGGCTACACAGAGTCTGAGGGAAGCTCCCTCTAAAGTCTCTCATTATATTGATATAAAGCTCCCTCCAAAGGGCAGATCTAGCAGAGATACTGATAGGAAACTGGAACAGAGCTGCCGGCTGAAGTGTCCTTCAGCAGCATTGATAATCAAACCCCTGGGCAAGCTTTGAGAGGGAGCTCACAGCCTGCCCTCCCCTACTTGTTCCTGGTGGTATTTCATCCGCCAGTTTGAGAACAGGCCGTGCTGTCTGACAGGGCGGCAAGGGGAGGCAGAAGGTGTGGATGGGTGCTTGCTCCCAGGCGCCTGCTCTACTGTGCAGCCTTCATTCCCATTCCCTTAGTTACTAAAGTGATTTTCCTGACTGTCACATCTGTAAATAATGTTGCTGGCATATCTAGCTGGATGCAGAGTGGCGATGGATGGGGGAGGGCTGTCACTGAGGGTGGCCGTAACAGCCCCTCTCCCCGACTCATACAATATTTATGCAGGGCTGGGAGTCGGCGGCACTGACCTCCGGGTCGTGCTGTTAAACAGCTCCCGCAGCCCCTGCATCCTAATTGCTGCACTTGTCCTTTGCTCTGGAGGATTCGCTGCTCCTTCTCACCAGCGAAGCAAATACTAATGGCAGCTTGTGCTTGGAGGTGGGAGTGGTCTCTTCCCCACAAGGAAAAGACAAACTTGTTTTCCCTTGTGCATGTGTAATTTGCACAGAAACCTGTGCTCAGACTCTGTTACCCAATGTGCCAGTCTTCCCACTGCTGTCAGCATGGGAGCCCATGAAGCTGCTGTGCATGCAGTTTTGGGTTGTGGATCGTCAGAGGGCATGGGAAGGTGTTTTACCCCATGCCACTGGCTCCTATTAGGATTTCTCTTCTCCCTTTAGTCGGAGGTGGGAAGAAGAAGCAATCTCAGAAGTCAGTTGAGAGAGTACAGCTGGATGATGTGATGCCAGAGGAAGACAGAGATGGTGCCAGGAAAGAAGAGGGGTTCAAACAGGGTCACAAAACAGTGCATCTTTTCTTGTAGATAGTCTGCTTCAGTGAGTGAACAGAGAGGTGATGTAGAAGGCTGGAGACTGCCTCTGTGGATGAGGGGTTCTTCCTCTTGCAAGTGGTACAGCCATGGCTGGAGGTGGACACAGACCTGGCAGACAGGGTTTTTCAGCTGATTCAAGTGGTTCAAGAAAGCCCAAAAGAGAAAACGTTTGACTGCTAGAGCTGCCATGGCTTTCCCCCATGCCTTGTGGCCAGGCTCTGTCCTGCTCGGGGCTTCACATCAGTGTCTGCAAGTCCAGTGACCTGACTGACCACCCACGTCCCTTATCCTGCCTTCCTGGGTTGGCAGGTCTCCTCTGTGAGTGAAAAAGTGCTGTTTAGACTGGAGACTAATGGCCTTTAAGTGACATAATTGTATTATGTTAAGCGTCTATAGGCTTTACCATTAGGCACTAAACAGTTTATGACTCATAACAGAGAAGCCTTTGTCTTGAAGAGTTTATACACTAAATGGTCTGGACAGGCAAGGCTTGGAAGAGGCAAGGTTTCCTCCTGCCTGTCGGAGAGCAGGTCTAAGGAAGGCCTGGGACAGGCCTGAGATGTGTATTCTCAGTTTAGAGCAGCGCCTTGCTCTAGGTCTTGCATGTTCAGGCTTCCTGGGGAGAAATACTTCTGCAATGGGATTTTTGCAGTGGGAGGGGAATAATGTGTAATTTTAGCTTAGTTTTTATGCATGTTTTGGCTTTGAGGGGGCTTAGACACGATGCGTTGTGGTTGCATCCATTTCATCAGATATATTCCTTTACTCAATGCGTAATTACAGTGTTCTGAAGCAGGACTCTGAATGCTCCCTTCTTAAAGCAGCTAGTATGCAGAGAACCAGACCATTACTAAATTAGTGTCTGTATGAAAGACTTATTAAGAGACTGTATAGACAGAGAAAGGACACATGCTCTGTGTAATCAGGCTCTGCTGGAGCATGATTCACAGAGTAATTTAAATAGAGATCTCTAATTCAACCACTTGTTCAAAGCAGAGGTAACTTCAAACTTAGATTGGGTTGCTCTGAGTCTTCTCCAGATGAGTTTGAATGTCTCCAGGTGAGGAGATTTTACCACCAGTCTGTTTCAGTGCTTTATTACCTTCATGGTGAGGAGTTTTTCCTGATGACAAATTGGACGTTCACCTGCTGCAGCCTATGGTCGTCATGTGTGACTTTCACAGAGAACACAGCATTCAATTTTGTACACTCCTCTTCATAAGATGCTCTATAATGTCATGTTTAGTAAGCAGACAGACTTTCACACCAAGTTTATGTGTAAAAATCTGTTTTTAAGGGTTTTTCATAGGGTCAGGTTCCCAAGGCTGGGGAGGTGACCTCAGCCTTGAAGACTTTGCAGTTTCTCTTTTCTTGGGAGCAGTGTCGTGAATTTCTGATGTCAAAAGAAAGTCCACCTAGTCATTCTCCGTGTCTGGAAGGGGTGGTAAGAGCATTTGCTCTACCTGTCCACCAATCTGGAGTAGTGTGAATCTTCTGCCTGCTGCACTTCTAATCTCAGCTGAACCATGGAACCAGCAAGCTCTGGTTTCCTGCATGGTAATTAAGTACTTACTTAAAAATCAAAAAGCTCAGTTCTGATCCTACTATCCTTGGCTGTTTGCAAACTCCAGGTAGAGTTACTCTAGATTTACTCCCACAAGCCTAGCAGCAGAATCAGGCCCAGTAAATAGAGCTATGAATCTTTTTAAGAGAAGCTGTTAAGAAGTAGCACCTAGATTTATTGTAGCATCATGTGTGTGCAATTGTTGATGAACATCTTCTGTTGGAGGCTGAATACCTGCTGTGTTACTGCCTTGCTTTTAATGTTGAGATAGCATCTCTGCCAGCATCTTGCTGACGCACAGACAGATACCCATAAAAGGGCCAGATCTTGCTTGGTGTTAAATGCCTTCATGTTTCATTAAGGTTGATGGCAGTGGAAGGCACACAGTGCTTTGCAGGACGAGCGAATCACAACGAGCCACTTGCCCTATGTGCTTTTTATGGCAGAATTATGTCGCTAGTGTATACATTGCTCTGGCTGCAGTCTGGGTTAACACCCTTTTCCATTCACTGGCTAGCGGCTTGGAAAGCAAGGGTCTTAAGGTTCTCCCAAATTTCTTAGTAGCCAGCAAAAATTTATAGAATAGGGGTCACACTGTTGGCATGTGATGGGTGTTCAGATATTTCAGCCGACGCAGCTATGAGGCCTTGCATGTTAAGGCTTGCAGCTTGCCTTTTAGGCTTTCTCGGCAGGAATGTGTCTGGTAGAGAGAGAACACAGCTCTGTCCAGAACTGGCATCACAGAAAAAGAAAGAAGATCTAAAAGCGCCAGGTATTAGCCTTGCTGCTTAGCCTGTGTTTTTGGCCTCATTACACTAATCCAATTAAAGATTGATGGGAAAAGATAACACACACTCCAGTGGAAGGGTTTGTGTGGCAACTGCTTTCCTTCCTGGGCATCTGGAGGGGCCTAAGTTATGTTGTGCATCACCACACCTCCCCAGGCCCTGCAGACCCACTGGTGCCTCCATGTGCCATGGTGTGTGCTCTTCTCCTGCATCATGTCTCTCTTATTACTAATGGAGCATGGATGCATTTTAGCTGCTGGTCAGCCCTCATTAATATCCAGAGATGACAGGTTGACATTTGTAAAGAAGACTTGCATTGACCTTCATGTTGTGCATCGGTGCGGTTGCCATACAGTGCCCTGTGCTGGATGCTTCTTCCTGCGCCGCCTCGGGAATGCATTTGTGCTAGCAAAGGGACCAACTGCTCTGTAACCCTTTGCTGCTGTCAGGAGTGCAGGCAGTGTGTCTGGATGTCCCTGCATCCCTCTGCCCATTCCAGGACTGTTTGCTGTAGAACCTCCATCCATCCCAGTGAACAGGACTGTAGGGTGTTGGGGTTGCACCTGGGGCTTCTTTTGGAGGTTTGTTTCTTCGGTACTGGAGGCCTTAATGGAACACAGCTTTATGCCAATAGCAATGTCCTGTCTTCTTCCTTTTCCTGGATCTTGTCTGGGAAAGCAGCAGAAGAAAAAGCTATGCTGCCCAGGCATCCTGAGTGCTGTCAGTTGCCTGTCTCTCCCCCAGCCCATACCATCCCAGCTTGAGGACTGCTGCAGCCTGCTCGACAATGACATTTATTAACAGAGGGGGCTTTGAAAAAAGGCAGGCTGCTCCTGCAAAGGCTTCTCACTGTAACTCTGTCTCCTCTCACCAGCCCGTCTGAGGCAATGGCTGCTGGTGTTGAAATTCATTAGTGTTACCTGACAGGCGATGGAGGCTTGCTCTGTCTGTTCCCACTTCCCTGCTCTCATGTCCCTGCTTCATGTATGCTGATATTTAAAGCTGATATGTGGCTCATAGGCTTGTTGCACTGTGACAAGTTTGGGGGTGGTTGAGAGAACTGAGAGGGTGGAAGGAAAGCAAAGAGAGAGGGAGATGGGACCTGTCTCAGGGTTTCTGTGAAAGGTAAGGGCTTTTCAGGCCCTCTCCAGATGTACTGTATTTCTGCAGCTGCTGCTTGAGAATTTTAAGTACAGCCATGCAGGTGTGGTTTGTCCTGTACTGATGAGGGGCAGAGAGAGACAGCACTGTATGTGCTTGGTGAGAGTGGGTTGCAGTCACCTGGCAAGGGCTTATCTGGTGGAAAGCAAGAGCAGGTGGCCTCCTCTGGCCCCTTGAGTGGTCTGTGAGGCTAGACATCCCACTCCACATCAAAACAGAGCAGCACCTCTGGGCTGAGTGTTGACCAGCCTTGCTTTGAATGAAGGTGCCAGGCTGGTTTGACCAGGTCCTCTCTTTGGCCATGGTGCTGTTGTGTGCTTCAGTATCCATGCAGCTTCCCTCTTCAGTGAAGGATTTCCAGGACAGGAGCTTGCCAGTCCTCTCCTTTGCAGCCCAGTGCACTGGTGTTGGCCAGGACACAATTAAAATGTTCTGCATCTCTTACAATGCAAGGTCTCCAGGGAATGGATTTTTTTTGGAAGGTTAAGATCAGGTCTATAAACGCCAAGATTTAATGTCCCTTTATCTTCCTATAGAGGAACTTGTTCTTTTAACTGCCTCAATATCAATACACCCTGTGTGTAGCAAGTGGCCCAATTTCTTTGTCTCCTGACATCCTGAACCCAGAAGCAGATGGACGTTAACCAGCTCTGATTAGTTGGAAGAATCAAGCATTAATTTTTTATACGCCAGAACCACCTGAGTGACGGAAATCAATTATGGCTGCCCCTCCCCCTTCCATATTAATCTGTTGGCTCCGAGCAGAGATGGAGGGACCTGTTGAAACGAGAAACCCCTATTTCTTCATTTGACCCTCTAGATAATTAGGGTTAAATTGATATGCTATCGCACTGGTGACACATTTTATCTGCCTCTGTTTGTACAAGAGGATACAATAGTGGAGGAAGGACCAATTTGTGCCCTGCTCTAGCTAACCAGACTGAGATAAAAGGTGTCACTAGTATGATAACGTTCTTGCTTCGTGCTCCTTTATTGTTGCTCAATTTGCTTTTTTTTTTTTTTTTTAATCCTGTTCTTTTTCTTTCAATACCCTTGGTCATATTTTAACTCCATGCCATCGCATAATGACGCCCTGCTAAATGTGTGTGGAGATAGGCAACTCTGGCTGACAGCCTTCCCCGATAACCGAATTCCAGCCCATCCATCACTAGGCTGCTCTCCTTAACTTAAGGAAAGTGATAACTAAAGCAAGGCTGTTTATCACCGTTGAGCTGTGCGCTTCTTGCTGCCTTGGAGAGAGCTAGCTTCAGCAGCAGAAATGCAGCCATGTCACCTCACCTCCTATTTGCATCCCGTTCATCTCCAGGCCCCATTTACCCTGCACGGTGGTGAAGCAGGGCTGAATGGAAATCAGAGACTGGAGTGGTGAAAGCTGTCTGAAAATGGTGCAGAGTTGCCACTGCTGACCATGGTCTAAGAAGGACTTAGACTTGCTTAGCTGTGGAGGAGAGGGTGCTACCTGATGTCACTTGCTCTTCTGCCCAAACGGGATGTGCATTTTGGGAGCAGGCAGAGGTTATGTGCTCCCAGCTCTGCTTCTGGGAGGACAGAGCACCAGAGCTGCATTGGAGCCTGGAAAATCCCACAGCCATTTTCAAGTTTCTCTATATTGAATGCTATCAGCATTTGGCTGATGGGGTGGTTTTTGAAAGCCAGCTTCCTTCCCAAGGAGCAAGAGCTTCAGTGTTTGGGAAGCCAGTTAGACTTCATTTGAAAACTGGAAGGATCATGGGATGTTGAATGCAGCAAAATGTGCCATCATTTCTCTTCTCCCTTACCTGAGGAAGGGCCGAATCCTGAGCTCTCTGCTCAAGCAAAGCTGCCCTCAGTGCGGAAGTTTGGCTCTGTCAAGAGCAAGAGGCCATACTGAGCATAAGAGCTTATTTATCAAATAAGTGAATGCTCAAGTGAGTGGTGGCTCTTATAAACAGACAGGCTTCCATACAGGCCAGGGTATTTCTGTTCCCCAGGACAGCCAAAGGTGTGTCTTATTCAGTGCAGCCTAGAAAAGATGATAGAAAAACTCCTGCCTAGTCAGCAGGCTGAAGAGTGGGGGGACCACTGCAGGTGACAATCTGGGAGCTGGGGAAAAGATGTTTTTAACTCCCTGTAGCTACCTCCCTGTAGCTACCTGGAAACCCAGGTTCTGTGAGTGAAAGCCCATGGTTCGCTGTGCCATGAGTGCTGCATATTCAGACTAGACCAGACCCATGTAGCAATCCTTTGCTAATCCTTGCTCAGTGCCTGTGTCCCTAAGGTGTTGGTCTCCTGGTGCTTGAAAAACTTGAAGCCCCTCTGCTGCTGACAAGAAATGAGGGGAGCACAAGCATTGAGGGGGAGGGGAAATGTCCTGAGGTCACACCATTTCACAGTTTCTGGGGTTGTTACTTGTTTGCAAAAATGAGTCATTTATTTATTTGACATATTTATTTGGAGCATTTATTTTCTCCAATTAAAGACCCACTGTCCAGCGCCCAGGGCACACTGCCATCAGTCTCAGGGTGAAAATAGAACCAGACTGTCCAGTTTGCTGGGCCTTTTGGTCCCACAGGGATGGCAGTGCTTTAGATGTCATTCATTGCACTGGATGGTTTGCTGTCAATTCCTGTGGCTAACAAGAACAATGCTGCACTCACTTCTTCTGGGGCCTATCCAGATGTAAGGTGAATTGATAATTTTTCCTCTAACTGGAGCTAGGCTGAGACCTCTATTAACTCCTCTTGGGTTATGAGGAGAAACTAATTTTTTCTGACATACCTGTTGCTAACATCTGTCACCATCCTGTCCAGCTAAATGTGAGCATAAGTCTGAAAGAGATTGGCCTAATCAAGTGCCTATATTTAGACCAGTGGTTTGGTTTAGATGGTTCCTTTTCTTGTGATCTTTCTTGATTTGGGCACCAGCAAAAAGCATCTTTCCTGGAGAATGCTTTCTCAGCATGCTGGTTGGGTCTGTTCGACTAAGGGATGTCATGGACATCTGTGTAATGGCTGTAAAATGCTTGGAGCAGGCTGCTGTTCATGTGGCAGCTGTGCAATTGTGAGGGTAAAATGCTTGGGCCAGGCTGCTGTTTGTGTGGCAGCTGTGCAATTGTGAGGAGTGACTCCAGGTCATAAAGGTCCACGCTTTATTTCAGCCTGATGGCATCAGATGATGCCCAGGGATGGGACTGTGCTGTCACCTTGCACTGCTTGCCCTGCACACCGCCATGGCCCCGCTCCTTGCAAGCCCGTTCACTTGACAGCCTTCCTGCTGTCAAAGAACTTCCTTTGGACATTCTTATTCAAATGTGTTTATATGACTTAAATTATTGGTCCTAAATCATCACATGTGCGTCTTCTCAGGACCAGGCATTTGGCTTTGGCACAGGAAGCCTATTCCTTTCTTGGCCTAAGCAGGGCAAAGGTGGTACACAGGTGCATTCCTGTGTGTGCTGGCTCTGTTGGCAGCATATGCCAGGACATTCCTCTGGATATGTTTACCAGCTTCCTTCCTTTTCTTTGCATAGAAATGGAGGAGTCACCAAGACCAGACTGCTCTAGTACTGCACTACCCTGAGTCTCACATTAGCTGCAAGTGCATTATCTGTCTTGCTCCTTCAACTTGGGGAACTGTCTAGAAAGATGCTTCTCTGTTCACCAAAGGATTTGGAGCTGGGCTGAACACTCAGATACTGCCTGGGATGCTGATGGTGCACCTTGGGGTGTTTACCCTGTAACCACTTCTCACCAGAGCTTGTTCCTGTATTTCAGTCTTGAGTCTGAAGTCTAGCCTGGATTATTCACTCTTTCGTCCTTGGAGAGCAGGAGAAGGCTTTGCCCTGGACATGGTCTGTGTTCAGATGTTTAAGCAGCTCATGCTTGCACTCACAGCTCTTCCTCCTACCCTGCAATCTCCTCCTACAACCCCCATGTGCTCGAGGAATGTGGGAGATTCCCCACCTCTCTGTTTGCAAAAGCCGATTTCTAGGGTTGTGACTTTTAACATGCACAAACACCTCTAATTTAGTCATTTATTTAGTTGACATGTTTATTTGGGATGTTCCTTTGCTTCACTAAAAGATCCCGCGACCAGTGCCCCAGGCATGCTCAGCAGTATGTGAATGAACAAGATCCATCAATTACTCTTGATCAGATCAAAGTGGCCAGGGAAAACTCACATAACTCATGTCCCTGCACAGGCTTGGCTGGAACCACATGGTTTGCCACTCAGCATTCCCCGGCTGAGGGGCACATCCTTGCTCCTCTGCAAACACACTGGGATTGGCAGTGTGGGAGAAGCAGCTTTTCTGAGATGCTGCTGTCCCTTCAGGCAATCCACCTCCCTTACCAGTGCTGGGTTTTTTTTGAGCCCTATTCCATCGGCTTGCTGTAGGAAGAGAGAGGATAAATAAGTGTGCTCACAGCTCTGGCTGCTGTGCTCACATCTCTAGTGAGACAAGTGTGCAGCACCTTGTCTTCAGAGTTGTATCTGCTCTCTCCTTCCAAGCACCTGCTTGGAAAACAGCCTCTGCTTTCTTAGCCCTACAGCACTGCTATCCAAAAAATGAATGCTTTGGTGCCTCCTTCCCTCCTTCATATGTCTCTTGATGTTTTAACCATAAAGGCCAAATAGAGAAGCACCAGGGCATGACAGGTGAATTGTCAGTCCTTCTGTCTGCCCTGTAAGCTGCTGGCAGAGCAGGATGGTTTTGCAGGGATTTGTGATGGGTTTGCTTAGCCAAGAACAGCCTGGATACTCCAGTCATGTTTGTGTGTTAGCCAGTGTGGAGAAGAGCTGAGTGCTACACTTGTACACAACTGCTGTCCAAAATGTTTAGTCTAAAAGGTTTCAGCAGCCTGGATGTATGTAAGTCTTAAGCCAAGCTTTATTCTCATGAGATATTTTTGCCAACAGCTATGATGTTTCTGATGTGCAGCATGATGTTACAGCAGACTTGAGAGTCTTTTCCATCTCTGAACGAAATGCACTTAAGAAAACAGAGTTTGTGTTGTCAAGACATTGATTGAATCAAACTTGCTCTCTTCTCTCTTACAGGTTACCAGGACAATGCCAGTACTTAGGGCTGCCGGTTGCTGATTACTTCAAACAGTGGATTAATCTGAAAAAGGTACTTCTGTGCAAACTGACATAGTCCCTGTCTCCCTGTCTCCCTCCTCCCCTTGTCCTTCACTTTTCCTCTTTAAGGAGGTGTCTAATAACTACTGCTGTTTTGCATTGAAATGAGTTATTTTCTCAGAAGCTGGGCTGAGCGAGTCCTCCAGCTCCCTATTGTATCTCCTCTAATAGAGTCTTACTGTACTTGATGGGATGTGTTCTGCAGCTGGGGAGAATCCCATTGTGGCAGGCACAGTGCAATGCTTCTGCATAATATTGGGACACTGTGAGACCCCTTTTCAGTGAAGGTTGTGTCGTTGCCAGTACTGCTGTCTCTGTTTTGTTTTGCAGCCATATAAGGCTCCTAGGAGCATGGTTCCCATCAGATGAAATTCCAGTTAATAAATGTGGAAATACTCCAGTGTAAAAATCAGCATTTCTCTTTGTGGTGTGGGGAAAGGGAGCTGTCTCAGCAGCATGTCCACCTGAGAGATCAGTGATCACTTTGCTAAGCAAAATGCCTTGGATTCACTACTGTCTGGTGCCTTGTCTTTTGCTCCATACCTTCAGTGGGTGGTTAAAGGAGCAGCATGCTGTGCATCCACGAGGACTCCTGGCACAGCTGCTTCATCTGCACAGAAAAGCGTGGTGATGCCATAAGTCACAAACCAAAGTGGGAAGAAAAGAACAAGTGTGATTACAAGCAGTAGCAGGGTGAGGGAGGAGGCTGCAGTCTGTGCACAAGAGAAATTGGGGTGGCCCTCCTGGTTAACCTTTAGATGAGTAAGATTCCCTTCCCCCATCCAATTTAGTGCTTTATTTGGTTCTTTATGCCTTTTCCTGGTAATTAGGGGTCTCAGTAATCAGAATTTGCTTATAAACAGCTCATTGTTCTTGTGGGCTTTTCTTTTGTTCTTTTATTTATTTATTGTTTTAAATGGAAGCATGAGTGACAGGCTGAGCAGCCACAGAAGGACAATTTGCATGATCTGTTCCATCAAATAGGGTAGAACATGAACTTAACAAGGGATGCTGGCAGCACATTCCTGGCTGAACTTGTCAAAGGGTTTTGTATTTCCCTGCTGTCAGAGCAAATCTTTTGGCTGATTGCTGGTCCTTGGTAAATGAAATCTGAAAGCACATTGGGGCATTCTGCAGTTCAGTGACCATTAATGATCGCCATTTGAAGTTCACTAAACTTCCGGTGAATGGATAGCAGCTATATAACCAGCAGGTTGATGGCTGCAGAATAATAATACTCAAAAAAAAAATTCCCTGTGTACTGTGATGTTTGCTAAGAAGTAGGTTGATCCATCCATGCTCCTCCTCTGGGCCCTAGGATGAATGACTTATGGCTCTTTCCCATAGTTCAAGGCTCCTGGATTTAGTGTGTTAGGAGCTGGGATTCATCATTATGTAGATGTTCAGGCAAGTGTCTCTTTTTCAGGATGAGCATTCATGGATTGCATGTCAGCAAATACTGTGATACTAAGCTGAGGGCTTCTGAGCATCTGTGAAGTCCCAATCACAGGGCTAAAGGCAGGAGCAGGAAGAGAAGTTGTGGCAGTGAAATGTTCCCCTACCCAGCACCCTGAAAGGGTCACATGTTGAGCATATAGGATGGGGGCATGTGGGTTGGGTTGTCCTCCTTTGCAGATGTGTTACTGGAAAGTAAAGCTTCAACCTCCTTCAGATCATGCAGGAATGTGACGGAGAAATGTTCATCTTCTTCCAACCCCTCTAGTCCTTTAAAAACAATGAAGTTTTTCTGACACTTTAATATCTGACACCCTCTGACACAGAATGGTTCCAGGGACTTTGTGTCCCTCTGGGAAGTGACCCATGTTGCAGAGGAGAGCAGGGACCTCTCCTGACCTGTGACTAAAAGCTGCTTCCCCTGGGACTTGCTCTTAGCCCAGGGTGGTGATCTTCCTATGCCAGGCACTGCCTTCAGGTGCTTGTGCAGCAACTACCTGTGTTTTCATGAGAGAGGATTTCCAGCGCAGATAACTAATTCTGTCCAAGCAGATGGGCCCAGCAGAGACTCAGTCTCTATTGAATGAGCTCCCAGTGTAAGATAGATAAGAGTGGACAGGTAACTAGCCCCCCCTGCCCCCGCCATTCTTCCCTGCATAGCTCAGGTGGCCCCTTTTCCCCTCCCTCTAGCATGTTCCTGACCTAGAAATACCTCCTAGGCATTTGAGTCTGCCTCTGACCTGATCCATGAAGTAAGCGAAGGTGTTGGGGGGTGGGTGGGGCTTGGAGTGTGAAATTGATGATTTCTAGGTCATGGATAATGCAGAGACTTGAATGTTTCAGATCTCAAGAAAACAGGCACATGTGACAAAGAGCAGTTTCCTGCAGGATGGCCCCACCTGCACCTGCTGTACCTCCTCTGAGTCTCTGTTTATGAGCAGTAATAACAAGAGGACCTTTCTGAATTAGGGAGCTCCTGCCACAACTGCCAGGCAATGCTGAAGTAGGATTACACACAGACAAGTTTGTGTAACTATGTGTAGTGCAGTAGCAACAAAATATGTTCCAGATTCCCTCTGCCCATGCACTCACAGCTTCAGGTCCTCTTTGTCTCTGTTTTGTATCATTTTAAAAAACAGTTCTTGTCTGGACTCCCTCTGCCAGAGCGTGGAATGCTCCAGAGCTCAGCAGATCTTCCTGCAGTGATGAGAGAATCTTTCTCAGTGTTCATTTGCCAATAAACTTCCCTTTTCACTGCTGTGCTGCAGGACCAGTTGGGGTGAGAACCTTGTGCCTACAGGCAGCTTTCACAATTTCCAAGACCTGCCTCTTGGGCAAACTGGAGGCAGGAATTTCCCCCAGTAGCTGCCATGCTTGCTTTGCCTCAGGCAAACCTTGTTGGATTGATCTGGCTGTTCAGGTGGTGGTGAGCTCCACATCTGACTGCTGCAATGGTGGCCACTGTGGCTTGGGATTTGTAAAAAAGCCTTTTATGGAGGAGAGGGGGAGGAAGAAAGCTGTCTGTGCGCTTGACCATGTTTGCTGAAGTTTTACCTTGCCCTGTGCCCCCCCCCCCCCAGCCTGCTAATGCATCCCTTCCGTCAAGCCTGATCGGTGTTTGCTGACATTTTTAATGTCACTGAGCGATCTTGTATCTCTAGTGAACTGTCAGGGTAGAGCTGACTTGGGGCAGAGAGTTTATCATGTTCTTCACTTCGATTAGCTCAGCCTTGTGGGAGGGCAGCAGAAAGCAGAGGAGGCTTTCTTTGAATGCTTTGAATGCAACATTTCAGATATCCCCCTAAACCATCTCAGTAGAGAGCCACCATCCCATCTGCCAGTTCTCCTTAGGTACCTGTCATGTCGATCCACAGAGGCCCCATGGGTTAGGACTGAGGTGCAGAACCTGAGCTACATCACTGGAGCTGGATGCTCTGGGTGGAAATAACAGAGAGTGCTTCATGTCAGGAGAGAGGGACACCAGGGGAGTAATATGTGCAGAAGCAGGAGGCCATGGGTCAAGATTTATGCAAAAAGGAAAGCTCCTGCAGCTAGCGAGCTGCAACCAAGCTGCTGCCCTGAGAGTATCCTCAGGTAGCCTGGGTAAATTCATTACTGCATATTCTAACACAAGGATCAGCTCTCATTTGTGCTCCCTCTGCTCTTTCAGGAGCCTCTGTGGTTTGTTTTCCAGGTCCCACTTGAGTTAGTAGCATGGTTGGTTCCATGGTCAATCCTCACCCCATGGGCTGGAACCAGTGCTGTGTTAGGTAGAGGACACAGTGCCTGCAATCACAGGATGTCCAAGAGCCTGGGAATGGGAAACCCAGCAGGCAGTAGGAGTTGTCAGCACCACTGGGCTTGGGAGCACATGACTGAAGGGAGAGTGGTTTGATGAAGGGAGGAGGTGGAAGAACAGGAGTGAAGATAGATTTTGTTAAAATGAGCTTGTGCAAGAAGAATATTAGAAGGATAATGAGGGTGTCAAAATGGCCAGACCAAAGATGTAACCCAGATTATCTTTATGCCAGAGGCCAGTAGCCGATGCTCGCAGCTGTAATAGGGAGAGCATGGCTCGAGTCAGCTTTCTCTGATTCCCAGCAATTGTCTCCTCAAGAACTGAGAGCTGTCCCTGGACCACTGTATCTAGCACCCATTATTTTTACCATGTCTATCTACCAGAAACTTGTACACCCTGTTCTGAATCTGCTCATGCTTTCAGTTTCTACAGCATCCTGCAGCAATGACTTTTGCTATTTAATTATGCATCAATTATACTCTGTTTACTCAGAGTATAAGTTGTGTGGAGATGCAGGTCCCTTTGTTTCTTTGAAACCTATTGTCAGATCATTTTCTTGGGCCTAGGTCTTGGCACTGTGTGAAAGAACATGTGTTTCTAGTTCTTCTTTATCGTGTTATTCTTGACTTGAGACCTCAGTCATAGTCTTGCTCAGTTGTCTCTTCCAGCATGGCAAAACTTGTTGGAGGGCTGGCAGAAAGGCTCCTGTGGGCTCTGTGACTCTAGAACTGGCTTGTGGAAGTTATTATTAACATGTGTACACTATCCTGATCTTCCTTTTATTCTCTGGATGTTTTGCATTCAAAAGATAAGAGGAGTATTTTATGTATCCGCTAAGGGTTTGTTTTATTCCTTGTTACTGAAATTTTCTTTTTTTTAGAAAAAGAAGACAATCTTCATACCCATCACAGAGCTGTCCCTTTCTCTGCACAGCTATCCTGGCATCTTTGACCATCTTTGATTTCTGTTCAGAGGGTGGAGCATGTCTTTAGATACAGTAATAGTGGTTGCTCTAGGAATGACAGAAAACTGGTCTTGGTTTGACATCCTCCTGAAATTCAGGAGAGTTTTTATGAAAGGCAAGAGTTGAATGATGTGTGTGAAGGAATGCAACTTTCCTTCTCTGGGCATGATGAAACAGAGTTGACAGAGCCTTGGGGAGCACATGTGACCGTGCTGGGGTGCTATGGCCATGCACAGAGCCAGCCTTTTCCAGGGTCAGCCTTTATTGATCTGTAGATATTCCTGTTTGGAAGCAAACTGTTAATACACATGCACAAATGTTTTAAGGTCACCTACTTGCATTGTGAAATCTGTCTGAGGAAGCATGTAATAGGATGTTTTTGTTAATATTTGGCTACTAGAAATAAACACATCTTAAACAAACAAAGATTTGCTAACAGCTTTCTGTCTCTCCTCTGAATTAACAATTCCTTTTGCCTTTGGGGTGGGAGGGGGGGCTCTGAGTACATCTCAGGCACTTGGTGCTGAAGTGTCTTGAGTGCTTTGAATGAAGATTGTTGAAAAGGGTGAGAAATGGTTTATGTGTTAACCCATCTACCTGGAAGTTGCTTTTTTGAGGTCTTAACTTCTTGAGGACTTCCAGTGACTGTTATCAATTTCCTGTTTATTGAGTTACTGGCTGCAGGGAATATAAAATGCCTGGTAAGGTTAGAAATGCCAGAGGAGGACTCCTCAGGCAAATGCTTCATGGCCAGAGCATCAAGCACATGAATAAATGTTACCTCCTAACTGCAAAGTTAGTGCCCAGGGCTTTGCTGGTTTGCAGCATGAGTGCCTGTTCTGAGACCCTGCCACACCTTCCCTCTGTGGGACCTGGACTTGCTTGGTTCCTCACCCCATCAGTGAAGCTCTTGGCTTTGGAAAGTCTCAGAGGGCAGAAATGGGAGAGGCTGTGAAAGGAAACGAAAGGAGAAGTGTGACTCCGGGGCTTGGCGGACTTAGGGTATCTCTTTCGTGGAGATGAGGAAAGGAAAGTGTCTGTGGAATGGCATTGGTTCATAGTTGGAAAGAAATGGAAGGAATTGCTTATAACAGCAAAATAACTGTGTTTAATAAATACTTTACTCTGTATTTACAGAAAGGTGGAGGTTGCCATATTGCTGAGCAAGAGGTTTGCTGTTACAACACAATTTTCTGATAAAGTCAAGTGGTGAATTGGTTGGTATTTTGCATAGCTGGTTTACAGGAGTTTTAAAGAGCTGGCTGGGATGCCCTGGACTATTAATAAGTCTTTGAACATGGGGGAAGTTCTAGAGGACTGGAAGAAAGCTAATGTTGTACCAGTAATTTAGAAGGGCAAATGGGATGACCGATGAAGTAATTATAGCCCTATCATCTTGACATTAATTCTGGGCAAAGTAATGAAAAGCCAGATATCATAGTTGATTAATAAAGAATGAAAAGAGGGTAATATAATGCCAATCAATGTGGATTTATGGAAACTAGATCTTTTTCAAACTAACTTGATATTTTTTTTATGAGAATACATGTTTGGTTGATAAAGGTAACCATGTCAATGTAATATACTTCTGGAAGGCATTTGACTTGGTACCTTATGACATTTTGATTAAGAAACAAGAGTGATACAAAATCAACATGGCACACATTACATTGATTAAGAAAGAGCAAACTGACAGCTCCTAGCATTTAATTGTAAATGGATAATCATCATGGAGTGCATGTCTTCCTAGTGGGGTCCCACAGGGATCTATTTCTCAGACCTCTTGTATTTAACACTTTTGTCAATGCCCTGAAAGAAAACATAAAAATAATTTTCGATAACGTGTGCAGATACTGCATCCAGAAGGCAGCTGCTGTTGGATTTATAAACAGGCAATGGTGAAGAGGAGCAGAGGGGCTGGATAATTTCTTTCTTTGGGTCTGGTTTGATCAGTATGGGATATTTGGTCCCATCTGCATCAGAAAAAATTCTGGAAACTTGAAGACTGGATGAGAACTGCAAGACCAAAGGAGCACTTGCCATGCAGTAACAACCCTGGGAGCCATTTTAGGGTTCCAGGGAAGGGTAAGGGCTGTAGTTGCCAACTATCTAAAGGGAGAGCCAAGACGTGGCAAGAGGTTCCTTCATGGAAGCAGACAAAAGCATTAAGCAGTTCCAGTTCCTGGAAGCCAAAGCAAGGTAATTCAGGTGCAGATCTTTACAGTGTCGGGTAATTAACTGTTGGAACAACTTACCTTGTGAGGGCTGTGGTGGATTATCCAGCTTAGGAGGAAAGGCTTTTTTCCTAAAAACATCAGCTCTGGTTCAGACAGGAATCTGGGGCAGTGCCATGGCCTGTGCAGGTCAGGCCAGCCGATCGTAGATGTTTCTTCTATCATGATGATCTTTGCTCGTCGGTCTTGCACAGCTCTGGCCGCTCTGTTCCCTTGCAGAGAGAGCACTCTGGAGGGCTCCTGGCTTGGGGAGAACAGACAGTGGGAGCATCACGAGGCTGGGAACGGAGGTGGAAGCATCCTGGGGAATGTGGAACCTCTGGCATGGGCAGAGGAGCCCTTCTACTCTGGGGCTGGAGCACAGCAACCATCCACGACTTCTCCTTTAAATCTGTCATACAGCTGTCTGAACTCTGAAATTTCTTTCACTCTCTCCCTCGCCTTGTTAACATGTGTTGCCTTTGGGGTAATCAGGGAAAAAATATTATGTCCTTTTACAATTACCGGGTTTTGGAATATTAAAATGTCTCTCTGCATCGGCAGTGTTATTTTGATTGGTATTCTAACCTTTGACTAGCCCATAAAGCGAGCCGCTCTTCAAGCCAATATTGCAGGACTGAAATTTAATTCCGAAATGATTCCAGATAATAGGGAGACAGATAATATATGCATGAAGGATATTATGTTTGGACTAAATGCAGCAGGGCCAGGGCTTGGGAGTTGAATAATAGCCCAGAGTGAGTTATAATCTGTGGGACAGAAATACCTTACTGTCAGGGCCAGGAGAGGAACTCTTAAATCAAAGGGAGGGAGATGAGGAGGGAGTTGAGGATAGTCATCTCAACGGGAAAGGGCATCAAGGAGAGGCCTTAAAGGAGCAGCCCCTTTCTGCCCTTCTGCAGTGCAACCTGTCCTTCCTTTCTCACTTAAGAAGGAGTGCTGAGTAAAAATGTACTTCCAAGGAAAACCAATAGGCAGTGGATTCTGGAAGTTCTTGGCAGTCTTCTCCCTTTTGTCTTCCTGGATTCATTAGAAGAAGGTACAGGGTGGGTTGATGCCTCAGTTTCCCAGTTGTAACCAGATGGACCAAGGGGTTGTTGTTGTAGTGCGTTTGCAATACATGCTAAGGCAGAGTGCTCACATACTACAGAGTAACCATTACGGTTGATTTTTACATCCACTTTCACATAAAACAAAGAAAGCACAGGCACGGCATGTCGGCTACGAGGACAATAGCTGTTGATCATGGCTCTCCCCCTGACCTCAGTCTGGCACTCATTGCCTCAGAGCGGTCTCCCTCCCTCAGAGCTGCTGCCTAAGCTAGGAGTATCTTCTGTGACAGCAGAGGTACAAATTCAGTGACTTTTAAACACTGGAGGCTTTAAGAAATAACACCTCCCTCTGGGCTCTCTATACCAGGGAAGGGAACTTGAGGTTTTTGCTATTTACTCCTCTACAAGTGGCACTTTGTGCTTCGCCGACAGCTTCCAAGCATGATGGAGTAGTCAGAAGTCTGCAGTACCTCAGTCCTAAACTTAACCCACTGGGCAAGATGTCGGGAGCTTTTTGTAGCTAGACTTTGCAGAGCAGTGCAGGCGACCATGCTGCCAGCTGTCCTGGGAGGAGGGGAACGGAGCAGGCGGAGATGGAGAATGATGTCTGCTGCTGGGTGACACAAACCCATGTCGATATAACAGGCTTTGGCTCAGTGGCACGAGCTTATAGTTTCAAAGTAATGATCCCAGCCTCACATTTGATTTCCTTTCCTTGCAGTCTCAGGAGCTGGTCTTGCTACAGCTGAGAGGGGCTCTAGATGCAGCCTGGAGGCTTCACTGGTTTTGGATTATTTGAACGATAACATACATGCCCATCTCAGGAGGGCAGAAATAAGCAGTATCCATTTTTGCTTAAATCAAATGATTCTGTGTTTCACTCTCCTTTGGTTTTTGGTTTTGGGTTTTTTTTTTGTGAATTACATCATCAAAACACAGGAGCAATTTTCTGTGGAACTTGTGTCTGTACAAATTGTTTGGAGAGACAGGAAAGATGTGATCTCCTGAGGGTTAATGTAAATTATATGGAAGCAACTTAGAACTACTCCAGGGTAAAGGGTAGGCATGAGTATTTTGGTCCTATTAACAACAAGCTCTTCCTGGAGTTCCCTTCCATCCTTCTGTCCTTGTAGCTATGGTGCATGTGTTCTCATGGCATCTCACACACAGGTTAACTTCTTTAGTGTCAAGGGTTCTCCTACATTCTCTTTTGCTAATGCATACTAAAATGTGCTAGGTGCATATAAAAGTTCACCTCTTTTCCCAGGCAGGGTGTTTTGTAGCTTGGTCTTAGCCTTTGGAACAAATGAGTTTCACATACTGCATTTGGGGAGGACCTGGTACAGGTGGGAAAACCTAGAGAGGAACAGAAGAAGAGTCAGAGAGCTGGAAGACACGACCTCCAGAGGAAAATCAAGGGATTTAGAGGACAAAGCTTCCAGCTGTGCCAGGGGACATTTAAGTTGGACATTAGGAAGAATTTCTTCACAGAAAGGGTGATTAGATACTGGAATGGGCTGCCCAGGGAGGTGGTGGAGTCACTCTTCCTGGAGGTGTTTGAGGGAAAGACTGCACTGTGGTAGTCAGTGCCATGGTCTAGTTGACAAGGTGGTGTTAGGTCATAGGTTAGACTCGATGATCTCAGAGGTCTTTTCCAACCTGATTGCTTCTGTTATCTGGGATATTCAGCTGAGAGAAGACTAAGCACAAATCACTTTTTGAGGAAGGGAAGTGCTCAATTTCTGGCTGGTAGTGGTGTATGGCTCTCAATCACATCCTTTCCTGCTGCAAGATCAGTAAACAGTCCCCATGGACAAGAGCAGGAATATGGAACCTCTAGCTCTTGGGAGTTCAGAAGAATGTGGTAGGGATGGTTTGTTTGGGTGGTCCTGCTTTGAAGCAGACAGTTGGTCATCACTTCTCCCCTCCTGCTTGCCCTGTGTGCTGTTATACTTCCTTTGTCCTTGTATTTGGACATGGGCTGTCTGCATTTCTTGGGATACACACTGAAACTTGGAGTATGTGAGCAGGAAAAGAAGGGGTATCTCCTTTGGGTGCCATGAACAGTCTCCACTCCACTCCCAATGCTGTCTGCCCAGATCCCAGATATTTGAACTGGGAAAATCCCAAGGCAGACTTTATTACTTGGAAGTGCCTCTGGCCTTCAGTAAGAACCAGGGCCTCCTGTAGCCACGTGTGATACATAGGGCTCTCAGGTAAGGTCAGAAGGTATTGATTCAAGAGAAACTGAGGAGCACAATTATGTTCCTTGGCCCATGCAGCCTGCAGCTACTGGACAACGCAGAGATTAGAATTTATTGCCTTTGAGCTTTTTTTAACCAGGGTGAAAGATTTGGCTTTTAGGTGAAATTCTGAGCAGTGGTTTGCTGAGCACGCTGCAGTGGTCGCTTTACTGAAAGCATCCTTGCCTGTGCAAGTGGTTGAAGGCAGGTTGGCATTTCTATGCACATTGTTTTAGCTGCAGAGAAAAGACAGAAAGGCAGCTGCTCAGACCTTGCATGATGCTTTTCCTGCTGAGTGCCATATTGCTCGGTTGCACCTCTCTGTGCCTGAGTTCCCTGTGCTGAGGGATTTGAACATCTGTCACCTGCATCGAGGAGCCTCCTGGCTTCCATCTGGCTCTGTGTGTGTACTGCTGCTGAGGTTAAACATACTGCTCAGACCTTTGTTCCATGGGTCTGGTTGCTGCTTGCAGGTTGACGAAGGAGCCATGCTGACACTCCTGTCTTGCCTCTTTATGTGGATGTGTGCTGTAGGTGCCAAAGACAAAGTTTTAGAAAGAGCCTGCACCCAGACTTGGTGCCCTTAGCATGGCAGGCCAGGAGCAAGCCAGGGCAACCACAAGAATGGTCTGAATTAGGCCTTTGTGAGCTGGATGTCACTCTGGCAGAGGTCTGGCATTTCACCTGCACACAAGACTGCAGCTGTGCCTACAGGGCATTGGTGCTGTTGGCAGAAGCTACAGCCTCCAGTCTCACCTGGCTGTTTATGTGAAGCTGTGGAGCATCCTGCATTTCCCTGTGTCTCAAGTACTGAGGTCTGCCAGAGGGGCTGGAACCTTCTGCATGTCCTGGTATTGCGAGAGGGAAGCCAACCCCAGGCCTGACACAGCTCCGTGCAGTCGATACCAGAGCAAGACTGGAGGAGAAGGGATTAGAGGCAGAGCATGCTTTACAGTAATCCCACAACGTGTGCTGCATTCCAGGCCAGGAGGAGCTGGGAGTTGAAGGCACAATGTGTGAAAGATGGCCTTTCCTAGAGTCCCATGGGAAAGGCAAGGGACAGAGCATCCCTGCATCCCAGCCCTTCATCTGGAACTTTACTTGAGTACCAGCACCGCAGCCTAGTACCTGGGAAAGGAGCTGGTTTTCTCTGCATTTGAAAGACAGGAGTTCCATGTAGGAGCATGAAAATAGACTTGTGCAGTTCTCCAGGATGATGTGATGGGCTATCAGATTTTCTGATTGGGGATTTAAACATTAACTGCTTTGGTCCTCATTGTCCTACCAAGCCAGCATAACTATAAAAGGGAGAGTGACTGCTTGCCATCACCACCAGCAACAGCAGGATGGTTTATAGTAGCCATTGGCTTACTTGTAATTGGGAAGAACAGGGTTTTTTTGGTTTTGGTTTTGTTTTTGGTGTTTTGTTTTTTTTTTTTTGTATGAGGTGTTCCTGGTGTCCTGTGCTGTGTGTGATGCACTGTCCTATTGAAACAGTAAAGACTTTGCTACTGGTGTCTTGGCTGGGAAAGTGTGGGTGTGCAACCTCTGCCCCATTGCACAGAGGCATACCAGGGCTTGGCTTTGGCTTCTCATGGGCTCAGTATAAAGCAGCCAGAGATGGTGAGCAGGGAGATGGGAGATACAGTAGTGGAATTTGTATATTAATAACTTCCAGTACTTCACACTCATTAAATTAATTAATTAAATCCCTCAGAACCCCAAGGCTACTAAGCAAGTTGATTCAGAGTTAGGATTAAAAGTCTCCTGTCATCTTTCCCCCATGCTGGCATAGCACTTCTGGCTTCATCCTGGCTTTTGCTCTTTCCACTTGCAGGTTTCCTTGCTTGAAGTCTGCCTGCAGCCCAAGGACTGAATCTGTCACAGTGGGTTTTCTAAGAACTGGCTGAAAAGTGTACAGATATGGTGTGCTTTTGTTTAGAAAACAACTCATCTCTTGTCTGGGCATAGATTTCTCTTGTTTTGTGGCCTGCTGGGGAGGGCAGCTCTCATCACTCTGGGCATGAGCCCAGCCAGGGTGTATCCCACAGTGAATGGTTTTCCCGGTTGCCTGGGCACTGTCTGCTACAAACCAGGACCATCTTCTCCTTGGGTGCTCTGACATGAGTTGCTGCCATCTTTATAGGGCATCAAAGCTCCTGAGCAAATGGCCATTCCCAAGCTTGTCCAGTACCCATCAACTTCTCAGCAGTGCCTTCTGGGTGTCAGTAGGTATGGTGGGGCAAGATGCTTTTATTTGCTGACATCTTTCCTTCCTTGTGTTCAATATTGTGTTGCGAAAACTCATAATCATGCTGTTTGATGTTTTTCTGGGCATCCTATCCACAGATGAGCGTGTAGGTCTCACTCACGGCTGATGGATCAGCTCCACCCATCTCACCTTTCTTTGAGCCAGGACACTCTGGCACTTTAACACTGAACTCCAAATACCTTAAAGCAAAATACTTCCATTAAGCTATGCAGGATGGAGTGTAGCTGAGCTGTTGTCTCTCCTCCAAGCATTGGTTGACATCCCCAATGGGTTTTAGTGGTGTGGAGGTGAAACTTCAGTGTGCTGTTCTTCCAGTGCTCCTCCTGCATGCATCCTGCAGATGCATTTTTAAACAAACTGTAGATATTTAGTGTGTGGTTTTGTGCCAATTTCAGGAAAGCCTGTTCTCTGTGCTCTCCCAGTGTGGTAACCTCTGTCAGCCCAGCCCTGATGGATGGTGTTAATATTTGAGAGATCATTTGGGATCTCCATCTTGGCTGCTCTCCTCACTCAGGGGAGGGCTGTCCTGCGTGGATGCCTGCAGTAGCCAGAGGAGTGTGCTTGCTGCCTGGTAGTGTGTTTTGGAGCAGGCAGGTCTACCAGGAGGAGGGAGGTCTGCCAGGACTAAGGATAGCACAGAACTTTCAAAGAGCTAATTGCTAGCCTCCAGCAGGTCCAGACTGGGCATTTATTTCTGTAGGTGAAGGTCTTTCAGCCTCCCTGGGACATTTCATTCTGTTACTGCCTTTTGGCACCAACTTTTTGGCCACTGCAGGTGGAGGGGTGTCCCCACACCTCTGCTCAGCCCTTCCAGGTATTGGAGCTGGCTTTGGTGGAGCTGCCAAACGAGAAACAGACCTGAGTCTCTCCTGCATTTTGGATCTCCCTTTGCCATTGTACCATGTATGTTTTGACCACTTTCTGCTGCACCATTCTTTCCTCTGTAGGGACAGTCCGTGCTGATCAGGAGGTGACTGATACTCTCTTGGTGCTCTTGACACATGCAGTTTCCAGCTACCTCCCAGGAGCTGCACGTGGACCATCTGCTCTAAACAGTGGAGCTGCATGGTCATTCCTCTTGGTGCAGGAGAGTTCTGGTGATACATTCCTTGCTCAGCTTTCCCCATGGGGCCCAGCTAAATCCAGCTGCAAGAATGCGGCTGACATGCTGCGGGGATAGGGGCTCCAACAGATCCAGGAGACAGTGAAGCCATGTGACTAAATACCAGACTGTGTTTGCTCTGCCTAATTATCAAAAGTATGAGTTTGTTCTGCTAGGTGCACATTATGCCTTTATTGTGGTGTAATTATGCCAGCTGCCTATGTTTAGTGTCATAAAAAGGAATAAAATGCCCATTACCCGCCTAAAGAATTCTTCTTGTGGTTTTTTTTTATTTTTATTGCTCTGGAGTACACAGTGGGGATATCTTTGATCGGCAATTCTCCATGCAAAATAGCTAGTGAAATACTGTGCCTTTCAGAGAGCTCCTCCAGCCAGCAGCCTGCAAAGGCAGCTGGCCCACGAGCCTCACCTGGCGCTGCCTCTGTTGCTTTCTGCCAGCCCGATCTGGTGGTCAAGATGGTGAAGCCACCACAGTGCTTTCCTCTGCAGGAGCTTGACTGCTTTCCAGCAGCATTTCCCTGCTGCCATCCAGGTCCCAAAGCTCCCTCCTGCCGAATCAGCACCCAAGAGGTGCAGGATGCTTCCCAAGCCTTGGAAAAGATGCGGCCTCTCTACCTGCTGACCTACTCAGGAAGACACAATGGTACGCTGGGTCTGGCCAAGGTATTTTTTGGGCAGAATGCTGTATTAAGGAGTCCCATGCCATGGGGAAGCACTTAAGGTTGTCGAGGGAGCAGCCTAGAGAGATGTGTGGGTGGGAGCCACGCGCTCCTTTGCCCTGTCTCGTCTGGTAACACAAGCCAAGTGTCATGAACCTGCCAACAGCCTCGTGGTGCTCTCGCAAGAGCGGGGATACCAAGCCTTATCCCTCAGCCAGCCCACAGCCCCTGCAATTGGGTTTTGGCTGCTTTGAGGTTTCCTGTGGTGTCTAAATATCTGAGGCCATGTTTCTGTGGTGCTGAAAGATGCCTCGAAGAAGCCACATCCTCCAAGAGCTGAGGTTCTGTGCAAACATCAATTACTGAAACATATAACCTGCCAGGGAACAGCAGCGGGGGGCTCGCTTTGTGTGTGTAAATCCTAGGGGCATTTTGGTGATATTAAGTAATTTCTGATGGGAAAAAAAATAAAGAAAGCCCCATATCCAAATCCCACATCTTCAGAGGTTTTTAAAAGCTGCCTCTCTGCCTTTCCTTCTTCTAGTATTTCAGTCTCTAATTGGAAACTGACTTTATTAGCCTCATTAGGAGTGGTTAGTGCTGGCTATAGATAGCTCTTAAATATATGGTTTCAGTGGATGTTAAATGTGTTGGGTTGGTTGGCTTATTTTTCAACTTGACATTATGTTCAGCAGGTCCCTGATCCCCCCAGCCCAGCTGTGCCGCAGATACCTCACACAATGTCCCTTTTAATTCCCTCCACTTATTTTTTACGTCAGGTGTTCCTTGAAGTGGCCTTCACAGCTCTCCACCCTTTCAGCCGACGACTACGTCAGGGGAAGATGGACTTGTGCCTCCCCGCAGCTTCATTGCATATGCACACGCTGTCTGCCCCGGCGGCACGATTGCCTTGGTGAAGAATCCAAGGGGCTGCTGATAGCAATCATTGATTAAGAGGGTAATTGTCCTGAAAATTCAGATTGATCAAAAGGCAGAAATGATAACTTGTGTAACTGTGTTTAAAACCACGTCCTGTCAATAGGGGAGACTGAGACGTGGCGAGCAGAAAGCAGGGAGAATTGGATGTGCGAGCGGGTGAGTGTGCCTGTGGTTCGGGGAGGAGGGGGAGCCATTCTTCCTTGGGGTCCATGGCAGGATGTTTCTTGTCACTGACGCTGGGCTATTGGAGATTCAATCACTTTTATCTTCCCCTCTCTCTCAATCCAAATGCCTTTTCATATTAGAAAATTAGAATCAGCTCTGCTCATGCAAGATTTATTAGCTCTGCTGAGCAATACCACAGAAGAGTAAATGATGTCGCATTTCAGGGGCTTTTTACACATTATGACCAAACTTGTGACTTCTTAAGTATTTTTCCATTGAGCCACTGCAGGATGTTAAAGGGATGGGGAGAAAAACTTCTCTCTGGAAATAGTTCTGCACCAGTTCAGATATCTTTTCTTTATTATCAGAATGATTGGATTTGGACTCTAATACAGATCTTTTCTTTGGGCTCAGTTTCTGTGCTTATTGCTCTGGAAATCGAACTCTGAGAATCGAGCCTGTTTATTGCATTTTTTTCCTGGGTCCCTTTGTAGAAACTCTTTTTAGTGCCAAAATGGGTGTCTTTGGAGCTCTGGGGTTAGCTGGCACTGATTTACATCTGAAGAAGGCAAATCTTGTTTCCTGCTCACTTTTTTCCATTGTGTTTTGCACTGGGTGGCTTCTTTTTTAAACACCTTCTGACCTTGTGCTGTACACAGCTCACGTTTTGCGTAGTGATGGCCCTTTGGTCTTCAGGTAGTAGATGTTAAAGCTCTTTAAAGACATGAATGAATTTAGGCTCATACCACTCAATAGGTGTTATTGTGGGGATACTGAGGCATGGGAGATTGGATGATTTTCCTGTGAATCCATATCAGAGATTGAAGCAGATATTAGGTGTCATCTCTCCTGCCTCTGGACTTCAGCCACAAGGCTTGTTTGTGAAGCTTTTCACTTACAAATTGCTTTGCAGGCATGAAATCCATGCAGCATCCTCCTGGGCTGGTGCACAGGAGGGTCTCTCAGCCGCAAGAGGCAGAATGGCCAGTTTCTGGGAGCCTCTGCCTGAGCTGCTGTTCAAGTTTTTCTCCCCATCTCAAAAATTAAAGCATTTGAGATACACAGTATTTCACTGATGCTACACAAATCCCTGGTGCTCTGCAGCCTTCCACCCCTCTCACAATGGGCATTTTGTATGTAACCCCTGCACAAAAATGGTTGTTGTCAAGGTAAACACCATTTTTTGCTAGATCTTGTTTGGAATATTCTCAAAAGGGACCAAATTTTTCTCCAGCCATCATTATTTAGGAAAGCAGACAGCACCACACAGGGATGCAGTTACCACTGCTCAGTGTCTCACACCAAAACCAGCACTAAACAACAGAAGCTGGAATCAAGCTGTGGAAGGGAATAGTTCATTCATAGATTCATCTGCTGTCATTATGGTGTGGTGGAGCCCAGCACCTGCAGCTGAGCTTCTGCTGGTCTTTCGTCTCTTTGGATCTGACTTTCTCTTGATGTGGTTGAGCTGCTGCGAGTATTGCAGTGCAGACAGGGTGGAGAAGAGGTTTGGGCAGCCTCATGGTTAAAGGCTTCAAATGCTCAGTGGCATCCTCTGCTTGGGAAGTGTAAAGGGACTTTATTAACAGGCAGTACTAATTACATTTACAATCACACCATACTTGGACCTGTCCAAGTTCCAGCCTAACTTGGTGCAAAGTTTTGCCATTCATCTTATCAAAAGGCATTTCTGAAGAAGAGCTGCTTAGAACTGTGCGTGGCTGGCAGGGAGGTTTCTCGTCAAGTGTTGGTGCTTGGGAAGCAGATACACTTGACAGGCAGAAGGACTTGACTTTTTCCCCCTCCATGTACAAGCACTATGTATTATTCAAGGTCTTCTTAAGTCAATGCTGGGTTATTAATCGGTCGTTTCTCTGCATGTTAAATTTGCCTGCTAATTTCAAGGCTCTGGAAGAGGACTGTGGGTATGAGAGATTGCACAGTATTTTCTTTCCCTCTGTGTGTCTTTGAACACCCGTGTGTGCAGTCTGGGGCTGCTGCACCCCCTTGCTTTGAGTTCAGATGACATAGTGCTGCCTGCACAGCAGCTGCATGGGGAGGTGAGGTCCAGGTTATTGATGTAATGTTCCTGTTTCCAGATAGTCACTGATGGTGGGGGGAGGAGGGGCAGGGCCAGAGCAATTATTGGGCCAAAGCCTTGTTGAACCTTGAGGGACCAAGCAAGACCCCCACAAGCTGCCTCCTAAGGACTAGGGGTATTACAGTCTCAGGTGTCACTCAGGTGTGGTGTCCAAGTGTGGGGCAGGCATTGTACACAGCCCAGGAGGTGTTTGATCCATGACATAGATGCTATCCACCTCCCCTTGGCTCCTGCCCTGTTTGCAAACTGATGCAATGAATTATTTGCAGCTGGTTTGGAGACAGACTCTTGTCTTGGGACTCTCCCTCCCCTGTCCCCCAGCCAGACTTCCATGCTCTGGTCTCCTCTCCCTCCACAAGCTGTGGCAGTGCTGCCTGTGGTAGGCAAGGCACGTGGGCCAGTAGCGCCTGCACGTTCCAGGCATCACGTCAGCTGTCATTACTTACATTACCTTGATTGGGAACAGTCAGTTTTGTCACCGTTCATCATCGTGTCTCTCCCAGGAGACGCTGAAAAAGGGGGAGAGGAGCAGGAATTATAAAGCGCTTCTGCAGTGCTCTGCCAATCCCACTGCTCCATTGGCCGAACATCTGTCATCAGGCAGCTTGAAGAGAAGGTGCTTTGTCTGATGGATCTTCCCATTGTAGCTCCACAGGGAGGAGCCTTCTGCAACACCAGGACTGCCCCATGGGAAGAGCACTGGGGACTCTTAACAGAGTTTAACGTGAAGGGAATAATGTTGCTGCCTGGGAAGCTGTGGGGTACCACAGTAGAGCTTGCTGGGCAGCTGGGGCCGGAGCATGGGCTTTAGTGGCGGAGGGCTGCTTTGAGCCCGGTAGAGTTACCAAAATTGTCTCCAGTCCAAATGAGTTAGAGCCTGGACCTGGACATTGTCCTCAAGTGTGACTGTGGAGGATTCATGCCCATGTCTCAGGTGGGAGTTCATCCTCTCTTTGGCCAGGAGCTTCAAATTCCCTGGGTGAGAGTGAGATCTGGCTTTTGATGAAGGAAACTTATTTCTAATGGAAGATTATCTGGAAAGTTTCCAATCCTCTGCCCCAATTGATTTGGGAATTTGACTCCAGTTCCAGCAACAAGTCTCTTTGACTCTGATCCCCCTGGAAGGCTGGGGGACAACATGTTGCAGTATCTGTCCATCTCTGGTGGCAGAGCCCATGGTGCCATGTTTGGTGAGGAGGACAGTTTGTCTGTCTAGCAGTCCCCAGCACATAAATTTGTGACTGAACTCAAGGTGGTTTGAGAGGGTAAGAAGAAACAGGAGCTCTGTGGCTGTAGCCAGGAGGTGCTCCAGAGCTGTAAGGCCAGGTTCCCCAAGGCTTGTGTGACAAGGTTGTCAAGGATGAAAGTGGGAATGGTTCAAGAAGCACATGCAGCCCAGCAGGACACACTGGGAGGCAGGGAAGGCAGTAGTGCCTGCTTCCTTGTGTTTCATGCTATGCATGTTGGTCCTGAGACTGTGACTTTGGGAGAAACGCAGTCTGTCAAGCACAGTGCTCACATTTTAACTTCTTTTAACTGGGCAGAGAGCAAGGGTGGTTTGGCAACAACTGGACCTCAGTGAGTCCTAGTATGTGGGTATTCAAGCCACTGAAGGGGAGGAAAACCAGGACAGGAGAGGTTTGCACCCAGGGTCCAAAGTGAGGAATAAAAAGAAGTTCTATGGTTCTTTATGTTTTTCTTGGAGCAGCTCTGTCACAGGCAAGAAGGTTGTTCTAAAGGGAGAACTTAAAACACATGGGGGAACTGGCTGGCACCAGCAGTGGCACCTGGGTGCTGCACAGAGGGCATGTGTGGGTAGGTCATGGGTGGCTGGAGCAGCCTGGTCTCAGCCTGTGCAAGACATCTTGTGCAAGTACAGCCAGCAAGGTTTGACTGTGATCTGTCCTGTCATTTAAAGAACTTGCACTATACAGAAGTGATGCTGTCTGTGTGCCAGGGGCATCACTGCAGTTACTCTTAGCTGAGTTTGATGAGTCTTGCTGTCCCCAGCTTTAGGTGTTGGTGTTGTCGTGCTGGATGGTCCAGGTGCATGGAGTTTGCTGGGCAAAGAAGAGATTGAAAAGGGTACATGGAGCAGAGGACAGTTGTTCTTGAGGAAAGGTGGGTTGCCATGGTGGGTGGATAGCTACTGAAATGAGTAAATACTTGCTATAAACATGTTCAGAGCATCTGTGTGTGAAGAACCCAGCACAGCTTTTCCAAGTGAATAGAAAGAGAGCCCGGGTTCAGTTCATATGTCTGTTTTCATTTCTTTTCTTCTTTTGGTCAACTGTGGCTGTAGATAAGAGTTTTCTATTTGAAGTTCAGAAGGGAAGGGAAACCCATTGTTAGAAGGGGAGACATTTTTTTTGCTTGATATCTATCTCCAGCGACACAGCGGAGAAGGAAAAGATTTACTATGATAAAGGTAGGTTTAAGGAGAGAAAAAAAAAAGGCACATTGAGTGTTGCTTTTTTCTGTACTTCAAAGCCTGGAGTAATATGGAACAGTATAAAAGAAGAGAGAAAAAAGAAACAACCTAGCCCAGCCTCTACACGGGGGCTGAGAGTGCCATAATAGAGCACCATCCTGGTCAGAAATCCAGAGCTCTGCCTGAGCTGTTCATCTGGGCTTCGTATGGTGGTGTTCAGTATGCCAGGAGTCCACAGGGATGGGCTGCAAGGGGGGTGGATGCTCCTTTTGGAGAAGGCTGAGGAAATGTTTTGCAGGTGTGCGTCCTATGGAAGGACTGAACCAAGGGAAGTCACTCACTGGAAAGAAAATCAGGCAAATGTGGAAGCAGTATGGGAAAAATGTGCCAATAAACATTTAATTATTAAAATAACTTGGAGAGTGTATGGAGTGTTCGATACAGCATGGCAGAGTGAAAAAGCTGAACAGCACAGCTCTGGTGAAGTCTGTGGGTGGGAAATAGCTAAACATCTCTGTCCATGTGCCTCAGGGCCTGTGGGGTTGGCTTTCTGGGGTCCTGGGCTGTAGGATCAGCATCACCTGGGGCTCAGTTGATTCTGAACAAGTAAGAGTAGAGGAGCGTTGGGGATGGGGTACCTGTGACTGCCACTCCCTTGCTTGGAGCAGGCACAGCTCCATGATCATACAGGGGGACTGCAGCTCCACAATCATCAGCAGGACCCCAGTGGCGCCTAAATGTGGGTTTGGGCTGTGCAAAACAGGCAGGGATAGGAGCTCCCGCCCAAGGGACAAGGTAGGGGACAGAGAAGTGCGGCCTGGGGAGCTGGGGTTTGTGACACTCCCACTGCAGTTCTACTCTGTTCATACAGGCATCTCCTTTCCTCTGGCCCTCCAGCCAGACTGATGGCATGATGCTCCATGTCTACTCTGCTGTCATCATGGTTTTGGTCTTCATCCCCATCCCAAGCTCCATGCATGGTCCTGGCTTCTGGGACAACTCTTGTTGTGTCAGCCAGTTGCTGCTATGCCAGCCTGTTTTGGGCTTGCTGAGCTGCTGGGACACCCCTGGAGCAGACACCATCCAAGGCTTCCTGTTCCCCTCCGAGAAGCTGGTGCCTTAAGGAAAGGAGAGACTAAGCATCTGCTGGAGGCTTTGCCTCTGTGGGAGTCTGAGGAAGAGCAGGACGAGAAACCAACAAACTCATTTTCAGAGCTGACCTGACTGGAGGTTGGAAGTGAAAAGATTTCCAGCAAACCTGGGCTGGTCAGGGTTGCTAACGAGCCTTTCCTTTGAGCAATGTTTTACATTCTTTAAGGATGGCAGGGTGCTCTTGGGGAGAATCTGCCAAAGTAAATGGCAGAGTCAAGTGTGCCGGCTCCTTTCTTTCCCTTTTCTTTTCCCTTTTTTTTTCCCTTCCCCTTTCTTGGTTCTCTTTATTATGTGGAGTTGCTCTGGCTCTTTCTCTCACTTCTGTTTCTCCTTTTGTTCTCTCTTTGTCTATTTATCACACTGTGAAGGTTGAAAGAGATGTTATTAATCTGGGAGAATGAAGGCAGGATTAGTGGTATGAATCGGATTTTGAGAGCTGTAATGATGGAAAGACTCGCTCTGCTGGCGGGCTGCGTGAGTTTGATAAATGGGGAGCACTCCAAACTGACTCGCGCCTTCCTCCGCACTGCTCGCTTTGCCCGCTGGGGCGTGCCATGCTCTCAGATCTGCCAGCCATCCCACACCGCTCCTACCTGAACCAGAGCAAAAAGCCAAGGGTAAATCAGAGACAAATATCTCCCATTGCACTTAAAGAGATCATTTCTTTCAACATCTTTTTCAAACAGAATCCTGTCAAGTTCTTGGACAGCCTTGTATGGAGGTAGGATCCTTCCTTGGAGCGTGGCTCAGAGCCGTGGCCGTGTGTTATTGTCTCCTGCCGTGGCTTTGCGGAGAGCAGTGAGTTAGTGTGGCTGCAGCAGAGCTCCCATCCTACAAGGCACAAAGAAGCAGGATCCTCTCCATAGGGTTGCACCCTGGCGTGTTTTCCTCCTGAGGACTGCACCTGGCTTCGAAGCCCTTCAGGAGCTGGAAGAAAGCAGGGCGTATTTCATCAAAAGTTGCTTTGGGGTCTTTGCCCTGAAATCTCCTGAGTGAGGGGTTCTCCCCTTGCATAACAGGAAACAAGTTCCCTGTTATCAACCTTGTGATGGGGCAAAGCAGGCTCTGGGAACAGCCACAGAGATTAAGAGGCCCCAGCTATGGGCCAAAACAGGACTCTCTGGACATCATCTTTAGTGAATAGGGTTCTTTCCTTGGATCACCCATCACTGCATGCTCACCCACTTGAACCCTTCCTCATCCCCACTTTTGGGTACGTGGTGGCCCACATTGCACCCTGCAGAGTCAGAAAAGCTAGGGACAAACCCATGGGTGTAGGTTATGTTGCAGAGCTCACTGAAGTTATGCCACTAGGCATTCATATGTGGGGACTGTGCCCTTGTCCCAGGGTCTTTCATGGGAACCCTTACTCCACCCTCCACTATGGCCTCTATGGACGTTTTGGGCTCACTGCTTGGTCATGGCTGGGCTTGGGTCTTGGGTCCCACCCAAGAGCATGCATTTGCTGAAGTGAGATGTGGTTGTGTAAAGGCCACGTGCATTGTGTTGGGAAGGTTTGGGTTCTTCAGTGCCCCACGCCCCATGGACATGGATTTGGCCCTACAAGTCCCCATCCAGGGGAGCAGCAAGTGCCTGGTGGTGGTTGCAGGACCACTCATCACTGCAAGGTTTGCATTTTGCCTTAATTAAAGGGTTAAGCAGGGGTTTAATGCTCAGTAGAGGAGGGGGAACAGCAGTGTGCAGGAGCAATCCTGCTTCCAAGGGGGAGTCAGACCACCAGGCAGCCCAGAGTTGTCATTGTCCCTTTAACTACAAGGTAATGGACTCCCCTGCGCTCAGGCTGAGCTCTGCTCCTGCCTTGGCAGGAACAGTAATGATTGTCAAGGTAGAGCTAATGAGACGTGCACATCTTTAAAGGATCGTGGCTTCCAAGACAAAATTAAAAGGAAAAAAAAAAGAAGAGAGGTGAGGGAAGGAAAGAAAGTCCAACTGCACTGCTTTGGCCAGCGAGGTGCCTGTCCATCTGTCTTGTCTGCCGCTGTCAGGATCACGCGTAAATGTCTATCTAGCAGGGCCTCTTTGCTTGCTACTGCAACTCCCATTTGGCCCTGGGAGCCCCTTCACCTCGCTGTGACCTTCCCCTCAGCCCCTCTGCAGGCTCTGGTCCCCATGGGGAGAGAGAACAGCATTGCTGGGTATGTGTCACCTTTGCTGCTGTGTGGCATGGCTGTTGGGACAGTGGAGCTGAAAAGTGGCATAACAGGAAGGCACACAAGGAGATTAAGAACACAGGAATATCCTGTCCTGGGTCAGTTGAAGATGTGGGGATGGTGGTCCTGTCAGTCCTGGCTCATCCCTCTCTTCATCCTTTTCTCCCAGGTCTGGGATTGATGCACTTGTCATTTCCAAGCATACATAAAGATGCCAGGGTTTTAGTGATCCCCCAAATGCCTGTCCCATTGTGGGTGGGGGGAAAAGATATCTCCACTTAGTATTGGGGAATGCTCCATGGCCACTCCTGGCACAGAAGAGGCTGTGTCAGTCAGGCAGAGCCAGGATGTGACCCTTTGGGAAGAGCTGGCAGGGGAGCTGGGACATTGTGTTCTGTGTGTGGTGTGTCTGCCTGCCCACACTTTTTCCCCCTGTTCTCACTACTTCAGCTTCACAGGTTAAATTGGTTCAGAGCAGCCAAACTAAATGAGGAGAAAAATGATCAGTCAAATATTTCTTAAATCTTGTCTTTAAGAGATAAGTGCTTGGCTGGAACTTTAAGGCAAGTAATGAGGCTCTCTTCAGATCAGCTTGTGATGTGGAAAGTGCTAGATTGACCAGGCTGCAACTGGAAGAAAGCTCTGTCACAGCTGGGAATGGTGCGGCACAGGACTCCCCACGCTCTGGCACTCTGCACCAGCTGTCGCCTGCTGCTCCCTACTGCCTTTGCCCTCATCCTGCAAGGAGTAAAATACATCTTGGAGCTGGGGGTAGCAGCCTGCTCACACAAAACTGAGTGACTCCTTTCCACACAAGGGGATATGCATCTCAGTCAGTGCTTTGGAGCCCAGCCCCAGTTTGTTCCAGCAATGCAGTGAGAGCTTGAGTGGAGGTGGTGAGCCAGAGGACCACTGTCCCTCCAAAGGACTCTCACCAGTTTTCAGTTTTAAGCTGAGAGATTTGTTTTGCTGAAAAAAATCAGAGTGACTTCAAGCCTTGCAGTGGCTGTGTTAGGTGGGGTTCTCTCAATCACGTCTCAAGCTGCTGCAAGGGGAGAAGGAAAATGATGTCATTCTTCCAGCAGCCTGGTAAAGATGTGTTGGTAGGATCATCCTTCCTTTTCAAGACACTGTCCTTCCCTATGCAGTGGGGCACCAACAGTGTTTGTCTGCCTCAGGATGACATCTTCACAAGGCACTTACCAGAGCAGAGGAGCTGGTTTGTTGGAGGAAAAGTGGCAGTGCAGGAGCAGCAGAAGTGAAGGGGGCAATCCTGGGCAAAATGGGATGTACAAGTGTCTCTTCCCAGCTCCAAGATTCTCGCTTCTCCTTTAGTCTGGGACTGGGAAAGAATCTGGTCTTTCCTGCATGCTCTACATGACAGTGCTGGTGTCAAAGTCCTGTGCCCTTGCTCCCTTGTGCCATGCCCACTGGGCAGCACCTTGCCACCCTGCTCTCCTCTAGGGCTCTCCCAGGGAGGAGCTGGGGACCCTCTGAGCTTTCTGGTTTGTATCCAGGATTTTTAGGCCTTCTGTTGTTAATTATTGAGATGTAATAATGTGATTAGTGCACTATTAAAAAAATCGCTGATATGATTACCATGGATTTAATATCACATGATATATCATTACATTGTTACATGGTGACAGATGTAATTGAAATACACTTATTGGAGCCTGGGGTCGTGTTTCATTCAATCACAGCAGCACCTCCGGGGGGCACAGCAGAAATGGCTAAAAAAAAAAAAGAAGGCATCAGGATTGGAATTTGTAATGAAAACAAAGAAACTTGCAGCCAGTTCCAGTGTGGGACAACTGCTGCTTTGGCATTTTCTCCATAGGAATTTAGAAAGGTACAAGTTTGGAGGATCGCCTGGAGGAAATTGGTCAGTCGAGTTGAACCTGTTTGCTCAGGGGAGTGGCAGGAGGATGTGTGCTATGGACCTGTACCCAGAAGGCTTCCAGCCATCTTGCAGCACACAAGCCTGGCACTGTGGGCACTATACCAGTGACCTGTTGGTCCCTCTTGGCTCCTTTTTAAAAGGCAAGTGGACCCAAAGATGGTATTCACTGTGCTGTGGCAAAGCCAGCCAGCTGCTCCCCACCTTCTGCCTAATGCATTTTTGGAGTCAGGGATAACTCAGTTGCCGCTGTGTTGCTCAGGCTGTGCCACAGCGGAAGAGTAGGCAGTGGTGAGCTCACCTGCACAGCTGTGACCTGAGTCATGTTTCTGTCCATGTCAGTGAGAAGAGGTGACATCTGTCTCTGCCACATTATCCTCGAGGGGATCTGCACATGGGCTTTGGGCAGCTGGAGTGAGGAGAGGAGTGGTTCTCATGTACTCCCTGCAGAGGCAGCCAGCTAAACTGGAGGCTGGGCAGGGAGGGGATTTGGCTCTCACTGCCCATAGGGCAAGGCCTGCAGGAGAAACACAAAGACCCTGCCTGCTGCTGGCACAAAGCTGCTACTTCTCAACATGGCGGTCAATAAGAAGCTGGTGGTGAACACAGAGGTCTTCTTTTCCTTCATCTTCTCCCCTTCCCAGGGTCACCCACCCTCCCAGTCCCCCACAAGGCAAGCTTGGGGTGTTGCCTTGGACAGGATAGGGCTGTGGTGAGACATCAGAGATACAGCACGACATGCTTAGTGCACTTAAATTGCTCTTATGATCACCATGTGCTAAATCTCATCCCATAAAGGGGGCAGAGACGTGGTTTTGTCTTAGGTACACCTGTCCCCAACTCTACTGCAGGTGCCAGGGCTATTTTATCTTTGCAACAGACAGTGTGGAGGTGACTTTGAAACTGAAGGGGGATGTGTTTAATCTCATCCTCATCCAAAACAAAAGAAAGAAAAAGAATTTGTGGATGGAGTGAAGGCGACTTTTCCACCAAGAGAGGAATGGCAGTGTGGTGAGCTTGAGACATCTGGATGTTTGCATAATGATGTAGCAGCATCTGGCCCTGGTCGCCAGCTCAGCATTCTCATGTTCAGCACAGTGTCACCCCCTGCTCCAATGTGTCTGTCCCCAGACACAAACCTGGCTGATGCTTGAGGGATCACTTCTATTTTGGGCATTTAATTCTGTGTCCTTCCCCCAAAGAGTGCTCCTACCACTGTGGAGCCAGCATAACCATTCTAAGCCGTTGTTTTGCTGGGAGCTGTGGAAATTAATTTCCAGCTGGCATGGGAGCTCTCTGGCTGGGAAGACTCTGGCAAGCATCTTTCTTTTGAGGTTAAAAGCATAATTTCAGTCTGACCTCTGAGTTTCGGAGCTTTTGTTGGTTTTCTCCACCCCCAGATGGTTTTTGTGTGTGATTTTAAAATAGCCTTGTTCTCTTGGTTGAAGCTAGCTGGTGCGTCCACTTCTCATTCAAGGATTGTTGTGTTTTATTAATGCTGTTATTATTCCATTACTGTCATTGTGCTCTTTTATAGCAAATAGCTTAATTTAGTTGAGATACACAGATGCTGAGAGTTTAAGTGAAATCTTCAGCACTTGGTATGCTGGGCACTGAGCAGATATTCCCTAAGCACTTTGGTATAAACCTTTCACTTAAAAACAAACTGGCTGCTGGGGCAGTGCTGGGTGGCAGGAGTTTGGGAGAGGGGAGAAGGGGCGGGGGACTACCTGTTTAGCACCATACAGAGGACTTCATAGTTAAATGTGACTATAGGTGCTGAGCAATAAAGCTCCCACTGAGGATTTCACCCCCAAGATGGGCTGTGGTGGGTCCCTCTTCCCTACCGATGCTAATGGGGACATGGGGAATTAGGCCACCAGCATTGTTAGGTGCTTTGGGTTGCGATTTTTAGTGGTGTGGGGGCAAAGTGTACTGTAATTTGTTCAGGTGAAGCTGCCTGGCTCTTGGGAGAGGTGGGGACTGGACATGCTGCCACCCTGGGGTGGAAGGTACAGTGCCAGTGAAACCCAGTGAATGTTTGAAGAAAAACGTGGCTGCCTGGAAAGCTGTATTGTGGTGCAAGTAGACCTTGGAGTAGAGGAGTTGAGAAATAACATTGGTGCCCAGATGACTTAGGGGCCAAGGGCCCTGCTGTTAGAAATTACTTGGGTGCTTAAGCTTCCTAGGAACCTGGTGCAATCCAGGCTTTGAAGTACCTTAGCTACTTCTGAAATTTTACCACTTACTGTTGACAGATGTTCATCTGAAATGGATGCTTCTTGCTCAGTGCCTCTGGGCATTCATTAATACTAGTGATAACAATTTCAGATTGTCTCCTACACCTCTTTCCCTGCCTCCATCCCTTAAAAATTACAAAGGTAAAGCTTGTTAGCGTCATGTTATTTGTGCACTTAACTCTTACCGCCTTGGCAAAACCTGCTGAGTCTGGTGCTGTTGGTGCCAAAATTTCTTTATGTGGGGCAGGGAAAGCCAAGAAGAGAGTAAAGTAAAATGGAGCAGGCATGTTGCGACACAGGTTAGGTGGTGCTAATGGTAGTGTTGGCTCAAGTTGTCTTCTACACCTGGCCATGGCATGGAGGGTGCCATGTGCCTGCCAGGTGGTTTTTTGGGGAGCAGCACTTTGCCTTCCCTCTCTACCACCCATAGCTCTAGGACACCCCAGTGTTCCTGGGGAGGGCTCTGCCCCTTCCTCAAGCTCCCCAGGGACAGCCTCTTTGGGGGTGCAGCTAGCAAAGACTTGATTCTCCCCTTTTTTCTGTGGCCAACCCAGGGGAGCAGCTCCCTGTGGTGGGGGATGGGTTGGGGAGAAGAAGTGCTAACCCACGCTGCTCATCCCCAGTGTGCACTCATAATAGCCTAGGGGCCCATGGGGAGTTGTTGGGATGATTTTTATTCCCTCCTTTGAGGCAGCGTTGTGACTTTATCTGGCTTTCGAGGCGACTGGGGTAGCTAACAACATGCATGGAGCATCCTCTGTGGAGGAGGCCTGGCGCCCGGGTTTGCTAGAGGTCTGCTTTACCACTTATGAGAAACGAGTTAACCTCCCTTTGATCTCAGTTCACGGCTAACCCTTTAACAAAGTCCGGGATGTGCAAGGAAATCAATACTCAAGGCATTGAATTTAACACCAGCCATCAACTCAAGCGTAACACACACACTGACTGACTCCGATTACAAGGAGCGGTCTGGTTTGAAGCTTGTTTGCCAGCTCTCTGGGGTGGTGCGGGGCAGCAGTGGGGAGGGCAGGCATGCTTGCATGGCTTGCTGTCATTCAGGGAGGGAGTAAGAGGGATCTGGTGTGCTCTGCCATGTCCTCCTGATCAGCTCTGCCTTCTGGTGCCCCATGTCTCCTTACGCCTCTGATTTGCAGCCCCAGCAGCTGTTCCCTGACACTGGAGCACAGAGCTTGGATGCTGTGTGTGATCACTGAATGCCTGTTTGTGTACACATGTAATTGTGCTTTGCTGGTGAGGAGCAGTAGGACCCAAGGCAGGGCAGGTTTTGCTGAGCCAGACAAAAAACAGTACTGCAAGTTAAAAATCTGAAAAATAAAATGCTGCAAGCAGGAAAGGTTGAGTGTCTGGTTAAGGAGGCAGCTGTGTCATTTCGCCAGCTCTAGTCTTCCCCATGGAGATATAATTAGATTAGCAGTGAACTAATTGGGACACCTTGTTCCATACCAGCTTCTTACTCTTTGCTGGCACATTGGCAGTGGGCAGGCTGCCTGCCATGGTTCTGCATTGGGAAAGCCAAGTGGTCCACAGCCAAGTGCTTTCTGGACAGCCCATGGACCTACTTGGCACATCTCAGCCCTCCAACCCCCAGCTGCAGACCTGCTCTTCTCTGGGGACATTTGTTCCTACTTGCGCTTCATCATTCCACCAGCCACAGCCAGGGTCAAGACAGCACGTGTAGGTTAGGGATGGGTTCAGAGGGCAGCTGAAGGATGCTGAGGGCGTGGGATGAGCGTTCCATGACCCCACAGCTCTGTCCTTGCACCATGGCTGGGTGGGGGCCATCCCTCTGCTACACATGCTCAGTAATGTTGGGCAGAGCACCTGGGATGTGCTCCTCAGGTCTCGTATCATCAAAGCAAGTAGGCAAATCCTACTAGCATTTCCCAGGCTCACTGGCAGGGAAGAGCCAGCTGAGCCACAGAATCTGGGCCTCAGCAGTGGCGAGCAATGATGGCCCCTGCCACAGGGAGCAAGGCCCAGAGGCATCCATGCGTCTGGGTGTCACAGCCCTTACCAGCACCTTACAAGAGAAAGGCAGACACAGTTAAAAGCCATAACCAGAGAGTGTCCGAGCTTGCCCAGTAAGGAGACCCTGCTTGGCTGGCTGCAGGAGAGGGTGGTGGCTCCCTGTGTCCTTGCAGGGGCCAGCCCAGCTGGAGGTCAGTGAAGCTTGGCAGCACCAAAGAGCTGTGGAGGTGCCTTAAGCTCTCTTGGAAGACTTGAGCTGAGCTCTTGAGGACCCAAAGTCCTTCATTTCTGTTAACTGTGACATGATTCTCTCTGTCACCTTCTCACAACTCTAACATGGTGCTGGTGCCCCTTTCCAGTCCAGGTAGCCAGTCCTGCCCCAAACTCCTGCCTGGCTGTAGTTGCTGTGGGACATCTTCCCATGACTCCTTTAAAAACCTCTTCCCAGGCCCTTGCCATGTTCTCCTTGCAGGTCCCTTTATGCTCTGCTTTCACAACCTCTCTCCAGATTGATTCTCTCATGATGTGCTGCCCAGCCCCTCAGACCATCTCCTTCTGTTTGTTCTGCCATTGAAACTGGGGAACCTCAATTTTGCCACTGCTGCCCCGGCAGGCTCTGTTAGCTGGGCTGCTTGCCTGGTGTTTGCATCCATCACAGCTCTTAGAGGCTCCTCTGCTTTAACCTCCTCCGTCTTAACCCTGACCTGAGTCAATAATCATGAGGCAGAGCTGCTGCTTAGATGATCCAGTGTAAACTCTACCTTTGATTAGACAGGTATCATCCCTAGGCGCTGGCACAGCAGCACCTTGTTAGCTTTCCTTGGTATTCCTTCACTGCATCCATGAGAGCCTCCAACACGGGCAGGGGATGGGCTGCTGCCCTAGTAATCTTTATTGATCTTTTCCCTGATGTCTCAAGCATTGTATTTCTTGATTTTCTCTCATTCTTCCAGCTGCCTCTCTGTTGAGCAGCTTTGCATCTTATGGAAGTGCAGAAAAACTCTGTTTTTTTCAATTCGTGCAGAGCAGTAGCACTCAGAGGCTCCAACAGCTGTTAGATTGTTGCTCTGCAATGAAATCTTGGGTTTTGTTCCTGTATCTTTACTGTCTGGGAGGAGGAGGTAAGAAGGATCAGGGCAGGTATCTCCATTCCCCTCTGGTCTGTTGTATATGGACCAGTTTCTCTGCTTTGTGCCATAGGTGTTTCAGAGAAGGTCATGTATCTGTCCCAAGAAGACCTGACCTGGTGAGCATGAGAATGGAAGGGATTGTAGGATGTGAGCTGAGGGAGAGGTGTGTGGTAAGACATGCAGGATAGAAGTGGTGAGAAGGTCCTGCAGGATCACTCTGATTTCTTTCCCATCCTCCAGGGACTGGGTTTTACAAACAGATTTTGAAACTGAGATGTGAACGTGCTGGTCACCCGGCATCTCTCTCTTGCTGCCACCTTGCAAACACCTAACCTTAGCAATGACAGGCTGTGGAAACCAGACAGCTGAACTGCCTTGTCTGGTACCTGCACTGTGGATATGCAGTTGTACATCACCTCCCCTGTGCTTTTCTCTTGATAACCTGTCCGTGGGTCTCTGCCCTCTATGGTCCCATCCTCCCCATCTGGCATGTTTGTGCACAGCAGCTGAACCATCACCAGAGGTATCCTTGCCAAAAATGTCCAGACCACCATATGCTGAAACATGCTGTATGTGGTGCAAAGGAGCAGTGTGTCTGCTCTGGACAAATGGCTTTGTTTTGCACTGGGAAAACTGGAGTCAAAATGTCACAGCAGTGTTTTGCCCAGGAATAGATTGTTCTTCTCCAAAGGGCAACAGTTTTGTCCCTGGCTTTTACTTTGTGGTTCCCAAGCAGAACTGTTCCCACATAGCGAAACAAGACAATATTTTGGCTTTTCCATCATGGCTTAGGATGAAAGGTAACGTCTTTGGTCTTTCAGTGAGGTGGACGCAGTTTCCCAGCCCGTTACAGCAAGAGCACACTCCCTGCCAGGAGGCAAGGATGAGTCCCAGGGATGTGTTGCTTCTGCTTTCAGCACGTTTGATCCAGCCCGTCTCTTTCAAGGTGTGTGGAAATGAGCTACAATCTCATCATTCCTGCAGAGGCTTCTCAGAGGAGATAGCAGAAGGGTCACAGCGCCTCTGGAAATCTCCCTTCAGGTGATGTGCCGTCGCATTTCACAGCAGACAGACAGAATAACCTTTAGGGCATGGTAAGAAGCAGCGTTTTGAACTCTGGGCTGGGGAGCTCAGGAGCTCATTTCTCTGACACATCATCTGTGTCCCTGCCGGTTCCTGCATCCCCCAGAAATACCTTTGTCCTAATCCATCACTTCCTTAGCTGGAATTAAAAAAAAAAAAAAAAAAGTGGGGAGGTGGTCCCTTGTGTGCTGGCCACAAAAACCAGTTTCTCCTGCAGAAATGCACCCAGACCCTCTGCTGTGGCCAATTTTGCCTTAATTTGAGCTGATCTCAGTGTGTGTGGAGGTGGGGGCTGCCCCACCAGGCCAGCTCCTGGCAGCAGAATAGCTCTCCTCCTCTCTCTCTGCTTTCCTGTATTGCAGCCTCTGTACGTGGGTCCTGAGTTGGGTGTTTTTACCTCCAGATTTATCTTTGCCGTTGTGGGGAGATGAGTGGGCTGGAGCCAGGTGAGCTGGGGCACGTGCAGGCTGGCACAGTCTGCCCCTACCAACCAGAGGCTGTGCAGTACTGGGAGGAAATTGCTGGCTCTCCCTCCTCCCCACTGTGGAGTAAATAATGGTACTTTTTATTTAGCTATTATTTCCCAGTGGCAGATATCTCCTCAGCTGTCTGTTTAACTATCTTTATCTCACCCTCCTTCTCTGTTTGATATAGTTATAGATAAACAGATAGCTACCTTATTAAATAACATGTTTTAAGACACCAGTGGTATGGTTAACATAATGCAGCAGCTGTTGATTTGTCTTTCACTGTTGGTTTGTTTTTTGGTTTTTTTTCTTAAGGAAATGCTTTAAATAAGGGATACTTCATCTATTAAAAAAAATACACTTGTAGCAGCTGCTAAGCCCATCCATAAGCCTGCTTTACGTTGTATTTGTGATGGGACTGACAGTGCATGGAGGAGCCTGATTATACACAATTCCATTTTAGCAAGCCCTGCGATGTAATTTCACAGGGCGATCAGTGTTTGAATGTAATAGCAGCCTGTGCTAAGGTGTCAGAATATTAAAGGCGCTAATGGAAAAGCTCCCTGGTACACAAGGGGGACAGCATTACAGGAGACGTCGCAGATGGCTGGGCACTAAACTAATGGGGCAGGATCCAAGAAGGGAAAAAAAACCTAGAGAAGGGAGAGCTCACGGGAGCACGGGCACCTGCTTCCCTCTCACACGGAAATTAAACAGCGAGCGAGGGAGAGGCGAGCGTGTGCGTGTGTAAAGATAGAAATTGAGGGGGGGAAATACCCCCTCTTGAAAGGCTTGAAGGTTTTGACAGTGAGCCCAGTGCCAGCTTTGCTTGGGAAAGGCTTGGGGTTAGATTAAAGGGGTGTGTGTTTGGGGAATTGTGAGGAGGTGTGAGCAGCACAGCCATCGTCTGGCCGTGGAAAGAGAAGAGTTACCCACCCTATTGTAATATGGCAGAACTGCAGCTCTCTTTGGTGGTTGTTATCTCCAGTTAAATTCAAGGAGGGTGAGATTTATCCACCTTGCAGCTGCCCTGACAGCTCAGCTCTGCAGCAAGGTGCATCTTCTGGGGCCCCATCATGCTCATTTCTGTCCTCATGTATCCAGGGGCTAATGCTGGGTCTGATTAAGGGTCAGTGTCAAAATTTTCCTGTTTTCCAGCACAGTTAGAGGTATCTTCTCCCTCCTTGTGAACCCCCAGTTTCCCCAGGAGCAGCCAGAATTGGACTGATCCATTCCTGTCTGTATGGAGAGGCTTCTGTGCCTGTGGTGAATCATCCATGAAGTGTGCTTGTGGGTTTTCCTTGGTATCATACCCAGCTTCCCGCTCTGCTGGCCACAAAGCTGCGGTAGGGAAAGGCTTAGCGCTGCTTTCCTGCTTGAATTGGCCCCACAGGGGCTGGGGTGGTTGGGGGATAGCACTGCAGGATGTGAGCCTGTCCTTCCAGGGCTGGAAGGGTAAATCAGCCACGTGTAGGTACTCCCTGGAATCTTGTTTGCCATGTCGTCATGTGTCTCTGCCTTTCAGGCACTAATCAGGAGCTGCTTGTGTATCTTAGTGTTGGGAGCCAATTACATACATCAGAATAACCCAACTTGGGTCTGTCACCCTGCAGTGCCACCAAAACCACAGGGACACCACAAGAAGTCAGCCCTGCCACTTGTTCTAGGCTGGGAAAGGCACTGGGCTTGTGTCGCCCAGACTCCCTTGTCACGCTAGCAGTCCCCATCCTTGGGCTTTCTTGGTGGTTTATGGCTCTGCTTGTCCCCTCTCGTGGGCCAGCACTGGCTTGTGCACACCCCAGCTCTATTTCCCAGCCCTCCAGGAGCCCAGACCTGTAGATTTGTTTTGCTTGTGACCAAACCCAGGGCTTTGACCCAGATCTCCACGGCATTAACCTAGTGTGTCGCCAGCCGCAGAGCACACAGCAGTCGAGAACATTTTATCCAGGATAATCCGTAGCCTGGGAGCAAGGCAAAGACTGTTCTTGTTCAAACACAGGGAAATGTGAAGCCTAAACCGCTTGGCACTTTGACACCCTGGAGTCAGCCACACCAGTGTGTTTCTATTGCAGCCTAAGCCAGGCACATGCTAATCCCGCATGACAGCAGGGACACCTTCCTGCTGCCTGATGGGACCACAGCATCCAAATGCACCATGGAGAGAGGCTCCAGGGTCCATCGTGCCCCTCCTGAAGTTCAGAGGAGTTTTGGCAGTGAATTTGTACAGCTGTGGCTGAGTTGAGATATTGCTGGGACACAAGCAGGCTGAGGCTGCTCAGATGTGTCTGAATGGGAATAGGCAAGGCAAGAGATTCCTTAGTTTCCCTTTTGCAGAGCTCCTATGGACAGAGCTCTGATGGCATGGGCTGCATATTTTAGTAAGGAGAAAGCATATACAATTATGCTGCATCCTCTGCATCTTCTCTGACATCTTGGTGCCTTCCCTTAAGCTTGACCTGTCCTTCTCCCATGGTTTGGGGGCAACTTACCCCTCTGTAAAGTGCTTCCCAAAGGTGAGCAGAGTGAGGCCAGCACTCATCTTTCAAAAAACAGACCATTCATCTTTTTATTTGTTTAATTTACTCCTTGATGTGAGGCATAAAGTGGTTTCTGTTCTAACAAGCAGCTTTGCAAATGGACTGAAGTGGACACCAGCTGGGCTTGCCAAAGGCTCCCTGCATCCAGGACACAAGGGAAGCTGGCGGTGTGGCACTGTTCTGTGAAAAGCCCTTGTGTGAAGAGGGCAGAATACCAGGCAAGGTCCCAGCATCTTTTTAGCAATGTGAGAGGATTTTGTCCAGATCTCGTCCTCTCACTGGCAGGAATTTCCAGTTTTCCCTTACTTCCACCCAAGTGGGGCCAGACCCCCTGCATGGTGTCCTCTTTTTCAGTGTGTCAGCTGCCCTCCTACTCCCACAGCTCTTGGAGGGTTTGTGCTCTGGAGAGTGATGTTCCCTGGGAAAGGGCACTGCTCACTTCTTTCCCAGCATCCCTGTCCAAACCCCAATCAAACCATGTCCTACAATGGCACTGCAGATATATTTGGCCAAGGACAAAATGCTTTTGTCACCCCTACCCCGTAATGATTGGCACAGATGTTTAATTCAAGGCTTAGGTTCACAGGTGCTACATTGGGCAAAAGTTGTTTTTGTGCACCCAATACCACTTGTGAGTGTTCTCGGTGCACTGAGAAAAACTAATTAAACATAAGTAGTTTTGATGCTGTACCTGGTCAGTCTGGAGGCTCCTCTTGCCACTGTATTTGTAAAAATTAAATGCCTCTTATTAGTGCGCAGCAGAGATCTCTAATATGCGTGGACAGAAAGGCAGGGATGGATGAAGTTGGTGTCAGGGCAGCAATTGCTTATCGTGCCTTATCTGGGAATATGAAACTGTATTGCATGACATCCAGAGGCAGGCTGAATAGATATGCCAATTCATCTCGAGCCCGGGCTTTGACAAGCTAGACTGCCCTTGTTGAAAGGCATCAGTCAAACAAGAGCTGCTGGCTGCTTTTCCCTTTTTTATATTTTCTCTCGCTCCCGCGCTCCCTCTCCCTCTCTTGCTGCCTCCCCTCCCTCCACCTCTTTTTTCTAAGCTTTTTCCACACAAAATTGAAAAGCTTTGGAAATAATAATAATAAAAGCCCCCCAAACTAATACCATTTTAAGTACACCCCCCTCCCTCCCCAAATGGGATTGATAAGGAACCCCAGTGTATGAAGGCATGTTTAGATAACATTGAGAATATTATAGCGAGTGAGAGAAAGTAGGGGGAAAAGCTTCCTGCCGCGTCTAAGCCGGGAAAGGCGACGGCACCCTGGCTAATACGAGTGTTTAATATTTGATGTGTTGGGATAAAGCAGGATCACCTTCGAATTGAATTGAGTGTCAGAATGAGAATCTATTACTGAAATTCTTGTGTGATTTGACAGCAAAGCAGACGATGTTATTCTTCACTAGTTACCGCAATCTTCTCCCCTACATCACTTAAATATTTTTTTCTTTGCTTGAGTAAACACACATTATCCTTTTTTCCACCTCCCTTTCCTTTTTTCTCTCCCTCTTTTATACTTATTTTTTATTTATTTTTTTCTTAAATCAAACCTGCCTTTCACAGGACTGATGGAGTAGATTGTTATTTCTTTATTTGTCCTATTAAATGGAATTCCTGATCATTTAATCCTGCTTTTGTAAGTGATTTAAAAATACTTGAAAAGCTGTGAATGTGGCAGCATTTCTGACTAAACTGCTTAAAAGGGACACGTTACACCTGGGTTTACCTCCTGCCTCCTGACAGCCAGTGAGGGTAGCAAGCTCCAGTGCTGCCAGAGCCATCCCGGGCTCTGTGCCTCCATCCTGCCAGGCAAGCTTTCCTCTGTGCCTCCCCTGCGACAGAGGAGCTCTGCTCTTGTCAGCTGGGGCTTGGCAAGCTGCTTATTCATTACCTGCCTCTACTTTAATTGCATTCAGCCCTGTCCAGGAGCCTCGTACTAAATGGTGGCGCGGTCAGCCCCTCAGTGGTGTTACATTTGCCTCATATTGTGCTGATAAATTTGCATGGCAAGAAATCCCAGCAAGAATTGTCCACCTCCCATTCCTGGTCTGGCATGCAATTAAAATGGGAACACCCTGGAGCCTCCAGTGTCCTGGGTGCTATTCAGGGATGTCCTGCAAGACACTCCCAGCCCCAAAATCTTACAGTCTCTTAAAACATTTCAAACTATGTTTAAAAGCCTACTTAGTCATAGACATGACCGCTTTTTTTCTTTTCACCACACAAGGTAATATAAAACCTTGACACCTCATTGTGGCAGCATGGAATAAGGGGAGTTAGATGGGAAATGCTTATTTTGGGCAGATGCAGTGCACAGTTCACATGGTGGGAGGAGGAAGAAGCTTTTGCTGTTCCAAAGACATTTTGTCCATTGCAGAAATGTCAGGCGGTTCACCTTGGATTGGCAGGCAGCTGTGCCCAGCCTGATCCTGGGGGAGCACAGCTGGTACCTGCTGCTTGCCCAGGCTAAGGGCAGCTGGAAGCTCTCATAGCTTCTTTCTGTCTATTTAAAACCATGTATTTTTCAGGTGTCTTTTTGAAATTCTTAATGGAAACTTTCAGCAAAACCCACCACTTTTCTTATTCCTTGGTACCCACCCTTCAGCTTCTTCTCTGACCGTTTGAGCTCCTTTGCTCTCGGGAGGATTTTTTCCGAAAGGAAATATTTTCTCCGTGCCCGAAAGTGTCTGTATTAATATTAAAATTACAATTAACAGATGAAACATAGCGTATAAAACCTCTTGGTAGAACATGTAAAATAAAATTACACAGTTGCCTAGCTGGTCAGGGCAGGACGCACTCTGTGCCAGTCCTGGCAGTTCCTGCTGCCGTGATTTGTGAACGTGCTCATGCCATTGCAAAGCACAAAGGTCTGCTTTCCTCCTGCCCGTCAGCTAAAGCATCCAGGGTGATACAATGCCAGCAGTTCTAGTAGAGGGCAGAGGGGCCAGGAACTGGCCAGCAGATCACAGCATCGACAGGTGTGGAAAGAACAAGGCTGGCTCTGCCGACATCAGCGCATTGCCTCAGCAGAGCTCTGGCAGCTCTGTGAGGACCAGCTCTGTTCCTGCCTCTGCTTGTGGGGAGGATTTGTAGGGCTCCCTTATCCGACCTCTGAACAGGTGCCTGTTTATATGCTGTGGGGTGTTTAATTTTGCCTTAATGTGACTGCCAAACACCTGTTTTTGTGAAGTGTGCTGGGCACTTCCCCATAAATAAATGATGGACCATTATTCAGTCCACTTAGATCAATACATCAGCTTGACAAGTTCCAGTTCTGGGAATTTTCTGACCCCCTGGAACATCTTCTCCGTAGCTGTGCTGTTTACAATACACAGTGTGCAGCCTAAACAATTCCTAGGGAGCAGCGCATCAGGACCCAGCCATGTTGGTGCTGCTGCTTTGCCGGCCCCAGTGTTGCTGAGAAGGGGCACTGGTGTGCACTGGGATTGTTGCAAGGACAGGTGGGCCAAACTCAGTGCCAAACTGAGCAAGCAACCAGCACCATGGGACTGCCCAGCCTCTCTGGCACGCTCTCTGTCCCAGCACAGGGGACCATCTTTGTACCCCAGTGCTGTCAGAAATAGGTCATGGAGCTCTTGTTGCAGGTTCCTTGCAATCTGAGGCAGATGCGTCATAGCTACTAGGAAGGTTTGTGACCTGGTGCAACAGGAGGTTGGTTTCAGACCTTTTCAACTCTGTTATAAAGCCAGCCTCAGATGCTGTGATTCTGCGCATGTGTCATCTCCATGCCCCATGTTTTATTCCCACTTCTGGTTTTTGGATTTTCTGCAGGATATGTGAGGTGCAGGTTACCTCGTGACCTACCTCCCCACACCAGCACTTGTTTAACGAGGTGTGGATTATCCGTGGTGCTGGCTCTGTGCATGGAAACACAGTATGTTCCTAATCTCCTGCTGCTATTAGCTCACATTTATCACAGGAGTATCTGCTTACCTTTGATTCGAGATCCCTCCATCAGGGACCCAGGGCAGTATTTGTCTGTGAACTGCTGTGTATGCCTATGGGATTGTGTAAGTAAATAAATATAATTAATAATCATCTGACTTCAGAGCAGCATTGGCAGGGAGGTAAATGTAGCCTTCATAGAATTACAAACAAAATAAGGAAAAAAGAAAAACCTTTCTAGGAGATGGTATGAATGGAAATAATTGTATTTGGGCTGCTTGAAAATTATTTTGTAAACATTTCTAGAATGGTTTTTAGCAGTTCAGAAATAGTGAGTTTTTCTGTAAAGCACAATTTGGCCAGAACCATTTGAAAATACCTTTTTAAAAAGATGACTATATAATCAATTAAAATGCTGATAAAAATAAAAAACCACAGGGTCCTAGCCCTGCTTCAGTGTCTGACCTAAAAGGGAGCAACCCAGTCTCTGCAACACCAGGACTGAACCAGAGATGGACAAAGTAGTGCAATTTCCTCACAGAAAGGGTTTCATGGCATTTTTTGAAATTCTGTGCCTTGCAAGCGAACCAGCAGCATCTCAGACTTTCTCACAGTTTGCCATCGGGATAAGAACTGAAGAGACAGGGGTCTGCGCCACTGTGTGGTCACAGAGCTGGCAGGAAAGTGGTTGACACCAGTGTCCCAGCAACTCCAGTGAGCCAGTGGCCACCGCCACCCCTGCGGGCTGGGTACCCCTGGTGTTGGGGAGCCACCGGCACTCTCTGCCTTGCTTTAACAGTCAGAAGAAGAACTTTCCTGTTTAAAGATTAAACGTTGTCTTTAAATATTAAACAGCAAAGCTCCTTGCTCTTGATTGTGTGGCTGCTGCCAGCAGGCGGCTCAGAATTGCCACTTTTAATTAAAAAACTTTATTTTCCAGCACAGCCCAGCAATGGCTCCTCCTCTCGGCCAGCAGTGGCTGACCTCTCCCCTGCCTTCATCCCTTCATCCTCGCTGCCTGCACTTCCCTCTGCCTGCAGCAGTGACGGTCCCTGCCAGCCCCGGAGTGTGAGCAGCCTTGTCTGGGACTGATCAATGCCCCTGGCACTTCCTTCCAAAACCCCAGGAAAAACAATTAAAACCCGATCGATCCTGTAGGCAGCTTTGAATATGCATAAGTGCACACTTGACCTTCAGTGGTCAGGCCAACTTCCACCCCGGCTGCTTAGGTAGTTTGCTCAGGTATTGCGGCTGTACCGAATGACCTTGATCAGGAAAGCTGAACGCGATGCAGAGATGGGCCCGGTGCTGATCCGGGGGCTGGGGCATGTGCTGCCAGCTCCCTGCTGCTGCTGCAGCTGCTGCTGCTGCTGCAGAGCCAGGGGAGGCAGGCTGGGGTTGGCACTAGCACCCAGCTTACCAGGAGCTTTCCAAAGCCGTCCCCGTGGCTTTCCCGGGATCCTGCCAGCCTCCTGCTGTTCTCTGTCAGTTGCTTCTGGCCAGAGTCCAAGGGATGTCTGGGCTGGGAAGGCAGCCTGTGATATGGTAGCTCCCTGTGCAGGGACACCCCTGGTCCTTCCCCATCCGGAAATTCCCCTTCCCCAGGGATGGCCCCCACTGCTGTCGATCCACTGGTGCTGAGCATGGGAGCCTTCCTGTGCTCTGCCTGTGTTTGCTGTGTGGCAAGGAGCCCAGGAGAGGGAACAACATGTGGAACAACTTCTGCCCCCCGGCACCCAGCAGCTGGATGGCAGGGTCGCATCCTGTACCCCAACCTCTTGCTCCCCCCACCCCGTGGCTGGCCAGCCTGCATCCTGATCATGGCAGTGAACATACCACTGCATGTTTGTCGAAGGCAAAGGAAACCTCCCCGTTGTGTACACAAAGTGTAATTTCAGTGAATTATGCATAGACTTAATTAGGAGTTTTAATTGCTAATCATCTCCCAACAGGATTAGCAATGCTGTCTATTAATTATCTGTGGAGCCCTCTGTTTTGCTAAGGCAGGAGTAACAAAGCAGCATGAATGGCTACGTGGGCTACTAATAAATTAACTCCCCCAAGCCCCGTGGCTCCCGGCGGGCTGCCAGCAGCAGGGGCTGCACAGGGGCTGGACCTGCCCTCTGCAGACAGAGCAGCAAGTAGCAGGAAAGGGGCAGCAGGAGGTCCCAGCAGCAGGCAGGTGGCTGGTGGGCTGGTGGGGGACATCTCTCAGCCCTGCTCACTCAGTTCATTCCATTCCTGCTGCATAGAGCATTTTCCTGGCATTTGCAGCCTGCGGAGGGTGTCAGCAATGCCCTGCCACACTGTGGCTGCCGTTAGCGATGATCCCCCGCTGCAGGAGGGAGATAGGGGCTGCTGGATTGACCTGATCTCATCTGGGGACAATGGTCCTCATGGCAGCAAAGATAGTGCCAGCGTGAGCGATGCTAAGCCCACGCACCCTTCTTACTGCTCTCAATGCATTCTGAGCTTAATTCCTCAAGATGAAGAAGATATGTGGCTGTCAGGCTGTAATTACAGCCATGCGTGTGACATGGAGGCCCAGCTGCTTTTATGTTTGCATTGTCCAGTGGGTTTTTGTGCTGCCTGGGCTCTCAGCTGCCTTGCTCCTCTGGGAAGCCTTGCCGGGGGATGCAGTATGCAGCAGGTTCCCTCTGGCCAGGCTGCAGTCTCTGTGCAGTGGGGTGAGCAGTGCTGGCTCCCAGTAGGATTTGTCCCAGTGATGGAGAGCACCGAGGCAACTAGGGCTTGGGGTGGAAGGGAAAGGGAGCTGGGAGGGCTGTGCTTGCCAGAGGGGAAGGGACTTGCTGGCCAGGCCAGCCTGGAAATGAGCATGCCTTTACAAACCCCCTGACTCCTGTTAAGGCAGGAGTGGGTGGATGTTTTTGGAGCAACTAAAGGACATGGGGGATGAGCTTACAGTCCCTGGCTTGCCCCTCCACAGCATGGCAAAGGTGGCCTTGAGTGATGCAAATCCCTCCATCACGAGGGTTGTCAAGTGTACAGGACACCACCAGAGGCTCTGGACACCTCTACAGGAGCATCAGGTAGGACAGGGCAGGGTGGTGAGAGTGCTTTGTGTGGGCAATTCCAGGAGAGCTGCTGCAAGGGTGACGTGTGGGTCCACACTGAACACGGTGGACACAGACATACACCAGCCCGTGAACACAGACCCACGCCAGCCCCAGGAGCAGTCAGACGTGGGCAAGTACAGATCATGCCTGCACATGGGCTATGTCTGACCCTCTGCTTCTCTCTTCCAGGCGTACAGCTTTGCCATGGGGAGTTGGCCAAAGAACGGGCTCTTAGACATGAACAAAGGACTGAACCTACAGCACATAGGGAGGCCTCACAGCGGGATAGGTGAGTGATGCTGCCTCGTGCCATTCCCATCCCCACAGCTGCTGGTCCGGGTGTGTGGGATGTGCCTCAGCTCCAAGACATTGTCCAGTCTGGGGTGCTGAGAACTAGCCAAAGGGCTGCAGAATCCCCAGCTGGCAGAAGGGGTGAAGATGTGTCAGGGCAGAATGGGCATGTGGATGATGTGCCCTCAGTCCCTTGCACATGCCAGTGTGCCAGACATACCTGCCTGTCCCTCTGGCTGGGGAGCTGCTTCCCTCCTAGACTGCTCTAGCAGTGTTTGGGTTGGGGCTGGATGTGGGCAGCACCAGATGCCTGGAGCACAGCACAGGGGTCCCCAGGCTGGGTGGAAGGCTCTCCCTGTTGGACCAATCCTCCAGTTGCTCTGGATGCTGCAGTCTTTGGAAAGGAGGCTGTGCTGCTGGGCTTGGGAACCGGCTGGAAACACACTGCAGAGTGAAGATGCATGATCCCAGCTGGAGAACTGAATCATCGTCCAGTTTGCTCACACGTGTGCTGAGTTTTGTGGTCCTGCAGCATGCTCCAAGATAAACTGATAAACAGTGCTCTGAGATAAACAGTGGCAGAGTTCTGTGTATCCCCCAATTCCTCTGCAGCAGGGATTAAAGTGATATGAGGGAGACCTGGCCCAGGACATTGAGGCCATATATCTGCCTGCTGCTTAACACTGGGGATGCAGAGGTGGTACAGCAGCAGGCTGTGGTATGGGCAGGAGCTCAGATTTACTGAGCTGTAGACAGGGCTGTGACTCAAGGCTGCATCACTCTTGTCTGGCTTGTTTCTCTGCAGAGCAGTAGATTGCCTCTTGGAGGCCTGTGGTCAGGTATTCTCTCAGCCTCCCAGTCCTTCATCCACAGTGACTTTTGAGCATTAAAGTTTGCAAGGAGGTATGATTTACTTGGAAAAGTCACTGGCTACCTGGGCCTTGAAGAGGCTGTTTAATATTGTTTCAAGACTCTAACCATTAAACTCTCCAATCAATCCAAGTTAAGGAGATGAATTATTTAAAGCTCACCAGCTTTTAATTAGCAAGCTCCTTTTGAACTATGGATCTGGTTGCATTATTGACAGAGGTAGCATTAAAATTTGCTTCCCTGCCTGGGAGCAGATTTGCCTGGATTGTGTGCCGTGTTGGGATCATGGGGAGGAAGCAGGAACTGCAGGAGTTGTGTGTGCATGTCCTGCTCTGAGAACTTGGGCTTTTTCTGCGGTTTCCTGGTAGCTGCAGAGTCGGTTTCTGCCTCATCATGCCTCATTTTATTTGTGATGAGCTCTTCTGTTGCTGTCATCCCTTATTCCAACAAAGTGTCCCCCATCTGTGGAGTATCATCTGTCTACTGTTAGTTTCTGCCCCTTTTATCTCAGTGTTGTTGTCTTGCACAGGTGTGACTCCTCTGCCTGATGGAGTTCAGGGATTTGCTGTTCATGTCCCTCCCCATTCCTCCTTTAGGAGGGTTTTGCCAAACTCCCTCTGTGGAGAAGCTCTCATAGCTCTCCCCAGTACAGGGCGAGCCATGGGCTAACTGCCCACTGAAATCAAGGCCCAGCAGCCAAGCTCCCTTCTTGAAGCTCTCCATCCCAGTGGCAAACCTGCCTTTCCCACACTGCTTGGAAGGGGTTTACATGGATGCTCTGAGGAATGCTAGGCCAGCAGTGTGGCAGTCTCCATCTCCTTGGTACTGCCAGTGGTGCACATGTGCCCTGTGTTTTACAACCTGCTGGCTGCTCTGTTGGGGCTGGCTCCAGAGCAGATCTGTCCTGGATGTCTGCAATCCTCTGCCTGCAGAGGTGGTAGCCACTGGCATTGTGTGCCTAGTGGCTTTACTGCAGGCTGAGTCCCCCAGAGTGAGCTGAAGTCAGGGAGAAGAACTCGTCCTCCCAGCCAGCTTGGGATCTCCAGGCACAGCTGCTGTCAGGGCTGCTGGCTTTGTGGCTTGGTGGCCCAGTGTCCCTCTGGGAGAAGGCTTGGGGCAATGCTGGTGTTTAGAGACATGCCTTCCCCGGCATTTTTTTCAAAGAACCAGCTTCCTGTCTTTCTGGTCACTTCATTTCCCAGCCTGGCCTTGGCAAGGATCAGGTGTTGGTTCTAGTGACAGCTCAGGAGGTTCCCCAGGCAAGGGCTGAGGAGGGACTGCTCACTGCAGAGGCAGTCTGGCTTCCTTGGGTCCAGCCTTGCTGCTTCCTGGAGCTGGTGTCAGTTGTCCACAGCCAATTCCTTCCATATTGGCCACAGGGACTGGACACAGTCATCCCAATTGCTGATGGTCACCCTGTGGCCTGAACAGTCCTTATCTCTCTCTTTTTCATGCTTTTAACTGCCCATGCTTCAGGGTTAGGAGGAGTCACCCATCCCTTTCCCTGCCCAGAGCTGCCCTTCCCTTCCTTCTCTGACTGTAAGGAGCCTTGCTCCCAATATAGCCCTACTTCTCAGCCGAACAAATGACCCCTAATCTAGGACTGCTGCAGAAGGAAGTGGAGAACAGTGAAGCCTGCCAGCCTCTTGCTCCCCACAGTGAGACAAGAGCTGGCTGTGGATCTGGGGATGGTCCCATGCCATCTAGGGCCTCCCTTCTCTTTGTGCTCAGCCCTGGAGTGCAGCAGTGTTGAGGCAATGTTAGGGAGCTTAGAGGAGGCTTCCTGGGGCATCCAAGGTGGGGTCAGTCTCTGATTTTCATGGCCCTCATGGGTCACTGATGACCAAAAGTCTGCAAACCAAAGAGGGCTGAGAAGGGAGCAGCAAGATTTGTTAGCCAGTCTCACCAGTGTCACAGATACCATGCTGTGTAAGATTGTACAGCTCCTTTCCTGACAGTCTGGGGAGCAGTCCAGGGAGATGCAAACATTCCTGTGAAGCCTCGGCTTGCTTATGCGGGAATGCACAACACGGATGTTTCCCTTCAAATCTGACAGAAAAATTGCAGTGGATGGCCACTTGTTTTTGCAAACGATTTGCAAAGAATTTTGTCATTTTGCCTGATGGATTCTGTATTGCTTTGTTTTCAAATCACTCTCTGTTTCACTGTCTCAGCAGGTATCTGTTCCAAATCCCTGCACTTGACATGTTCTGGGACCAGTCCTGCTCTAATGCTTCATCTTCTTTCCTTTATCTTGTTCAAAATCTGCAGAGTTCAGGGTGCTCGACACCCTGCAGGGCCAAGGCTGGATTCTGAATGGAACCACCTTTATCCTGCCAGTGGATACAGGCAGGATGGGCTCGTGCTGGAGCACAGTGGAGTCTTCCCACATCCCCTGGGACACACAGCAGCACATGCAGCAAGTTGCTGCACAGAGCTCATGTTCTAGCTTTCATCTGGTTTCTATTCACAAGCAAGTGAGCTATAAGCCTTATCGAGGGGTTAGAAAAGTGATTTGTGTCCCCAAATACACCAAAATGTATCTGCATACACTGCAAATAGAGGTGCCTTGGGGTGGGATGGGAGCAAGTCTGGTGCCATTGTGTTCTTGGGAGGGAAAAGGTAAAGGAAGGGGGAAAACGTAAATATTTCAGGATAAGGAGATAGAAAAGTGCTGCTCCAGAGAGAGAGGATGCAGGAATTCCTCAGGAGATCAGAAAGGAGCAAAAGGAGTGTGAAGCCTATTCTTTCATGCCATTTCTTAGGTTGATATTTCATCTCTAAGGATTCCTTCTGGGCTGAAAGTGGCCCTGGGGACTGGAGAGGACATTTTTACGCACCTGCTCTAACACACGTTAGATATGTGTCAGCTCTAGTGAGGGCTGTAGAATCTTGGGGTGAGGAACTTCTCTTTGTCTGCTGTTTTCTTGGCCCTCAGCAAAATGAAGTTGAGTCTTGCCAAGAAGTGACTCAGTCTTACATATATGGGGACATTGCCATTCTTAACACATGTGTTTGAGGCGGTGCTTGCCAAATACAAGCTGCAGCTTTTAATGGGAATCTTGGCACTCACACGCAAAGATCAGCATTCACAGGCTCCACACCAGTGGAGCTGGGTACCTGTGTTGGGGTCTCTCTCCTGAGAGTCAGAGGCTCATACAAATCAGAAGGATTAAAATCCCAGGTTTTAGTTGTGATTTAAATCAGCCAGCAGATCACCTACATTCAGAAATTGATTTTCTTCTAGTTTTGCCTTTTTTTAAACCTGTTTCCCTGAAAAAAGGTCAGATTTTACTGAACAGCACCTATCAAACCAAGTGCAGCTTTCCTTACCACTGCCCAATTGTTAAATCTGGTTATTCTTTTTCTCATCAAATACTTTATTTTTGCTACATTTATTTTGATTGATTATGTAACGTAATATGCCTTTAGTCTTAGTTTTTAAATCTTTTTTACATTAGAAAAATGGCGAATTACTATTTGTTCTTGAAGAGTTGGTAATTAAATTATTACTCATGATTGCTCTTTTGGATGAAAACTGCAATGCCATGCTAAAGTACCCCAGCCATAGTTTGAATTGATTTTATTACAAAAATCCTCTTTCCCTTGCAAATATTCACTATGGAAGGAAAAGTAAATTTCAGAACACTTTTTAGGTAAAAACATCTGGTACATGAAACCAAAGCAAGAAGTGATCAGTGAGCTGAAGGAGTGTTCCTGGAAACCAGCCTATCAAGATATTAGAATGAGTACATCTCATCCTCTCTCACCTTAGTTGGTTGGTTTGTTTGTTTTTACTGATTATGGAAAGATAAAAGACAAACCTTCTTTTTTGTTTTCAGTCATTTGTTGTTTCTCAGTTCTGAACAAGCCAGTTTTTGAACTGAAAATACACCAAAGCCAGCAAAAAGTTTCCAAAACTGCAAAAGTAGCAGCTCTTACTGGGAAAGTTTTTTTTCTCGTCTGTCAGCTCTTCTTCCATCTCCAGTGCATTGACTGTCTTTAAAACACAACACTACTCCTTGCTACTGATCTTTTTTGAATCTAATGGAATGTAATTGAATCTTTAAAGTTTAGGTTTTAGCACACACGTTGTGATTTTAGACTTTGTTGTAAATGTCTGGTTTGGGTTTTTTTCTTTTTAGGGGAAAGAGGGTAACCAGGCTGCTTCGTCTGTTGCTAGTGAACCCTCAGAACCCATCCCAAGTAACCAGAAGATCTTGTCCCATAGTAGCACCTGTCTTGACATGGTGCCCTCACTGGGCTGTTTAACACCAGCTGGCATAATCCTGCGAGCTCTGAGCCTCTGTGCAAATGGCTTCACCATCTTCCCTGTTCCGCAGTTCCCCTGGCCAGGGCAGTGCCGTGCTCTCTCAGTGGGAGCCCATGCCAAACAGAAAAGCCCCACCTGCCTGGGCAGGTCAGCAGCCCATGCAGTGAGCGACCCAGCAAGCCACTGTGCCTTCCTGGTTCCATCTCTCTCTTTTCATTTACCGATTGGAAATCTCGGAAGGTTAGGCTGTGATATTGTTCCTGATCCAGAGCATTAATTAGGCCTCGGAAAGAAGAAGAGGAATTGCGTGTTTTTAACAGTGAGGTTAATGGGATGCTCGCAGAGTAGACAGTTTTAATGAGCTTCAACTCGATGTGCAGTGAGTTTACTCTTTGTGTTAAAAGGGTCACACTGCAGTAGTTTGATGTGGATTGTCTCCTGGCCCCCAGTGTCATAGGTGAACGTCTGTCAGAGTCCAGTCAGAGCGCATTTACTTAGTGACACGATTCTAATTAACTACCTAAGCTGCCACCGCTGTGAGGAGCCGGGGCAGCGCCTGCCAGGGTGCCTCCTGCCCGGCAGAGCCATCCCTCTCTCTGCCGCTCCGCCCGCTCGGTCCTGGTGGTGCTGGACTGATCCCCGCGCTGACATTGAAGGCGAGGGCGGGGAGGGCTGCGCTCGCTAAGTGCAGTGGCAGGTGACAGGCCACCCGCCCTAATGGGGGCCTTGGGCTGTCAGCGCCAGCTCTCCCCCCTGGAGCTCGGCAGGGGCTGATGAGGCTGTGCCTCACCCTGCAAGGTGCTGGAGGTGTGTGGTCCTGGCAGCTTGCTGGCCTTATTTCAGCCTCCTCTCGCTCTTCCCTACTCTCCTTCCCTGTCTTTCCTGCCTCTCCCAGCATCTGTGGGATCCTTGGTCATCCTTGGTGCCCACCTGCCTCCTCTGCATCAGGGCAGGGGGAACAAGGAGGTGGACAGCATTTTGTGAAACTCCCCTTCATGTTTCTGACCACTTTTCATCCCACCCCATGTGGCAGAGCCAGTCCCACCCTCCCTGTCCCTCCCAGGGCGTGGGAGAAGCTCACAGAGCTTCCCCAGAGCAGGCATACCCTGTTCTTCTTCAGCTCTTCATTTCTCAGCGGAGATGGCACTTGTACGGCACCATCCTTCTGCTGAGGGATCCTGAGAGGGAAAGCTGAGAACGGGCTCACTCCTGCAGAATGGGCCATGGGGCTGCTTTGGGGCACTGCCCCAGCTCAAGGCAGAAGGGGAAGAACTCTGAATTAAATAATTAAAAGAGACTTAAGTAAAAATCAACAGAAATGTCACCAAATGAGCAGTGTCATTTTGAATTAGCACTCATAAAGGTCAGGCGGATCCAGAACAGGTGGAGCGGCTGCGTGCCGGTTGTCGCGGCCAGGCAGCGTGTCCCGGCACCCAGGCAGGGTGCAGGGACTGGCACAGCTGCTCCGGGGTACCCGTTGGGCTGTGGGCTAGGGACAGAGTGGCTGGCAGGTGGTGAGGGGTCCTGCTGTGAGCCCCAAATCCCTGAGGAGCAGTGGGGAGGGATGACCAGCCGGGGCAGCCGGTTAGAGGACGAGCAACTGTCAGAGTCCAGTCAGAGCACATTAACGCGGTGACATGATTCTAATTAACTACCGTGAGAGGTGTCACAGCTGGAAAAGCAGTGAGCAGAGACAAGCTTTTAAAAAAAGAAAAAAGAAATGTGACAGTCTTTTTTTCCCTCTTTCTTTTTCTTTTTTTTCTCTTTTTTTTTTTTTTTTTTTTACTCTTGTGTGCTCTCTCCCCTCCATGTGGGAGTGGATCTAAAGATAATTAGGATGTCTGGCTGCCTGGGAACCTGAGCCGGGGCTCTTTTGCTTTCAGTCATTTAAGTTTTCGACATCTCTCTGAAGGGACTTGGTGGCGCAGTGGATTACTGCGCGCCAGAGTGACAGAACACTCTTCTAATCGTAAACCCTTTTTAGAAAGGATTCTGCTCTCCCTTTTTCCCCTGGAGCAGCAGGGGGTATGTTCTGATCACTGCAGCTCTGTTCCCATACACGCTACAATGGGAAACTCAAGGTCTTTCAGCTGTTTCCTGCAGTTAACAAAGGAGGCACAGAAGAAAGAAAGGAAGGATGATTGAGTGTTTGTGTTGACTGCACTCACCCCTCCATCCTACCCTGCCAAAAGTTGGTCGCGCACCCATCTGACCGAACTGCCTGAGAGAGGTGTGATGGGTTTGTCACACCTTGCCCTTGGCTGACGGCTCGAGGTCCCAGAGCCCTCAGCCTTTGGAGGGAACATGACGGCTGCAGGGACTTCAGCTGCCTGTGGAAAGTTGGGGTGCTTCCATGTGCTTCTCCCAGCCCCCAGGCAGGCAGTGGCAGTGCCTGCTCCCTGGGGATGTGTGGAAGGTAGGCTCGAGTCCCTCTCTTCTGGCTGGAAGCAGTTGTTTTCAGCACTAGTGTTAGACTGAAAATTTAAGATGGATTTTTGGGTTGTTTGCTGTGCTGCAGTGCCTATGAGGCCCAGCTGCAGACTGGAGCAAGTCTGTCTCCAACCTCAGATCTGGCTGATCCCCAGCAGGACAGCATTGCCATCATCTTGGAACTGCCCTTTGGCAGAGCAGTGGCTCTACCTTCTTCCTCTGGCTTCTGGTTTTAGGACTAGCAGTGGGGACTGTCTCCCTTGGCAAGAAGATTTACTGTCCTTCCCTCCCTTCCTTCCGCCCACGCCAGCTGTGATCCTCAGCCCAACACCTGGCCCAATTTATGTCCCCAGTGACAGATGAGAAACCTTTTAAATATATTTTTCATATCACTCTAAACTGTTGTAGTGGGAGTGCAGGGAGAGGCCGATGGTTTGTGTTATATTTGTATTATGCCTGCTCTGTTTTAGCAATCAGCAAGTCCCAAAACCAGGAGTGCACAGACCTGAACTGATCTGTGCTGTAGAGACCCTTGCACTGCCTTGGATCCATTGCACTCTTCACTATTTGTCCAGTCTTTTTATTTGTCTGTGGCAGAGCCTTGCAAAATATCCTCCTCACACACAACTGGAACTACCCCTGCACTGCCGGAGCCCTGTCCAACATTGTGCTGGGCGGGTAGAACATCTTTGCTAGCACTTGTTCTCCTGCCCCTGTAACAGACTGCACTTCCCAAGCACCGTGATGCACCCTCTGACACAGTGAGATGTGTTAGGTGAGAAGCCTTGGAAGATCATTAACTTTCTACAGAGCTTTTTCCGTAGTAAGTAGCAATGTAAAACACCAAGTGACATTTTGATTTCCTGTAGATTCTTTTGGTGCCTTGGTGTCTCTGCAATATGTCCCAGACGAGGCTAAATGGTAGTGCATCTTCCCTTACCTATGAGGAGGGGAAGAGTTTCCTGTTAATGAACATAAACATCTCAATTAAGGGCACAGATTGCCTGCCCTGTTCGGCACTGGATTCTGGTGGAAGGTGTCTTTTAACATCCTACTGTCCTGCAACCGCAGTGTGTCCCCAAATCTGCCTTTACATGCCTGCATCCAGGAGGATCACAGGGATGCTGTTGTCCCTCTCAGGTTAGCCCTTGTCTCCAGAGTTTGGGCATCTATGCTGTCCCCTCTCGGTCCTCCCTAGAATGCACAGAGCTGGTGAGCACTTTGCGAGGAGGAGAGACTCCTGGCCAAGTTTTAGTGAGGATTTGCCTTTAAGGAGAGTGATGGCAGAGGTGCAGAGGGAAGGCTGTGTCAGCAAGGAACGCCAGGTTTTGAGCTGCCCCACTTCACCTAATGAGAACCGATTGCAAGGTGCAGGAGGGCAGGGGGTAGCAGTCAGCCAGAAAGACTCCACCGCAATTTAACAAGTTTTCATTCCCCTGAGTTCCCTGATAAGACCCCCCTCGAAGTCTGTACAGGAATTCATAAGAATAGGATAATTAGGATGTTTCAAAGCTGCGACCCTCAGAGGAGTCCTTGGATTAATCTGTTTTTTCCCTTAAAGACATCTGTAACTACAATCTTTGTTTCTCTCCTCTTCTTCTCCCCCTCCTTCTTTCCCCCCCTTGTCTGTCTCTGTATCTCCTGTCAAACTGTGGCAGACGTAAATGACAAAGAAATCAGAAAGAGAGATCAATGCAGTCCAAATTAGCACTTGGAGATAGACTGTGCTGGAGATGTCAGAGCCTGACCCCAGTTGATCTGCCAGCCTCCACTGGTGATATTATGCAAATTGCATCCATCTGGCAGAGCCCAGTAAAGGACTAATGGGGCAGGGAGGGGGCCAGGACCAGGCGCCTTTGGGAAGGGGAGAGAGATGGGGGTCTTTGGGGAGGGGGTTCCGTGATCGACGGGGGAGATAAGGTACTGCATTGGCTTCCTTTGCGCTCCTGGGTGGATTAAAAGCCAAACTCTAGATGAGAGATAACCAAACTTCATTTTGCTTTTTATTTTATTCCTTATTGCTCCCCACACACAACCTAGTACCAAAAAGAAGGGGGAAAAAAAGGTGGTTCTTGGAGCTCGTTTCCTGCACGTCATTACCACTAATGGCAGTTTGAGGGGAGAGACAAAGTCAGGGAAAGAAAGCAAAAAAAAAAGCTAGCTGCTTAAAAGACTGTTGTAATAGGAGCATGGATAATAGAAATCTCAAATTACGGTGATCGCCTTGTTAAGAAGTTTGAAAATACGGCCAGATTGTCTTTAATGAGAGAAATATGGCTGTTAGTTAGTGAAGGAGGAGGGAATGGACCTTGTTTCAAGATCTGTAGCTTTCCCATCAAAGAGGCACTGTCTGTTTCATTTCAAAATCCTGCTCCTCTGCCTGATATTAAAAATAGTTAAAGGCTTTGACTAGCAAGACGATTCTCTTTGACTTCCTACTCTCTTTCCACCTCCCCCAAAAGACTTCGCCAAGATAACTTCTGCTTTAAAAAACAGCTAAGCAAGGAAAGAAAGAAAGGAAGACAAAGTTTTGGGGGATGCAGGATGATACTTCCCCTGGCACTCCAGGGTGCCCAGAGCCTTAAGCTTGAGCACTGCCAGCACTGCCCCACCATGGCAGAGGGGAGCCCCCTCCGTGCCATGTGCTGAAGTGCCCGGATGAGCACTGAGATATGGTAACACCTCTGCTTTCCTCTTGGCAGCCCTGACCCACGTGCAGGGCAGCAGTGGCTTTTTTGGCTTCTGGACCCCCATTTAGTGCCATGATGCTGCTTTCCTTTGCTCTCCCCTGAGTCTGGGAAGCAGCACTAGGCCAGGGCTGAGGATGCAGAGAAGGGCTCTGACAGAAGCCAGGTCTAGCAGCTGCCCACCACCCCCGCCTCTTTGTGAAGAGCTAAGGGGCACCTCTGTGCTGTTAGGCTCTGACCCGTAACTCGTGCCTCGCTGTGGTGCTGACAGTCCCCTCTTCATTCTCCCCTGAAATCAAAGGATCACATTAATTGGTTTCAGGATCGTGGCCCCATGTCCTGAGTGGCCTGTGTAAGATAACGAACACAGAGTGTGTTAATAGCTGGTATAGCTCAGCAGAGGATCCAGGGACAAGGCCTGAATGGGGAAGATGCTGCTGGGTGGGGAAGATGGCCACTGACGCATTGTAAGTCTGTCCAGTGCTGTGTTTTTCCCTGTCCTTCCACAAATCAGTGTAATTCCCTCACTTCCAAGTTGCTAATATTTTGAAATCCCAGGGCAGAGGGCACTGGCCAGAGGGGAGAGCTGCACCAGCCAAACTGTTGCCCTTTCCCAGCGTGGCCATGCTCTTTTCATGGGTCTGCAGTGGGATCAGAGGGGATGTGCTCGTATCCTCCATAGCATGAGGCTCTTCCAAAGGTGCAGCTGCCACTGCACAGGCTGATCCCAGCTGTGCCATTAATCACCCAAGTTCTGGCTTGTTCCTGATTCTGCAGTGGGCTGCGCTGGGATGACAGTGTTTCTATCTGTTCCCGAGAGTCCTGAGCAATCCTGCTCCAGCTTGGAAGCTGCATTCTTCTAACGAAGGAGAGCCCAAGCAGCTACTCCCAACCTGAGCCCTGAACTGGGCTGCCAGTGTACCTGGAGGGGAGGGTCATGGTCACTGCTAAGGGTGGGTGTACTAGTCCATGCTGCTGGGACCAAGATTCCATGTCCAGTACAGGGCAGACATGTCTGACATGTCTGCCCTGTGTGCTTGGAGGTCTCTGAAGAGATGGCATGAAGGAGGGGCTCAGGAACTCCTACAAGTTTTTGGCCAGTTGGTGGCCCAGGGATGCAGCAGAATCAGCTGGCTGGGCTGTCATGCTGGGTGGGCAGTAGAGCTGTCCTTCCTCATCCCCCCATGGCACAGAGCTGCTTTTTAACCAGAGAATACCCCTAACCCAGAGATGCAATCCAAACCCCCCAGTGATGGAGAGTGCCCAGTAGCACTTTTCCCACTATAATTAGCCTCACTGTTAATTACCTGCAGGCCTGTGATGTGCAGGGGTAGCAACCACCCAGCTGGAGGGGCTGCCTCTGCACAGACCCTCATGCAGCGCATCAGCCCTGCATTGCCCCTTGTTTCCTGCCCACCTCAGCAGGCATGGCACTGGTGCTGCTGGTTGCCTTAGCTTCCCAAGGCTTGCATATCCTTGCCTGCTGCCACCTCTTAGCCAGGCCCCAGAGGGAAGAGGACCTGTGCCCTGGCACTGCCACTTTGGGAGCTTTTCTCCAGGGGCTCTGTGGATTGGGTGAGCCTGCAGACAGCAGGACCCCAGCCCTTTGCCTTAAGGAGGGCACAGCAGCATCACCTTGCCCAGAAGCCCATTCCAGCCTTTAGCTGCCAACTGCCTGGGGCTGGTGGTGTCAGGGTCGGGTCCCCTCTCCCATGCTGTGTGCTTTCAGCCAAGAACCACTGATTTGGCTCTATGTGCATGCCCAGGAGTCTTAGGGCTTGGCAGCTGGGTCATCTGCAGCACCCACAAAGCACCCTGCTCATGCTCTCCCCCTCCAAAAGTACATACATAACAGCCGAGAGAGGCAGAGAGGGAGAGAAAAGGAGAGACGCCGGCTTTGCCTCCGCGCTCCCATCCAGAGCGGTCTCCTAATGAGAAGAATATGGCTGCTAGTTAGCAGAGGGGTGTGTCCTGTAGGCTAAAATGAGATAGTTAAACTGCACTGATTGAAGGTTGAGGTTAGAGGGCAGCACAATTATGTTCAGGAGATTCAAGGGCTCTGTTTGATGCGGCAGTTCTAAGCTCCCAGCCAGTGTCAGTAGTTTAGCNTTTTTTTTTTTTTTTTGGTGGGCTAAAGACAGGAAGGATAAAAACTATGGGAATGAGTTGTTTCTATTATTATAAAGTGGTGTGAGTTTTCTTTTTTTTAAACCACCAGTTCACCCCCCTTTTGCTTAACTGTTTCCTGATCATTATTTTTTAAGCTGCTCAGAGGGAAGAAGAGTGCATCCCCTTCCCCCTGGAGAGCAGCTCTGAATTTTCCCCAGACGGGGAAGGTGATTTTTTTGTGTCCACTTATGCTCAGTTCGATGACTACGGATCAGGAAAGCAATTAGCAGTTCAAATTATGCCAGCACCAAATTCTTTGTCTCAAAATCGTGGGTTAAGAGTTGCAAAAGGACCCTAATTGTCTGGTGCTGAACTAGATGTTTTTTTCTGAAAGCATTTCCAGTGCTTAGGGCTGTTTGTGGGGGGAGCCTCTTGTGTTTTGAAAGCTGTGGATCCTTTTCCCAGAGCCTGCAGCAGTGTCCAGGCACTGCAGCAGCATCTCTGGCCTCTCCAGCCTGTATCCCATCAGCTGGCTAGCTGCCTTGCAGGCAGCCATGCATCCATCTCAAGATGATCCTGGTCACTGTCACCCATCTCCACTGTCCTCTAACCCATGTGCAGCTCTCTGGCCGCTGCACACAGCCTCTGCCACCTGCACGCACTGCAGGGAGGTGAGGACCAAAGGGACTGCTGATGTGCAGCAGCAGCACATGGCAGCCCCGTGCTGCCCGTGGAAGGAGGCTGCTGCTCTCAGCGACAGCACCCAGCCCTGCTGGGCCGAGCACGATGTGCTGGCCTGCCCATCTCATCCACCCCACCCTTAAGGATGAATGAAGGGGTGCCTGCCCCTTTCTCTCCTTGCCTGCTCCCCAGGGCCCATTTTGTTCCAAGCCCACACTTTGCATTGCCTTTTGATCTGAGTGACAGCCTGGTTTATTTACTCAAATGGTTCTCAGTTTTAAATGTTAATTCCTCCCTGAAGAAAATGTCTTTTCAGGATGAGTTGCCCATCAGCAGAGACATGGAGGGTGTGCTGGCATCCCCAGCCTCTGTGCAGAGCCAGGCGTTCACCCAATGGGCAAGAGCCTGATAGGTGATGCCCAGGGAACCACCTCAGTCCCTGTCACCACTATGGCTGGGCTGTCCCAAGGACGCCTCATCGCTGGGCAGATCTAGGTGGGACGGATACATCCCTGGTGTCGCAGTTCATCCCTGTGCAGCCCATTTGGCACAGTGCCACACACAACTGTCACAGCCCCCCATAATCCTAGCTGCCATTAGGGGTTGATGGATTGTCCCCGGGCCAGGGTCTCAGTACAGCCCCCCAACAGGCACAAGGTACATGTGGAGACAGGCAGGGGCCCACTGGGTGTCTGCCATCCAACAACAATTTCTAATCTTGATTGGAGAGGAGGGTGGTAGGCTGGGGGGGGAAAGAATCAGAGATAAATGTTAGCTCATTTCTTAAGTAATTAGTTACCTCCTCATCCCCATGTTGTAATTGTGAACAAGCTGTAATGTTTAATTAGTGTGTAAATGAAACCCCAATTTCATAATGGCTGCGGTGACAGCGCTAAGTGAGACAGGCACAGAAGGGGCCGCATTGTTTCAGCAGGAGATGAAGCTGTCGCCCAGCAAGCCAAGCGTCTCTGGGAGAAAATGGAAATGATAAACGAAGTGAGGCTAATTAGCAAAATCCTACAGGCCCCACTGATGGTTCTCATCAAGGGGAGGTAATGAAGCGGGCGGGCCAAGCTGAGGGGGGATTAATTGGAGCTGATTGCTGCACACACAGGCATTGTAGAGCAGCGGATGTGGGGATGCAAACTTTCCTGCTTTTCTTCTCTTGCCTTTCCCCAGGACCCAGCTGTGGGTAGAGTCTATAGGGAGGACACAGGTGAGAGTCTGGTCCTGGAGCAGGCAGGACATAGATGCAGAAGGGTGTTCCCTGCCCGCAGGTGTCTGGGTGAGGGCACATGGGCACCCATCCCACAGAAAGCATGGTATGAAGGATCTGAAACATCAGAGAGCTGCTGCAGGGCTGGTTTATAGCACAAGGAGGATTATAGCTCTTCATTAGCTCCCTTCAATCCCTCCTCCTGTGCTGACTGTATTTTGAGTGTAGCTATTGAGAGAGTAAATAAAGCACCTCTGCATGATGGGTGCCAGAGAAGGGATGAGTCCTCCCTGCTCCCCATCTGGGTGAGGGTTTCTGCAGACCTGATACCTGTGGCAGCACAGTGTGGCAGCCGAGCCAGAGCTCACTGTGGTGGGGGAACCCAGGGCATTGTGGAGCTGAACTTTATCCTTTCAAGCTGTGTGAGAAATGCCCTTTCTGCAGCTGTTGGCACACTACCCTGATCACATTGCATTACTTAGTGACATTTCAGGGAGCACATGATCCCTGCTGCCAGTGGGCTCAGCCCCAAATGTCCCATCCCTGCTGTGGATGGGGTTCGGCTGCCTGTGGGCCAGGCTGCCCCACAGCCTGCTCTTTACCTGCTGCCAACTCAATATCAGAAGTGAACAAAAGCCTTGCCAAGCAGAAGAGAGGATAGCAATACCTCTCTGAGCTTGCATGCGTTTGTCTGTCCAAGCAAGTTGCTCATGGCAGCATGTGGAACCTTGGGACCCTGAGTAGGTCTTTTCAGTGTCTCAGCCTCCTTTTCTGCCAGAAAATGAGAGGGTGATTTGTCTGCTTGACAAGTGCTCATACCTGGGATGTCCAGTGCCTGCCCAGAGTCACTGCATCCCTTCCTCATGGCATCTCCAAGCCCCCTGCTGCCTCTCTTGCTGAGTAATGAGAGATTTCCCTGGGCCTCCGAGGGCTCTAAAGAGGGGCTGAGCAATATTATTTATTCAGTTGTTTACAGAAGCGTTTGATCGGGAATAGTTCTTCACTGCCAGCCTGTTGTGTATTATTCATTGCAATAATCTCTGCAGATTGTGATAAACTGTAACTGCGGCGGGGCAGCGCGGAGCTGGGCTGTACTGCCACCGCTGCCTGCTCCGGCCTCTAAAATATCGGCAGCTGCAATCATAAATCTCAATTTACAAGTGGGACTATTGCATGGGGAGTTATAGTTATACTAATGATTACTTCTCTGTCTTATTTTTCATGTTGCAACAGAGTAATAAATTTTTAAGAACAGCCTGGGCAAAGCGTCACAGCAAAGGCTGTGCGTCCTCTGGCCACGCTGTCGACAGAGAGGGGCATTCCTGTTCTCCAGCGGGCATCTCGCTGGCAGGGCACTGGCCCCACTTCTAAAGGAGGTGGCTCAAAGAGGGGACTTTGTGTCCCCACATTGGGAAAGATGCAGTAGAAATTCCCTGTTTGCATGGTGGGGCAGTGGACTGGAGTGTGACATCGGGGTCAACTCTAATGCTTGCTGTACTGGAGAAGAGAGCTCAGCTCCTTGCATTATTTTCCCTGCTGGGAAGGGGGGTGAGCCCTGTCTTTGTTACTGACCTAGTCTTTCTCAGTCAGGCCTGGGACATCCTGGGACTACTGGGGCCAAGGGTTGGGGTTCTGATGGCCAAGAATGGAGCTGGCATTTGATGGGCATATCTTATTCCTGTAGCTCACCACCCTCCTAGCACTGGGGGTTTCCCAGATACAGAGAGTTGGAACCTGTTTTTTTCCAGGTGTGCCCACAGCATGGAAATGGGGTGATGGCTTGGATGGTCCCACCAGACAGAAAGCCCCCATTCCTGGAGGACAGCAAAGGTCAGAATGAAAGGCTTTGGGTTAGAGGAACTCAGACCTTGCTCCCGTCCCCATTTGGGAGCAGTGACTCAGGAACACCCACTGGCATCCCTCCTGGAGGAGTCACCATGGGGGCACCCCCCAAAGACCAACTCTCCTGCCCAGAAGGCAGCAGTGGGACACAGAGTTCAGTGAGCATTTCCCGAGTGTTTATCACAGCTCCGAGGTCTGTGATGTGAGGCTTCTGATGGATGCCTCCATTCACAGACTTGACATTATGATCTACAGGGAGCCTAGAGACATATAGATTTTCAAAGTGGCCACTTTGAGCATAATTATAAATATCCAGCCTCTTTACATAGTGAATTATTGCCAGGAAAAGAAAGACCCCAGGAGGGCTGAAATTTGGCATCCAGGATTTCTTGAGAAAGGAGCCTTGGCAGATGTTTTCCACCCATTTTGGGGCCAGGGACGCGTGGGCCCATGGGATGATGCTTTTCCCATCCTGAACCCCCCTGGCAGGTCCTCCCCCATTCCTCATGGTGCTGGAAGTGTCTGTCTGTGAGGGACATCTCCAAGGCACTGTCTTGGACCCTCACCTTCCCTGCTTGTCTGCACCAGCACACTGTAATATAATTTTTAACTGCTTCCAAGTGGCTGGCTCCCCTTCCAGATCAGAGCACAGAGCACCAGGGGCATAATGGAGCTTGGGAGCAGGTGCTCCTGGTCTCTGTGCCTGATCCATGGCTCCAGGCACACAGCCAAGGGGATACCTTCCCCTACCTCATGGCTGGCTCATCTCCTAACACTTGCCTTTGGAGCATCCCAGCCCACAGAGGGCTGGGGCTCAGTGCAGTAGGATCAGTTCCAGGTGAGCAGAAGATCCCTCCAATGGGGTGGGTGCTGGATGCAAAACCAGCAGCTGAGATCTGGGCACAGTCAAGAGCACTCCCACATGCCCTCCTAGAAAAAAGGCAGCTTTTTTCTGGAGGAAAACCTGGAGGAAACCATCTGAAAGTCCCTTTATCATGCTTTTCTCTTGCCATTTGGATGGTATCAGAGCATCACCAGTTACATTTCTGTGAGCATGCCCTGGGGAAGGTCTGCAGGCAGCTGTGTGTCCATCCATGTGCATGAATGTCTAGGCTCAAATAGGCACCGGCCATTGCCTTCCTCACCCTGGGACTGGGACATGCTGGAATATTGCAGGGAAAAATGAAGAGAATGTTTGAAGATTTGTGTTCTGCTTGCGAGCAGGGTCTGGAGGAGAGAAGGTCAGAGAAGAAAATTGGAGCTGAATTTAAATCAATGGCAGGTAGAGATTAGAGCAGTGGCCCAATTAACTGCAGCAAGCCAGAGAGAAGCTGGGGGAGGGCTCCAGCTCTCCAAGTTAGCCTCATTGGACCCCAGTTCTGCTCCATGGAGATGTGAATGCCCCAGACAAAAGAGGGAGCATGGCCAGGGACTTAGGATGGGGACTTTGTGCCAAGGACTTGCTGGTGGGCAAGGGCTGGAGTAGCTGGAGGCTGTGGATGGTAGCAGGAGACCTAGGTGGTTTTGCGCTGGATTGAATCCCACTTTCTCCTTCATTCTCTACACATCTTGCCAAGATCAGTCTGCCTCTCCATCCACATCCCAGGTTTTTGTCCTTGTTTCCTTGTCCCAGTCCCTTCCCCCATGTCCTGGTATCATCTCAGCTGCTCCCACCACCAGCCCCACTAACTCCCCATCATTGTTTCCTCCTGCTTGTCTGTCCCTCGACTCCAGCTCTTGTTGGTGCGAGTGTTTCAATGAAGCAGTTTCCTCCCTCGCATTTCCTGGGGAAGTCATCGGGCAACCCGGAGAGCTGGGTCCCCACTTCCCACACAGGTGTCTAGAGTGGGTGCCAGGGGGGTTGCAGCAGCTGGGAGCAAGGGGCCGGATGGGTGCACTGGGATGGGTGTCAGTGCACGTGCAGCTGCCCAGGGCCACACGCAGCTGTCTTTGCCCAAAGTTGGCTTGATTCTGATGGGAAATCCAAAACATTCCAGGTTCCCAAAATCACCTTCCCAACAGACTTCGAGGCTTTGTTTTGAAACATCTGGGCACATACAAAAAAATGTTGCACTGGCAAGTAACTGGAATTTAAGGGAAATAGTGACATTCTTGTCATTCTTGTTGTGGAAATTTATTAATGGTTCGGGCTGGAATTTCCTGGGAAAATAATTCAGTGTGAGTCAAACATCCAGCATGGAATGTCTCAGCTGAATCACTAAACTTCGGGAAAATCAGGGTAGGTCAGATCAGAGCAAGGGGAAGCCACCAGCCCCTCCTTGTTCCCAACACACATCCCCCCCATGTGCTCCTGGGACCGGGGCAGTCAGGAACACAACAGCTCCCATGTCTCTAGGCCTACAGGGATTGGACCTTGCTCTCTCCAGCAACCCTGTGCACTGCAGCATGTTGTACATCACCCAAGGAACATTAATTAACATTGCTGGAAATCTCAGGAAAGGTGCAATTTGAATGATCTGGCACCACAGTCATTCGGATGCTGAGTTAATTCAATCCTTGCACACAGTGCTCCTACAGATTGTTGGCTTTAAACAAACAGCGGTGACAGATTTGTTGCTGCGGAAATGTGGTCATTAAGTCGGGAGCGTGTGTTTGACCTGAAAGCGATTGAGTGATGGATGCAAGTCATTTTAAAGCTGCAGCAGCCAAAAGGATGCTCCTTTTGGAGAGCAATCTTGCATCTAAGGAGTGTAAATAATTTAAACAAACAAGTAAAGTAAGGTGAAATCACTGCTGTATTGTGGCACTAAATGCAAAGCAGGGCAGTACTGTCTGTCCTTTGGTGGAGAGCTCCTTTGCACAGTGCTGTCGTAAAGAGCTGCAAGGTACCAGCTTTGGGGATGTCTGTGGAGATAAATGGTACCAACCAAGCTCCCATCACTTCATAGTCACCCATGGGAGCTGCGCTCCCAGTGTGAGCAGTGCAAGCGCTGAGGGATCCCCAAGGAATGGGAAGCAGAAAGGATTGGTGGAGATCACCTTCATGTCCTGGAAGAGCAGGATTTAGATGTCCTGCAGTGTGGCACTGTGCCACTCCAGCTGCTCCTCTTGTCAAGCTGAAGGAGCCCTATACTCCCTTGGCTTCCTTCCTTACCGAGGTCTGGCTTGTCTTATCCAGCAAGGATAGTTTGTTGAACCAGGAGCTTGGCAGGCTCCTTCTCCATGCTGGCCTTGCTCTCCTCTCACTGCTGTTGAAGATCCTCTTGCCCATGGAGTGTGTGCAGGGACGGAGTGTTCGATCTGCACCGGTCACCTCACATGGGTCTGCACATTCTGCCGCTGGATGTGGCATCCCCGAAATGGGGCTGGTAGTTACTGTGCATTAGAAGCAGCTATTGCTTAAGCCTCAATATCTTGGCCATTTAATTTAATGGGTTTTTTTAAATACCAAAAGCAATTAAGTTCACATTGTGAGCTAATCACCTACAAAATTTCATTTCAAAGATGCTCAGACTGTTTGTGAGAGAATTGCTGGAAAGCAACTCAAGTATGCCACTGTGTCCGTCTGTTTGTCCTTCTCTGCCTTCCCTCTTTCCCAACCAGAGTTAAGCAGACTTCTCAAAAGGAAACAATCACATTCTCAGTTCCCTACTTTTCTGACAGTTTTTCCATGGTGTGAATTTTAGATGTCTAAATTAAATGTCAGTGATTGGTGATTATTAGAGTGCTTAGCTGGTACTGCAAGAGTGGAAAACAGGAGTTTGAGGTCTCGCTGATGGGCAAGAGCCAGATAGCTCTCACTGGAGAGTGAGTGGGCGCATAGCTGTGTGCCCAGGCCAGGAGGATATGGTGGGACCTCTGCCCATGAGCTCGTGTTACCACTGCCTTGAGGCCATGTGTCTATGTTGCTGTCCCTGGAGGTGTAGGAGGTGCCTGAGCAGTAACACCCAAACCTTGCACAAGCCCTTCTGCTTTGGAAAAGTGTTCTGGGTGAGCTGTTTGCAGCATGTCCACCATATCCCATGGTGGCTTGCCCCACGTGCCTGCCTTCCTGATCCTCCTCCTGCCTTAGCAGCTTCAGCCCACAGCATTCATCTGTGGCAGTCCCTGCAGGGACCAGCTTGCCTGTAGGCTGCAAGGCTTTATCAGATCGGAGAAGAGCCGGAGGTCTTTGTCAGAGATTACTTGTTCTCCTAAACAGCCGTGTTACTGAATATGGAATAATCCCCCCTCAGCATCCAGCTGGGGGGTTTGTTTCCTTCACTGTGGGCTATCGTGTTAATGCTCTCTCCTTAAAGCACCTTTGCCAGCTGAGTCACCCATGTGATGCCCATCACCTGACCAGCAGGATGGGGCAGGGGCACGCACTACACCACTGCCCACCAAGCTGCCTGCCCCTAGCGTGTTTGGCTGAGCCATGCATGGCTGCCATCCCGTTTTGGCTGTGGTGTTGCTTTCTCCGTGCCCCCGTTGCCATCCCCCCCAGCTGGTTTCCCTGGCCAGCAGCGGGGAAGTGATTTATGGAGTCCCGCATGCACCCGGTGAGTCCAGCTCTCTGCGTTTCAGGGAGATCCATCGCACAGGGAGGGGAGGTCACTGCGTTGCAGGTTTGCTAACCTTGCCCGCTTATTAAAAATGGTAAAAGCCTCCCTCAGGACTCGTGAAGTATAGATCCAAAGAGCTCCATATGCTGTTCCCCTTAATGAGATGTCTGCCTGAAGAGCAATAGCAAAACACACCATCCAGTGCAGGGTCCCTATAGCTAGATGGCCTGGCTGTAAACAGAGCCGTCCGTCTTAATGGGCTATCGTGTAAAAACTTCTCCCAGTCAATAAATCAAAGGGGCTCCATTTATATCATGTGCTGCCTTCGCTATTAGGCTGCCTCTGGATGGCATGTTCTGATACAGAGCTCCCTGGGCCCACCAGATGAGGCCAGAGGCTCTAATCAGCATTTAATTTAGGCTTCACCTTGCCGATACCCCTGTAGAGTTCCGCAGCTGGAACTCGGCAGGGGATCCCTCGTGGTTTGGGATGGCCCTGCTGTGCAGGAAAGGGCACCCGTGGATTGGCACCTGGCAGACATCGCCTCCCCTGCCCTGCTGGGTAGGAGCCTCTGGTGTACAGGGAACCAGACCCTCCCTGGGAAGGGTGTATGAGTCTAGCGAGCACCCCTACTTGTTCGGGAGCAGCAGCCACAGCCTGGCGCAGTTATTTATTTTTCATTCCCTCCCTTGTGCTGCTCGGATGCCACCGGAGGGAAGTTCCGCTTCAGCCACCATCCCAGGCAGAGATATTAGTCCTCATTACTAATTAAAGGAAGCAGGAGTAATTGACGGATGGTGGATGGCGGGGGAGCCAGTGTGATGAACGGCCCCTGTCCCTGTGCTGGGGACGCATGCTGAGCGCTACCTGTTAGCTACAAATAAACAAACCTGATAAATAATAAATAGTTTGAGAAGAGTGGGCAAGCATTATTTAAATTAATAGGGATTAGAGGGAGAGGTCTGAAAGAGCATTCCTCCAGATGAGCTATCCCTGGACGGACAGGGACTCATTTGTTGCAGACTGGAGTAAACAAGGAGAAGGGGAGGATTCATCACAGCAGGGCCTCGCAGCATTTCTTGGGCTGGTAACAGCATGGCTGTACTTTTCCAGGCCACCCCTGCACCCGGGCTCCCTGTGCCCCTGCTGCCTCACCAGTGTCACTGTGCTGTCACACCTCTGGTGCTGGGCTGGGGCACTGGGTGATATGAGGGAGCCAGGGTGCTGCTCTGGTGCTGGCAGGGTCCCACACCATAACAAAGCACCTGCAAGTTTTCCCAGACTGTTTGATGGCCATCTGCAACCTGCCTGCACCCCAGCACTCGCTGTCAGACACAGGTTGGTCCCAGCCAGCAAATCCAGCTGCAGAGCGGGGTCTCTCACCACCTGACATTTGGATACCACCCTGCCTGCTTAGGGCAAGAGGCTGGGGGTGGTGGAGGAAGGAGGGATGCTGCGGGAGGCAGGGGGGCGAGGGGAGGACAGACGCTCTGCTCGCTATCACATCTACTTCATCTTATCACCACAGTAATTTGATGATAAAAAATAATCCGAGGCTGGAAAGGAAACATGTGTAGTGGAGTAAAGATTGAATGTAGGTGGATTGTGCCCTGGGGCGGCGGCTGGGAGATAGAAGGAAATGTCCTTCTGTTTGACATACTGCCGAGTCGCAGCCGTGCCCCCGCGTCGCCTCGCCCTGCCCGGGGCACGGGGAGCCCACTGGCCCATGGGCCATGTGCCGGGCAGCAGGGTGCCTGTTGCGGCCGCCCGACACCTCCTGCCCCTCCGCCTGCACCTCCTGTGCCCCCCAGCACCCCGTGGGGTGCTGCCCCCCGCCCTCCCACCCCACAGCTCGCTCCCAGCACACTTCTGGGTTGGTATTTTTTTCTCTTTGGTTATGCTTCACAACTCATTTTATCAGCTGTCAGTAGCCAAATGTCTTTTTTAAGGAGTGGGTTATAGCCACTAATGTACTGAATGCTATTGCACTGGCTGCAGTTAGTGTTCCACGGCTAAATTACTATAATTAATGTTCCACTAGAACTGTTTGTAACAGGCGGCTGCGGGAGCCCCGGGTCTGGGCTTTCACAGCCACTGAATTATCACTCCTCCCCGGAGAAAGCGCCTTTCACAAAGGGGAGGGACGAGGTCAGCACTGGGACAGGCAGGCACTCGCCGAGCCGAGCTCCAGCAGATGAGTGGCCCGGGAGCTGTTGCCGGGGCACAGACTCCCTGTGTCCCCCCATCTCAGCTGCTCTGCCCCGTGGGTGTGCGGTGGGCTGCGGTGGAATTCCAGCTGGGATTGTCACGGTGCTGCAGCATCGCCCGGGCTTTGCTCATCGCCCTCCGCGATTGCCTTATAAAGGTTGGAACACAGTGCTTAGAGAAACGCTTCCAAAACTCGCTAAGGGCAGTCAGCACAGATGTTTCCCTGTGCCAGGCTTGGCACCTCAGCCCACAGTCCACACCAAGTCTGCGCCCAAAACCATATCTACCCTCCCTGCTCCCCCGTCGCCTCCCAGTGAGGCCGGAGGTGCAGGGGAAAAAAATGTGCTCGGCGGGCACACACACCCCTTGTTTCGCTAAATGCATTGTTCAATACCTGCAACAAACAGATTAGCCGGGGCTTTATCAGGGACAAGAGAAGGGAGAGCAGTGTGATAATGGTTTTCAGCAAATCCTCGGGCTGTCACAGATTAGAGCCGCGGCAGGAGCATTATCAGCCCTTTCCTCCTCTCCCCATATCCTCCCCCTTTGTCTCTTCTCACCATCGGATTTCTCCAGCCAATCTATCCCTGAGAGAGCCGGGCAGATACAAGAAGAAGTCGGTTTCCATCTGATCTGCAATTGGTTTTTCCCGGCAGCCGATCCGTGTCGCAGCATTGATCCGTGGGCCCCCCAGTGCTTGTCACCTTGCGTGTCTGGAGAGGAAGGTGGCCTAAGGAAGGGGGGCTGGGGTGGGGATGCTTTAAACTTGCTGTGTGCCATTGATCTGCAGGGGGGAGCATGGCCAGGCCAACCCTGCCAGGCAGGAGGCCACGAGCCACCTGCCCTCATCAGAGGAGTTTAAATGGTTGTGACCTTATTAAAGGAGAGGAATGTCTTTGGAGGGCCAGCAGGAGGGGGCCAAGCCCCAGGACCTGGGGGCCGGTAGTCAGGAGCTGCCCAGCCCTTACCATCTCTCCAAGGGACAGCTCGATGAGACTGGCACTAGGGTGTTGGGAGCCTACTGGTCATCCTCCTCTCTCAGAGAGGTCACCCACTGCACCCACACCCCATTTTTGCTCCACACCTGTCTGTGCCACACTGCAGCATGGCCGGGCATGAGTGGGGACGTCTGTCTTGGCTCTGCAGCTTGCCTGAGCCTGTGGGATAGAAGCTGTCAGATGGGAGCTGTTGGGCTAACCCCAGTGGGTGGGCAGCTTTTTCAGGAGCTGCAGAAAGTTGTTTTGTCCTTCTAAATGTGGGACAGAAGGCTGTCCTTTGTCCCAGTGACTGCAGCCAGGGCCTGCAGGCCCTATCAGGTAGGGAGGGCGTTGTTGAAATATCTGGATATGATCAGGAGCCACAGCCCAATGGGCAGGGCAGCAATGTTGTACCAGGCAGGGCCCAGCATCTTTGGGGTCAAGCTGGACGTCCCATCTGTGCCACCTGCCACCCCCCTGTACCCTTCTGCCAAGTTCCTGCTAGGGTAGAGCTGTGGCAGCTCTGCCTCATCTCGCCTTCTCTGGCTGACCCGAGGGATGGAATGCAGGTGGGTGGGAGGGCAAGAGGGGATATAACAAGTAATGGCCCCAAGTGTGGAAACAGTGTTAATAAAGTGTATTTCACTTTTAATTTTGGCATATAATGTAATGATCTTTTTTAAGGCCCTATCATATTATCTGCATGACTAGATTATTGAGTCTTCATCATCTCCAGATAAATTTATGACCAGGATGATGCTTGGAATTTATTATCAGTCAATAGAGCTCAATACTGTAACAAGGCGTGTAATAAGATATACATATTTAATGATCCGGAGTAAAACAGCCCCGCTAATGGGCAGGATGAGACGGAGGCTGGAGCGTTAATTTCCATCCCCTGCCCCTTTCCACAGGAGCCTGCACCATTCAGATGGGATGCAGCCCCAGGGTCCCGTGAGTTGCCTGAGGTTGGGAGCAGGGAGCGGCTTGGGGGGATACAGAGGAGCACAGCCCTCATGCTGCTGCAGCTGTGAGCACGTGCCTGCTGCACGTATGCGCTCGTGGGAAGGCACATGTGCCGCCCATCCCTGCGGAGATGTGCAGGTCTGTCTCACACAGCACACGGCTCTCTTAGGTGGCTTTGCAGATCTGGCTGGCATCCCCGTCTGCGCCAGGTAAGGACCATGGTGCATCCCCTTTGCAGGTGGCTGTCCCCAATCCAGCAGTCTGGGCAAGCCTTGCACAAAGCTGCTGCTCCAGCAGCTGCTGAGGCGGCTGGAAAAGCCACACAGTGCTTTTTATGTTCTAGGGGCAAGCCTGAAATCCTGCCCCTGGGACAGTGCAGGGCTCTCTGGCTCAACAAGGGTAGCAGAGCTGGGGCAGACAGATGCATGCTGTCCACACCACACAAGGACACCTCTGGCCCAGCAAAGCCCTTCATAAGGACACAGTCCCATGCAGCCCCACAGAGTCCCCCACACTCCAGCTCACCTGGCTGTGTGTCCCTGACAGGAGACCAGACAGCGCCAGAGCGGTCACAGCACAGGGAGGTAGCAGGTCTGTGTACCCAAGCTGCCCACAGACTGTCATGTTGAACAGGGGCCCATCTCCTTTGCCAGGTTATATTTTGAGCTGCCAGCACTGATTTTTCCAGCCTTTGGGATGCTATTAAATTACTTTCTGAGGACTTTTAATAAGCACTTTTGATACCTTTGAAGCGTACAGCTTTGTGGGAAGATTACAGTCCCGCATCCATCTCGCTGGGAGAGAAACAATGGCAGCAGGGCTGGCGTTTGATCTCTCCTCCAGAAGGCGAGAGAGGGTTTGGGTTAGACAAAGAGGTGAGCTGCTGATTTAGAGCTAATGTTTAAAAATAGGTAGGTCTCCCTCCAAGATAGAGACCTGCCCTCCTCTGTGTAATCGCCTGCCTCTGCCTCGCCGGACTTGCAGAAACACAGCTCGCTTTATTTGAAGGCTTCGAGTGCAGCGTCGCAGTTTGATTCTTGGTCCTTTTAAAGCAATAACTAGGCCATCTGACCAAGCTTTAAAGAGCAGGAGAACTTTCCATTAGGACTTGCGACACACTCTTGGCAGCACTGGAATTGCATTCTTGCCTTTTATTTCCTTTCTCTGACATCTCATGTCACTCAGGCAGGAGAAACTCAGCTTTATAAACTCACTCATCTCTACCTTGAAAATTCTCCGTAATTAGGGTCCCAATCACAGTGGTAGGACTGGGTATCAGGAGCTGGATGTGGAGGAGAGCCAACTGCAGTGGTGGAGGTCAAACCAAAATACTCCCTGCAGCCTGGAGACCACCTGGCCCCAGCAGTATCATTCAGGGGCAGGGACATAACATCTCCCATGTCTGTGCCCACAACTCTCACACAGGAGAAACAGAGCCACCATCCCTGCCATGCCAAGAATCTGTGTGTCTGGTCCCCATGCTCCCTCTGGCAGGGCCCAGCGAATGAGTTACAACACCAGGAGCACCCGGCTCTGGCCAGGCATGCCTTCACTGCAGGGAGAAAAGGTGTCAAGGGAGTCGAATTCCCTTTATCTGTGGATAACTACTGCTGCCTTTAACAGCCTGGAATAAACTAGCCATAAATATCATGATCATAAGTGCTTAGATATGGCAACTTTACACTGAACAGAGGTTTTAACCTTCCCTGCGGAGGATATCCAGCTCTACATCACTGACTGTTTCCATTCAGCTGCACGGCCAAAGACAAGCTCTTTATGAGCTGATCACAGCAGCTGCCCTAGCTACTGGCCACCTCTCAGCCCAGCCTAACCCCAGACCTTACCCCAATTTTGGGGTAGGACGTCCCTCCTACTCTCGGGGCCTGACAAGAGTCCTGCTGCCCTCTTCCCCCTGCCATCATTCTTTCCTCCACTATGGAAGCACCAGCATTGGACCTTGCAGTTTACTGGGCTCCTGTGGGAATCCAGCTTCCCTTCTCATCCCACCCACAAGGAGGGTCCTGAGCCACCAACTTCTGCAGCAACTTGTCACCATCACCTTGTCCCTGAGCCAGGCCAGGGGTCCTGTACCAGCAAGAGGGCAGTTTGCATCCTCCCTGCACCTTGCCGGTGCCCCACCATGACTTTATTTTGCATGGCGACTTTGAGGGAAGCTGTAAAACACTCAGATGAGTTAAATAATACACGACAGTGTACGGTATAAATTACAGGAAGCCGGCGGTGGAGCGACATTGTATGCTGAATAAATTAAAGGCTGCGTGACTTACAGGCGAGATTGATCTGCCGAGCATTTTGTTTAGTGACGTGCTTGTCATAAGGGAGAGCTAATTACAGGTGCAGAGGCGCACGGCTCCGGCGCTGGGGAGCACAGAGCAAACTGGGCTCACGAATGTCAGCGAGGTCCCTGCACTTCCAGGATTTGCTCTTCCTGAGGTCAGCCACATGCCAAGCCCCGTTAGCTGGATGCCTGCTGTTTTCCCAGGGCCATCCAGTGCTGTCACAGCCCAGGAAAAGGACTGTGCTGCCACAGGGAGCTGCCAGGGTCTGGAAGTGGATGTACTGGTGTGGGGGTCACAGGCAGCTGGTGACTCTAAGGTCTGCCCTGAGCAAGGGCTGGCGTTGGGGTTGCCTCAGCGGCTTAAGGGAAATGGAGGTATCCAAGCCTGAACCCATTCTTAATGGAGCAGAGTCGTGCAGGAGTGCATCCTTCGCTCCTGTGGTGTTTTTGAGCCCAGCACTGCTCACAGGGTGACAGAGGGATTTCACTGCTGTGGGGTACCCAGGGCTGGGTGAGCAGCAAAGCTGAGAGGTGTGGGGGCTGATTTGGGGGCTGAAGAGTATGAAAAGGCAAGTTACAAGTCAGAAATTAGGTAGGGATCCTGTAATAGCAGGATGCTGCCATGAGCCACCAAGGCAGGGGGCAGTCTTCTTCAGGACACAGTTTGGACTGGATAATTTTGGGGAAGATGTGCATTGCCCACAGGGATATGAGAGACTGGTGAGAGGCTTGGATTCAGCTGGGTGACTTTAACCACCAAACTTGGGTCTGAGTTTGTAGGCTTGTCCTGCTGGGCTCCAGAGCAGGGATGGCTCCTGTGCCAGGAGATCTGTCCCCACTGCCCGCACAAGCTGAGCGATGCCATGCAGGCTGCAAGTGGCCCTCGAGGCCATGGCAGAGGCTGTCCCATGGGGCTGGTGGAACAGGGACCTCCCTGGACTGCCACAAGGGCACCAGTGGCTGGAGACCGTGCTCCAGAGTGGGCTGGCCATCGGGATGTGCTCCTGGCCGGCTCGGCGGTTGTCTGTCACTCACTGGGATTATGAGTAGTGAGTGTAATGCATCGGCGTATGAATAGGGTTGTCTGGCTGATGGTGATGTATCGTTTTTCATTACTGCCTCTCAAGCCCTCCCTGCTCCACGTGTGGAAATTCTATTTATTCCCTAATTTGTAAAAATTCCCTCCTTATCTGATACCAATCAGGGAGGGGTAATTGGCTCTCCAGGGCTAGCGGCTGGGGTCCTGATGAAGAGATATGTGTGTCTGCTCTGGCTGTCCAGGCACCCTGCCCTGCTGCACCAGCGACACGGGCCACAATTAATAATGATTTGCAAATGGCAGACAAGCAATAACGCAGAAAGATGTCCAGCCAGCCTCCTGCCCGCCCCTTAATTTCCTTCTGTAATATAAATGGCATAGGAACGAAAATCCAGCGCTATAAATTCTGAAATTAGTTATTCACCGTAATAAATGGTTCCCTTTTTGGTGTACGGTCCTCCCCATCCTTCTCCCCTGATCCCCCCACTTCCTCCTCCCCTCCCAGCCCCCTTGCCTGCTACCTACTTCATTTGAGTCCTAATATGCAAATACTGTAATTTAACGGGATGGTGAAGTTGATTTTCATGTTAACTTAATTACTTTGATTTATGAAGGGCTGGGATGTAGACACAGCTCCATCCTTACCCACCTCCCACCGTCACCCCTCTGCAGTCCTGCTGACCCACTGCCTCTCTTCCCTTTTCTTCTCTTGGCTCGGTCTTCTTTTCCTCTTCTCCCCAAGTTTAGTGTTTTATTAGCTGCCTTTAAGTGGACATAAGTCCTCGCGACAATCGCATGATGCGGAGGACAAATTCCCCGTCCTGCCTTGTTTAATCGTGCCTGGATAATGGATGTATAATTGACTCATTTGAATGCTTTTGCCTACAGGAGTGCAGAGCATTAAATGTTTGATTGCCTTAATTTCCAAACAGATCATTATCCCCTTCTTACCCGCTCTTAATAAACACTTTATGAGGATTTTTTTTTGTAAAGGAAAAAATCTCCACTCCTTGTACTTCTCTGAAGTGATAAACTCTAATTAAGTCTAATATTTAAAAATATGGTAATGGTGACTTCTTTGAATAAGTGGCCTGCATTTCCATAATTTCATTATTACGTAAAACACGCTAATTATTTGAAGTGTGCTTATTACTAAAAGAGAAATCTCCTTCTAATAAAGATGAAATTGGCTTTTTTCCCTGTATTGCTGTGCACACCGCTCCCCTTCTCTCCCGGACGGTGAGCGGCCACAGCCGGGAGCAGGATGATGGCAGCATTCACTTTGTTTGCTCAGGGAAGGCTGCCAGCCAGGGGATGCTGGATGTGCAGGGACAGGCACAGAGGCTAAAGGACAAGCTGAGGTCTCTGTACACCCTGTGTCATCCTTGGCCCCAGCAACATTGGTGCCGTTTGGGATCATGGGTTCCAAGAGTTGCTGGAATGTTGGGAGACAGCTCAGCCCCTGCTGCCCATTCCCTCCAGCAGGGATGCCCCAGCTGTCATGGTTTCCCCACATGGCATCACCTGTGGGGCTGGAAGGTGTCTCAACAGCCTGGTGTCTTGCAGTGCAGTGGCCCCAGCCACCCAGCTCTGCCCTGGGAGGGGTCCAGCACAGTGGGTGCATGATGGGAAGAAGGGTTCCCAGTGCAGAGGATGGGTGGGAGGAAGTACCCAAAGCAGCAGGTTGACCATCAAGACTGGTCCCCTTTTGCTGCACTTCCTACTGACCTGGGAACTGCCAGAGATGGGCCCTCCCTGCTCCAGTGTCCCTGCTGGGGTAAACTGGATTTGGAGGTCTCACTGACTCCGGTGTGCAGGGGATGGGACAGGTATCCTGTCCCCCTGGGACAGAGACAGCAACAGGTTGAGGGAGGATGAGTATTAATTGTGTCCAACCCCTCTTCAGAGCCTGTGCGGGCGCTCTGCGGCGGGGCAGGCAGGGAGGCACTGCGATGAAGTCAATATAAAACTAATTTTCTTTTCTTCTTGAAGAAATGAGGTGTGTGGCAGTAACGTAATTGCAGATAATGAGGTAAGTTATTCTTAATATTCTGCACGTCGCTGTCAGCTCCACCTAATATACCTGCCGGCTGTGCGGGGCACGCTGAGCCCCTTGCCCCATGTGCAGGATTATGAGGCCATTAATTTGGGAGCAGCTCGGCAGGACCATCCCTGGTGTCCCCGTGGATCCTTGGGAGATGGGAGCTCTTGGCTCTGACACATCCTTGTCACCACTATGGTGGGCATCCTGGTGTGACCGCCTTGCCCAGCATGTCATGGTGGGGATGGATTCAGATCAGACACAGACTCCCTCCTGGCTCCAGTGTGGACAGGGTGAGCGACACAAGACCCTGGCTCTGTGTGCTGGGAAAATGCTGTCACTCCCTGCCTCTGGCATATTCCCGCTCACAGGGAGCAGCACAGCCTGCTGTGGGGACACAGTACCCAGTGCTGCCATTCAAGATTGCTGGGGACGCCAGCAGCAGTGCCAAACTGCGTGAGGCCCTTACAGCTCCTGCCACTCACAAGGCCACCTGCTGTCACCCGGGTCGGTGGTGGGGAGGCTCTGGGCGACGGTGGCCGGGCAGCCCTGTTTCCACTTTGCAGGTAGCTGTTATACAAAGGCAGCTGTGATATTATTCATTAACAGTAATCTGCCATTAGAACATTGACAAATGGCCCCTCGGCGCCTGAGCATCAGTTCTGGTACAGCCCATAAAGCATGGGGACAGTTTAAATATGGACCTGCTCAGCTCGGGCCGGGGGTGATCCGTCTTCCCGGCCATAGCACAGGTGCAGTGGGGTTGCCTCCAAATGAGCACGTTTGGGGGGGCCCTGCAGTCCCCGACCACCCACAGCCCACTGGGGCGGCTGCTGGGATGGAAAAGCTCCCTGCTTGCTCCAGGAGTGTCTCGGGCCAGTGCACGGTGGTTGCGGCAGCGCTCGGCCCCCTGAGCCCCCGTGGTGGAGGTGTCTGGGTGGTTTGGTCGTGTAGGGGTGTGGGAGAGAGAGGTGGGACAATTGCTGGCAGGGCAGCACACATAGGGATGTGGCCTCTTCCCTTCTCCGCAGTGCCTAGGCTGGGTGTGGAGCTGATGCTCTCCTGGAGTGAGCATTGCTGCTCCTGGCAGCTCAGTCCTGCAGCATGGACTCCTGCTGATGGAATCTTGTAGCTCATTCTGGGTTCGCAGGGATGCCGCTGTGCAGTGGCTGGCAGGAGGGCACACACCAGGCAGTCAGCCCAGTGCCATGGGCTGGGGTCTTTCTGCCTCTGTCCCAGCAGAGGTGTGCAATGGGAATGTCTGTGTCCCTACAAGGACAAGGCAGCCAATGATGCTGAACGGCCACAAACTCCAGCCTAAACTACAGGAGTGTCTTGCTGCCCCATGTGTGTGCATGTGTCGCTGTCCTTGGCTGTCACTGCAGTGAGAGCTTGGCAGGACGTGGAGAGGGCTGAAATGAGGGTGTCGAGGCAGTGTGGTGTCACAGTGGGTAGTGCTTAAACACATGGGGCAGGAGGGTTAAAACCTGGTGGGCTAAGCCAGCCAGGGCAAGAAGAGGCTGGGGTGTCACATTACCCCACACTGCACTGGCAGCTGGACCAAAGGAGGATCCCAGAGGCAGCCAGCCCTGGAACCCAGCACCTCAGGGCGAGCTCAACCCCAGCCATCCTGGGCCACTGCATGGGGGCATGGGGCAACGCTCGGAAGTGGCACAGCAAGGTGAGGGGCAGGGAGGCAGGGCAGAGCCACCGCTCTCTTTGCAGGAGGCAGGATAACCCCAGCCTGACCCCTTTCACACACACCGCACAACACCCCTAAATCAATTGCATCTTATTATTACAATATCAATATACAATATTCCTACAATAACACCATTGATTTTCTACTCAGAGGCTGCACCTAAGTCTGTTTTAAAGAGGAGGGAGTTAATAGTGCCCTCATTAAAAATCTATAGATTACCCCCCACCCCAAAAAAAAGAAAAAGCAGTTTATATTCATTAGGGCTATTGAATATAAAGTAATATGTTTGTGTAGGACATTGGAGTAATGTGATAATCCGTCCGCATATCAGGGAGAAATCCACTTAGCAACCCTGTCAGCTTGACAAGAAAAATGTGCCCATAAAGTCGAGAATACATTGAGGGAGTGAGCGGGAGGAGAGCAGGGGCGCGCGTGTGTGTGCGCGCCTGTATGGAGCCGTCCTGGCCATCAGCGTGGGACCACCTTCACCCCATTGCCCTGCTGGGCCTTGGGACACACGTGGGCACCCCTGAGGCCCCTGGAGGTGTCTGGGACTGGGACACGCCAGGAGTGCCCGGATGGGGATCAAGTTGGGGGGGGGCTCCACAATCTGCCAGCCTCCCTGGCCCCAGGCAGGGTCACCAGATGGGACAGGCTGATGGGTGCCAGCCTGGGTGCTGGGGCAGCACTGCCACAGTCATGTCCCCCCCAGGGAGAGCTGGGCTGGGTGGGAGCTATAGGGTGGGCAGGGCTGCCTGTGCCTTCCTGCCAGCCTCGGACTCCGCTTGTCCCCCGCCCCGTGGTCACCTTTGCGATGGATTAAGCACTGAAAAGCAGCTGAGCATCCTGGTCGCGCTCTCTTAGGCTGTCAATTGCCATTTTTGTAATAGAAATTCCTTTCACAAGGTAACGATGGCCAGATTTAGAGGATTTCATATTGCTAATAATTCCCCAAACAGCCATCTGACTGTGTTGTTTTAAAAGCCGCTCAGTTTTTTGCTTTGGAGTTTATGAAAATCTCCCACTCTAATATCCCGAGAGCCAGCCTATAATTGTGTTATTAAATCAATCGGAGCGGATTACATTGTAAAATCAATAGATGGCTGTAATTGCATATTAGAAAGTTGTTCTGCTGTTGTTGATTTTTTTTTACATGGATAATTATAATAAGCGTGTTTACCTTAGCGCTGATTTGGAATGAGTCTCACTAAATGACGTATGACGAGCTTGGCACACTCGCTGCCAGGGGCTATGGCATCATTTGGGACAGCAAGGAGAGCACTGGCACCATGGGCATGTGAGTGGCACTGACCCAACAGGGTCCCACCGGTTTTGCAGGGTGGCAGCCCAGAGTTCAGGTTGCCTCCCAGCGCTGGCACCTGGCAACAGAGCACAGTGGGGTTTTGGGGAGGCAGACAATGGAGTGCAGGAAGCAGACAGCAGTCCCAGAGGGTGTCCCCAGGGACCAGCTTGGGAGTCCCAGGAGGTGCCGAGGGGTCTCACTGCCAGTCTGGTGGCTTCCCAGGTCTCTGTGCAGTTCCCCCTCAGCAATATGGAGCAATAGTCAAGTCCTAACTCCAGCTCAGGGCAATGCTGCAGGCTGTGACGTTGGCAGTGGAACACCTGGGGCTGTGCTTTCACATCTAGACTGCTCACTTGTCACCCACCTGCCACAGCTCCAGGATTTGCTTTGCTGTTACTTTTTGGGGTTACCAGGCCAGGGCTGGTGGGGTGGGGGTACTTTGGCCACAGACAGTTGTGCTTCTCTTACCTCGGTTTCCCCAGCTTTCAAGCCACCATTACCCTGTTAGATCCCACTGGCAGCTGGCTCCAAGGGTTGAGGGTTTTCCAAGGGCCTCAATTGTCTGGGGCATGAGATGGAGCAGGGGATCTTAAGGACAGTGAGAGGATCACTTGAGTGGGAACAAGTGACAGCAGCAGGAGCTGGCGCTGTGTCTTGGCTGGGCAGGACACCTGTCACCTCCAGAGGCCTTACACAGCCATCAGTGCTGCTTGGGCAGCAGAGAGGATAAAGGCACAGAAAGATGGGCTTGTCTCTGCCTCCATGCCAGCCACTGGGCTGGGAACACCCCTCCTTAGTTGGGCTGTCCTCATGCCCAGCTGCTGTCCACTGTCTGGCACACCAGTGAGGGAAAGGGGTGCCATGAGAGGAGCTCAGGGGACACTCTGGAGGCACATGGCCCTAATGGGGACAGCACCTCTTCCACTACTAGTCATAAGCTGAGAGGGTCCCTGGCAGCTCATGGCAGCCCCTCGGGGAGCTGCCCATGGGGAAAGCCCTGAACCTCTAACAGACGCTGGGGAACAGGTGGACAGGTGATGGCTTTGCCAGCAGGTCAGTGGGGATGGGCAGTGCTGCTGGTCTGGCAGGGAGCATTCAGGAGGCTGGGCAGCCCCATCCCTGCAGGCAGATGCCTGGCAGCAGGACAGCGCTGCCGGGCTGCGGGGGGCCCTCAATCCGGCACGCGGCACTGTCAGCAGGCAGCCTGCTGTCTCCTAGACAGTGAAATATGGCCACAATTAGCCCGGATACAGTTCAATTATGATAAACAGCGTTTGCACCCTTTAAGCTGTGATTAAAAGGCCTCCTCCCGTTGATAGAGAGACCTAATTTCACATTATTATCGCTGTAGCTTGATTATAAAGCACTCCCTGGATTTACAGTTGGGAGATGGATGTGGAGGCTTCTTTATCATTTACACATCAGTAATGATGCAGCCTTCCCTCCACCACAACATCCATCCAGCAGCAGTGGGGAGAGGGGGGCCTTGCCTGCACCCCCCTCCCGGGGCACCCTCTCCCTGTGTCAGCCGGGCCCCGCTGCCACACGCAAGTGGGCAAAGTCACCCTTACGGTAACAGCTTGATAAATGGGCGGGCGGTAATGAAATGGAGACATCAAGGCGTGGGGCGAGGAAGAAAGAGTGGTAATCGGAACGAGTGGAGCTGTCCCGAAACGGAGGGGAGCGGGAAGAAGGATCGCCTCTGCGCCGTGTGCTGTCAAGGGAGAAATTACACATTTACTCTTGCTTTTTCTTAAGGAGACGGCCCTCATAGATCAAAACATGGATTTACAAGCCAATTTTCAACATGAAATATAGACACTAGGAATCAATTTAAGCCCAGCTTCTATTTTAGCAAACGGTGCCCGAGTTTAGTCCCAGGTAAATAACACCAGAGCCTTCCCCCTTCCCATCTTGCTGCTCTGCCATGGCCCGGCACCAGGAGTGACTGTGGCTTGCCATCCCAGCCACCTGCTGCTTGTCACCCTCTGGTCGGTGGGCATAGGGAGGCACCACAGGCTGGCTCTGGTGGGGACATGGATGACCCCAACCTCCAGGTCGTGGGCGTGGATCCCTCTCAGCGCAGCACTGGGTCATACTGGGATGCAAGTGGCCAGTGCTGGGACTGGGAACTCTGCAATCACCCCACATCATTGCAAGGTCCTTGGGACAGAGTACCTGGACTGGTGAGGACACAGGCCCAGCATGGCATTCCGAGCTTGCTCCAGCAACTCCTGTTTGGATCATGCCTCTAACCCAGTATCTCTGTGCTTTCTCCTTAGATGACTGCAAGAACATTGCCAACATCATGAAGACACTGGCCCATAGAGGCTTCATCTTCAAGCAGACCTCCAAACCTTTTTGATCCCCAAGGCAAGCCAGGCAAGGGCTGCATGCGCCCGGCGCCGGCGAGGCAGGGAGGACGGGCTCCAGCATTAAAAAAAAACGGCAACCGAGGCCAGAGGAACCGACACAAAAAAAATCTCAATTTCAGCTGTTAACTCCAGTAGAGGTTGTATATATGGGAAGGCAAATCTGTGTAGACCTGATGTGACTCCCTCTCTGGGCTGCTCCGGACATTATGCCATGCTAGCGGACAGCCGCGTAGGGCGCTTGCACCACATTTTAGACTTGTAGTTTGTTCTTTTTCTTTGGCTCCTGATTTCTGTCCCTCCCTCCATATCCCACCCCGTCCTCCCTCTCCCGCCCTGTAGGCCAGAGCATCCCCCATCTCCACCCTGGCATGGGCCATACCCACCTTCCCTTCTTCTTTCTCTTCTCTGGTTTTATGTTTTCAGGCCTCGACGGCTGCTGCAGCGATGCCGCTGTGTGCCTGCACTCAGGCAGCGCTCACGGAGGCTCAGTGTGTCGAGACGGCCCCTCGCCCTCCCCGCCAGCTCCCCCACCTCTCCCCTGAGCGCCTTTTCCCCTTTTTGAGTCAACACTAACCCCTCTCTGACTCCTGTATGTGACAAATGCGATCCGTCTCTTTATGTTCAAGGTGAAGTGCCTGTATTCTCCGCTGCAGAGCCCCTGGCAGCCCCACCACAGGCTGCAGGGCCCCGGAGGGCTCCCTTCAGTGGGGCAGGGGCCCAGCGGACGGGCGGGTGGCAGGAGGGAGGTGACAGTGTCCACATGGAGCCCCGTCCCGTCCCCGTTCCATCTGCTCGTGCCTCTTGTGGGGCTGGGTAGGATGCCCAGCCCTGCCCCGTCCCCACAGATCAATTCCAGCTCCATGGGGGACAGGTCCGCCACAGCACCGTGTCCGTGTCCGGTGGTGGACGTGCCAGCGCGCGCTGGCCCCCGGCCCACAGGTACCTGAGCAGGGGAGCTGCAAATTGCCCCAGGCCCCTGAGTGCGCTCCCCGCCAACCTCCCTCGGTTCCCGAGCTGAGGCTCAGCCCCCCACGTGCTGTGCCCCTCACAGGTCCCCGCGGACGCTCAGCAGCAGCTGGCTTGTTGCCTGAGAGAGTTGCCGAGCACATCCCCTCTGGCTGGGTGGGCTCCCGGCTGGCCAGGGCGGTTGGGGGGAGCCGTGGGGCGGGCTGAGGGCGCATATCCTCTCGGTGTCACCCAGCCCCAGGGCCCTGCTGAATGGAGCCCTCGTCCGGGCACTGACCTGCAGGGAGGCTGCAGCCCCAGGCCCGTGCGTGCATGGCCTGGAGTGAAGCCGGTGACGGCAGCCAGAAGGGCAATACAGGCACTGAACTTGGCGGTACATGACTGCATGGTGTGTGGTGTTCCAGTTAAACCAACCGATAATGCAACCCCAGCATTTTCATTGTCTAGTTATTCCAATCCTTGCTGTAAATGTGCCACATGAATAAAGTTTGGGGGTAAAGGAGCCCAGGCTGTGCCCATGCATGTACAAGTTTGTATGGGGGGCAGAAGCCGGGGTGTGCTGCCTGGATATGTGGAAATAGGGTGCTCCTTGGGGTATGGCATGTCCATGCTCCTCATAAAAGGCAAGGGTTTTGGTTTTGGCTGTGAAAGAGCAGTCGAGGTTCCCTGCTGCTGGGAGCAATGCCCCGATCTCCAGCATGGGCACTTTGGGTGGGCAGCAGCCCCACCACCACCTCAGGTTTGCTTGTGTCCCAAGGCAGCCCTGCCCCGGGGATCCACCAGCCCATCACTGCTGGGCCTTAGCTGTGGGTGCACCCTGTGCAGTCTTCTGCCCAGCACAGGGTGACAGCCACCACCACATCCTCCTGGCACCTCTCACCCCACCCTGAAGCCTGGCACACTGTACCCACACAGCTCCCACTGCACTTGGAGCATCTTGGTTACAGAATGGAGCCAGCGTGGCTCTGCCCTGGGGGACCTGCTCTGCCCTGCCCAGCAGAGCCAGCACGAGTGCAAGACTGTGGGGTGCAGGAGCCATGCCCAGCTGTGCAGGAACCACCACTGGATGCATGCCCAAGGGACAGACTGCCACTGGGTGACAAGGACACAGGGATCCAGCTAGCACCGAGTGGGCAGCTCCCAGAGGGCAGGGGCAGTCCAGCCCACTTGCACCATGCAAAGGTCACAGGGGTTTTACCAGTTCCCTCTGTGCAGCCCCTGATCAGCTTTATTGACCCATTTTCGATGGAGTAGTCTAATTAGTTTTTTATGAAAACTAAGAACTTGGCCTTTGCCCTCTACTTCTGCAGGCAAGAATGTGACTCAGAGGACACTGTCACAGTGGACTGATGGCCAGTTACGCTTGCAAAGCAGGTGTAGGGGACACAGGGTGGGCAGGTGGGGAGCAGCCCAGAGCAGGGCACGCAGCTGGGGCCACCAGTGCCCACAGTGAGCAGCACACCTCCAAGGCCCTGCAAAAGAGGAGACACGGGGACCAGGAGCCACTCCCACCACAGACTGAAGCCTGGGCCAGGGCAGCAGGAAGAGGAACTCTGCTGATGCCGAGTGCTATGGACAACACGGGTGTCTCCAGCACGGAGCTCCTTGCCCAGGCAATGCAGCACTTGCAGGTGTCAGGTATTCAAGAGTTACTGGAGGAGAGCAGCTGCACAAGTGCTGGGCACGAGGGGTGCTGGAAGGAGCTCTGCAGCCTGGTGTGGGCAGCACAGGAGCAGCCTGGAGCAGGACATGGTAGCCCCAAAGGCAGCAGCAACTCCAGCTGTCACCTGGTGACTGAGGCAGACGGGCTTAGGGACAGCCATAGGCAGCCAGCAGCTCCCAATAGGGTCAGTGGCACCCAGCCTGCCTGGGATGGAGGAGAGACAGCCCCACACACCAGGGGTAGTGGCCGCAGGGCAGCCATGGGTGGCCTGGGGCAGAGTCCTGCACATCCCTGGGGCAGATCTCCGGCTCCTGCTACAGGTGCTACTGCTCTGGAGGTCAGATGGGGTTGGGACTGTGGCTGTGGGCAGGGGATAGCTCTCACTTTTCCCTGGAGCACTGCAGTGTTTGTCCCAGCAAAGTCCCTGTCCTGCCCCACGGCTGCAAGCAGACAGCTGTCCCTAGGGGCCCCAGGACAGCCAGCACTGCCCCTGCACCTCCTCCTCCTCACCCTGCACATGGTGCTCACAGCTTCCTCACCTTCTTGATGGAGAAGGAGCTGGAGGCCAACTGCCTTCACTTTCTCTGCTCCAAGTGAGGGATACAGGAAAGAAAAGAAAAAACAGGAACAGCAGGTGGGAGCACTCGGGTTGTGGCAAACATATCCACCCGTCCCAGAGCCAGCCCCAGGGCTTCAGCAGCACTCCAAGCAGTGCCAAATGGACTACACTGCCCAGGTCTCTGCATGACAGGAGGGACAGAGCTAATCCAGCAGTCATAAGGGCGTGGGATAGTACCCTCACAGGGGATGTCACCTCCCAGACATGAACAGGGCTTTGGGATGGTCAGGAGAAAGGGGCTTAGCTCTACAAGAACTCCATGGCCACAGAAGCCCTGACCAAGCAAGCCAGCATGCACCGAGCCCTATGGAGCAGGACATTGAGAGAGGGGCAGAACAGCTCTGTGCTATGGGCAGCAGTGCCAGGGATGCTTGGCATGGGACAGGGCAGAGCCTGAAAATGCTCTTCTGCCATCCAGACCTGCTGTGATGTGGCTCAGGAGCAGAGCAGGAGGCTGACAGAGAACCATGGCACCTCAAAAAACCCACCCCTTTTCTGGGCAGTATACACCAATATATCTGAGCAAGGCTGTCAGGGAGCTCCCATTCACAGAGAAGGTTCAGGGCTGAAACCAGCCCTAGGAAAGCCGGGGCCATTGTCACCAAGTGGGATGTTCCCCCGGCCCCATCGCTGCACTGTGAAACTGTGCCCATTGCCCACAGCCACAGCACCCAGAGCTGGGTTGTGTGTGGGGTGCCCCAGGCATGGCACAGCTCCCAGGTATCCGTGTGCTGGGTGCTGCAGGGACACGAGGTGCCCGCGGCACAGCGCACCGCAGGCAGTGGCACGGGCCAGCACCACCCCGGCACAGTGACCACAGGCTGGTGCCTGCTGTGCCCAGCCCCGCAGCCCTCCCCCGTCCCCACAGGCCTGCAGAGCCACTGCCCCGACCCGCAAGCGCCCAGGGGATGGACGAGGGAGCATGGAGCCACTCTCGGGAATGAGCCAGGCCTGCCCATTCCTGCTCCCGCAGCCCCGCCGGCCCTGCACGCTCTGCTCCCAGCGGCAGAGCACATCGTGGGAGGCCCTGCTGCCTCCCCTGGCGGGAAGCGGCCCCCAGTTCCCGCCGGGCAGACGGCAAACAGAGCATGGAATTTGCACGGCTAAAAGTTAAATACAAGACACACACGGATTTCGTCAGAGGCCCTGGCACTGCTGCCTTCGTGGGATCCGATTAACGGGGAAATAAAAGGGCCAGAGAACCCACACAGCAGAATGAGCAGATGCCCTATAAAAATCAAATACAGGGTAATCAAGGGGACCGAAAGGTACATTTAAAAAAACAAAAACCCACCCTGGAAACAAAGGAGCTGGGCTTTGTGGCTTTCCTGGGAGGGCTGCAGAATTAATGGGGAAGAGCACATGTGTTTGATAATCTTTATATGGCAAAAGACCCATCTTTCAAATATGTCACAAATTCATATTAATCACCTTCCTATTGCCTTCCGTGGCACAGCTATTCCAGTTGCCTCGGGCAAAATTGGGAACTGTCTGGTTAAAAAAAATGTTTTACATTATAATTTACAAGAGCTTACAAGTCTAGTTTCTTTTAATGGAAAGAACGATTAAAAAAAAGAGAAGAATATATATACACCCTGGTATATATACACTATATATATTAAAATATATATATATAAAAGACAGATATTGTAACTCCATCTGGAAAGAGAGAATGTTTGATCTTAACAATGTAACTTCTAGCTTTCAAACAGGCTCAGAAAACAAGAAGTCAGCAGGAGTTCAGATAAAGGAAGCTTAAAAGTCAAATAATTCTGACTCTGAACCCGAGACTTCTTAGACTCAAGGTCCTTTCCTTTACCCATTAATGGGCTGACTTGTGAGCTCAGGAACAAAGTGCTGCAATGTGAGGATTTCTGAGAGTCACTCATTACAGATCACTGAGTGGAGTCTGAGTTGCGGAAATCAAAGGATCCAATCTGGAGTAACTGGCTGAACTTCTGCTTGGAACTAATTTGTTCCGAGTTCGGCTCACCTTTCACCTCCCGAAGGCCCCGAGTAAAGTCCCTACCGGGGTCAGCCTCAAACAGCACTGGGGGGATCCCAGCTCAGCTTTAATGGTCAGCGATGGGTACTGCAGCCCCAGGGAGAGGGTGGACAGGCAGCCAGGGTAGGAGAGAAGTGGTGGACACAGCAGGGCAGGACAGTTCTGGCTCCCCACTGCCCCATGGGCTCTAAGACAGACACCTCTCCCAGCCTGGCTAACACACCCTGCTGACTTGTCCCCCATCCCCACCACTGGCCAAGCAGGGTGGTGGCAGACAGCTGCTGACAAAACCAGCATCTCTAAAGACCCTGGTGTGCCTTTGCCCATTTATTCCAATTCCTGGAAAGGAATCCAGGCATGCCAGGCAGCACTCAGGAGTCAGGACTCCGAGTCCTATTCCTGGCTTTGCCACTCACTACCTCCAACATCTGGAGGAAGATACTTCTCCCTAGGGAAACAAATCTGGCTTCAGTGAAGCAGCTGGTTTGGAGGCTGAACTAATCCATGCTTAATCCAACATGTAGAGTGCCATGGCCAGGCAATGCTAGACAGCACAAAAGGATTCTCCAACTCAGAGGAACTTGAAGGAGGGAAATTAAATGATTACCCCAAAGGCCCTGGTGGCTCAGTGGCAAAGCACACACTAGAACTTGGGACTTCAAGGCTGGCGTGGCAGGGTTAAACCGCTGCAGCAGGACAAGGGCAGATGTCATGCCCAACCACCCACTGCAGGAGGTGAGGGAAGGAACTGCCACCAAAAAGAGTCACTGTAGTCCAGAGCTGCTTGTTCCCACCACCAGCCACACTACTGCCCTGCTGCCAGCGCCCTGGGGCTGGGGCAGAGCGCTGTGCTTCCACAGGCTGCTTCTTCAGTGCCGTGTCCTGGTCCCGCTGTCCCCACCAGGACCTCAGACACCTTGGGGCCATCGCCATGCAGGGTGGGGACATATGCATGCACCCACCAGCCATCACCCTTCTCAGCGCTGACCAAGCCCAACAATCTTCCAGAGGCAAATTTCAGCCATGATGCTGGATGAGAGGCAAGGGAGCTGCATCTGCCAGCTGTGAGCAGGGCAGGGAGCATCACCAGGACATGACCTCTGCTCAGCTCAGCCTATCCTTGGAAAAGCTGGCTGTGGGCTGCAGGGTGTTGATCTCTCCCACCACCACAGAGCCCAACAATTGCAAGAGAGGTTCAGGGCAAGCACAGTGCCAGGCCCTGTCTGACTCTCCAAACATATCTGAACGAGGCAGAGCATGGTACAGCACCCCATTCTCTTCCTCTCCAAAATGCCCCTCCAGCCGAGATGTAATTTCCTCCCCCCTCAAAAGGTAGCAAAAAATGGTCACAGTGTGAATGTGCTTGACCTTTTGTCTTGGACTAATCTAATTGTGTCGTCTTTGTGTAATCAGCCGGTAAAGGTCAGTGCTGTATTTAACATGGGGGCCCTTTAGGTACTGAATTTGCCTTGCAGTGAATTAACTTGATTATATTTCTTTCAAATATGTCAGAGAGCAGGTCAGTTTAACCCTCTCTGTGCTTCCTGGGCCCATGCCTTTGTTTCCAGTTCCAGAAGGTGGCACCGAGGAACAATGTGGTCAGAAACACACACATGGGCTCCCTCCTCCTGCAATCATGGCCACCACCACCATGTCTCCCACCTTCCCAACAAGCCAGTTCTCAAGGGAGACCAAAGGTATTGTAAATCAGCCCAAAAAGTTTGCAAACCAGGACACTCCAGACCGCAGGGAGGGAGGGGTGAGATTCCAGATTGAATGCAGTAGGGAAAAAAAATAATAATTCAGAAGACTCCTTTACAAACATGAACCTGTCTCAGTGGAACTCTTCCTTACGACTCAACATTGTCACAATCAAATAGGACATTACTCAAGTCCAGGTTAACGTGTCGCCTCTGCCGTTGACAGATAAGGTGTTCTCAATATCCTGCAGTACATTATACATTTTAGAAAGTAAAGGTCTGTGCCGCTACCAGGGACAGTGTGTCGGAGGCGTCAGGGATGCCACGGTGTGGAGATGGGCAGCTTTCATCAGGCAGTTCAGCTCAGCTGTGCCAGGGGACTGCACAGAGGGGAAAGCAGCCTCAGCTGATCCCCAGGCTTACCCTTGGCCCTGAGGCAGTGGTGAGGGGCTGGGCAGCCTGCCCTCCTGGAGGCAGGGAGGAGAGGCCAGTGATTCACATCCTGCAGAGGTACATGCAAAGGACATTGCCACAGGGCTTGCACTGGAAGAAGCCCTAGGCCTGGCTTTTCTTTCTTGGCACTGGAAGTAGGGTATAAAAACCCTCCTTTGCTCTTCAAACACCTCTCTCCTTCCCAAGCCTCCTGCTCCAGGCAGGGCTGCTGCTTGACTCCAGGGTCTTGGGCAGGTCATGTCTCATCACCTCAAGACTGCTTTCCCCACTCGCTTCCCTCTGCTGAGCAACCCGTACGGGGCTGTGTCTAGAGGGAAAATGCCTCAGGCCTGCAGCTGTACTGTTGCTGCCTTAGAACAAGCTCTCATCACCCAAAGCCTCGTCGCTTTGGTCCACGGTGGCACCCACGCCAAGCCATCTGCCGGCATGCAGGATGTAGAAAGCCCTGCTGACCCCACCTGTAGCACCAAGAACACTGTCCAGCACAGGAGACAAGCCCAGAGAGCAGCACTGGGACTTGGGGGGGAACAGGCGTGTTCTGCTCCCTTGGACGCGCATGCCTGGAGGGAGAGCAGGGCAGCATCCCCAGCGCTTGTCAGGGCATCTGCGTTGGAGACCTGAGTGCGCCCTGTTCTGCCCCCCCAACCTTCCTTCTCACCGAGTTGGGGGTCAGTGGTGCTCCTACTACATCAATGATCTGGTCCTTGGTATCTCCCTTGCCCTCCTCGATGCTGAGCCCTGTCTGGCCATCTGGATGGGCACCTTCCACGCTGAGGGGGCCGATGCTCCCAGCTTTGGCCAGGGCCTCATAGCGGTGCCGTAACATCTGCAGCTCGTACTCGCAATTGGCAAAGGCTTGTTTCAGCTCGTACAGCAGCACCAGGTCGCTCCGCAGCTCATTGAACATCTGCACAATCTCCTCTGTGGGCATAGGGTTGAGATCTAGGAAGAAAAACACCCCCTGTTAAACACCAAGACCTGCAACCCTACAATAAAAAATCCCTATAAAGGTCTTGGCTGCTCTTTCATTCCCACAAAGACAGCCAGGAGCCTCGCTCCAATCACATGGATCAGTAGCAAATGGTATCCCTAAGGGCTGCACACCTGATTTTTCAGGATGTCCTTTGGTTCTGGCCAATGACTAAGGGTGAACCTGCAAAGTCCAGAACTCCGCAAGTGAAGGATGATGGAATACCAGATGACTGAACCTTGCTACCAGGTCACATGAAAGGAGCTCTGTCTTACAGAGAGATTGGATCTACACTGCTGCAAAGGACAGAAGGGCTCCTGCTGTTCCCTACACCTTCACCAAGGAGTGGACAGGCTGAGCTCTCTTGCCTCTCTTATTCCTCCTCCCAGAGCAGGTACAAGGCAAAGAACTGCTCTGCTGCTGTGTTACAGACCTATTTGTAGCAGGAACTGGCAGATCACCTCCCCACACCTTGCATTCTGCTGCACCCCACCATGCACACATACAGAGCCATCAAGAGCTGCAAGTTCTGCAGAAGGAAAGGATGAAGCTCTGCCTGTTTGCCCTCATACACAGTAGTGGCCCCTGTCTGCAGGGCTGCCCACATGACCCCTTCCTGCTGGCACTGTGTTCACCCCCAAAAAGCCCAGGTGTGGTTCTGCACTCTAAGGTAGAGCAGGGCAGGAGCACCAGGAGACCTCAAGATATGTGTGTTCTGCAAGGCAGGAGTGGCCATGCCTCCCCTAGCAAGCACAAACAGTGACTCCCTTAGTTTTACATCAGAAAGAGGAAACCATCCTGGCTGAGCCACCTTCACCAGCCACAGGAGGCCTTCAGAATGGCAAAGTCTCCAAGACATACTGAGCCATAAACCAGTTGGCCCAAAAAACTAAAAAGACTTAACAGAAGTCAGTGCTGGGAAAAGGTTCAGTAATCTCTTGTAAATCATTATTAAGGCTTCTATCTTTCTTTCTCTTTTTCTCTTTTCCTACTTTTAAATATCTCTAGCCACAGTGATGGGAAAAGGGACCATCAGGTGTCTAATCAAGAGACACTGCATGCTGGGACCTGTAATACCTGCAAACTGTCCCCACTGCATGGAGAGCAGCTGCTAGCCATGGGCTGCACTTCTCCCCCCACTAGCCACGAGCAGGTATTGTACATGTTAAGTGAACCCTTCTTTTTGCTGCTAAGACACTCGAGTTCAAGAGTGAGGGATGTGTGTTTACTCGCCTTTCAGCAGAGATGCTCCAGATTTTCACACAGCATGCAACCTATAAAGGGGGGATGAACAGTCCCAGATGCATTTTGGACTTGCCACCGTGAGCAGTAAATTAAGAGGAAATGAAGCTTAAAAGCAAGACAGGGCAGCCCTGAACAATGTGCGTGCCATGGTCACTAACACACTTAGAAGTACCTCTCCTGGCAAGGCTGAGATTTGCCTTCCTAATACTGTGCTGCCTCTCTTGATGGTTAAAAAGGCCCAAACAAGAGAGAAACAAAGGCTCTTTTAAAAGATTTTTCTACTGGGAGGGAAAAAAAAAAACCCTGTGCATCTTGTTCTGGCTTTTACCCTCTCTTTTTTTTTTAAACACATAAAATATTTTAAAAACCATTCACATACTGTTATTCAAGAAACTGGCTGTATTACTAGGGGAAAAAATAGCCCATCTCGAGAACAAAGGCTAGCTCTGTGTGTCTCTTTCTCTCTCGCGTGCCCCCTTTACTCACCTACTCCGAGTTCCATCAGCATCTGCTCCAGGGCTTTAATCTTCTTCTGTCCCACCGAGCTTGGCAGTTTCATCTGGAACACAAAGGTAACAGAGCCACACAGCTCAGAGATAGCCCTCACTCACAGCCGTCTAGTTCAAAAGGCAAGAGAGCTTTTCTTTTTATAGTGCAGGGGGAACAAAAAAAGAAAGGGAGAGAAAGGAAAATCAAGTGGTAAGAGAGGAAGACAGAGGCTGAAAGTTTTCAGACTAGGTCCGAGGGCAGGTATTGAAAAGCCCGGTCGTGAGGGCTTTTATTTTCTCTCTCGTGTGTGTGCAAGACACGCTGTTTTACAGTTTCCATGTGTCACTGAATTAACAACAAAAGTTCTTCTTGGCTTCAAACCCTCTCCCGCGGTGCCCAGCCCATCAAAGGGCTCATTTACACAGTGGCTAATGTGCAATGCTGCCCTACTTTATTCGCTTTAGCCGGCCTGATTAGACTCATGTGCTAACAGACTCACTTCTCCTTTTACCTGCTGAGCCCCAGACCTGTGGGATTCATTTACAGAGCAGGCTTTGTAACAAAGGGGAGAGACAGAGAGAGCACAGTTACTTGACTGGCGGAAGTGTGCACACACATTTACATCGGAGCTAAGGGGCTAGGTGAGAGAGGAAGCATCAGATGTGAGCTATGAAAGGGAATCGGAGCTGGCCAGGAGAGGAAGAATGCACACACTTAGCAGGGTCCTTCCTCTGCATTCATTTGGGCTCTAGCAGGAGTGCTAGCTGCTCAGACCAAGCATTTATTAGATTACCAGCAGCACAAATGCAGCTGGCACAATATGGCAGGGAGAACAGGTTTCCAAGCCCTGCGGATATATCCGAGAAAAAATGAAAGCACGCAGCTATGCTAGAAGACGCAACAGAAAAGAAATGATTCTCAATACTGCATTGTCAAACACCCTTCTGCACACATGCACAGTGTCCTCCATATCCAACCCTGGAAAGGTGACCTCACACCTCAGCCTGGGGATCCCAATCACCAACTCGAGTTGCTGGGCAGGCCACTGAGCAGCCAGGAGGCAAGAGCATCCTGCAGCCATCCTGCACACACCACTTACTGACCAGAGGCCAAACCACAGCCAACCAGCCACGAGTCTTCAACATGGCTGGGAATGACATAAAGGAAGAAACATTATTCATTTCACCTTAAAACTGGACTCTCAGGAGAGCTCATTGGGAGGGCCTGTGGTGACCTTACTTCCCCTAAGTCACAAGCTGAAGTTCCCTGGAACAGCCCAAAATCAGTCTCCCAGATTAGACTCGTCACTTCCAGTGTTCACTGCCCCAACACAAAAATGCCAAGAGGCTCCACCTGGAACTTCCTAATTCCTCTGAATGCAGGAGCACTGCACACACACACACACATACCCAGACGGTGAAAGCTCTAACCTTAACTCAGCTGTGGCTATGTCCCATCAACTGCTCCACAAAAGCAGTGTTGGACCTATGGGAAATCCTGCCTTCTCCACGACATCTCTTCAGCCAAGAAACCTGAGTATGGATGCCACAAAGCATCCCAGGGGAACAGGCTGAGAAGCACCTGGACCTTTTCGACAGATATTAGCACCACAAGAAAGACTCCAGCAAAGGACCAACAGTACTGTCAGGGGAGGATTTCTAAGAAACCGACCTGACCCAGAGAATCCAACAGGAGCACTAGAGAAAAAACAAAAACCCACCTTCATGCAAACAGCTAATAGGATGCCACTGCCTCTTTTTTTACCTTAAAGATCTTTGGCTTAGAGCTGGGTTTCTGCACAGCAGTGTATTTCATACTTCTTTTATACTAGTAAAGAAACCAATTCTTTGCAGTTGACCAGAAAATGATTGTTTTAGCAGAATAAAGACCGTCAAAGTTATGGTGTATTTGGACTCCAGTCAAGTCTTTGGCCCAGAGTCTCAACTTGAGCAGAACCTCATTAAAACAGGTTTTCCCAGGAGTTCTGCTGCACAGACTACCTGCACAGGCTCTGCTGAAAGAACAGGGTAGAGCCCTAAGGTAAGGTAGCTCAGAGCACTGGGACAGGAGATGTTCTGTTCATCTGATGGGTGCTACACTGCAGCTAGCAGCAGGATGCCAAGGAAGGAAAGGTCACTTCGCACAGCTCAGCAGAAAACTGAACGGTCAGTCTACAACATGGGGAAGACATTCCAGAAAGCAAGAGAATTCAGCCCAAAGAATTGTTCTGCCCCATGAGGAATCATACAGAACATTTAAACAGGTGACATACCCAGCTCTGCCTCAGCTAGAGGACCTAGACAAAAGGTACTACCCACCCTTAGCTTGGGGGACACAATGAGCCAGCATCTCCCCACTGAGGAGCTTATGGACACACAATACTTGTATGACTATCACAGCCCTGAGAGTCTGTATTCACCCTGCCCCAACACCAGACATTGGAGTCATTTTAGCAAAAAGCAGGATTCCCTTTGGTTAATTTCTGCTCTGGCAAAAGCATGCTGGGCACCAAGCCAGCTTTGGGGACAAAGGACAAGAAATAGGAAAGGTTCATCCTTGGCTAGGCTAGGTAGACAGACAGGAGGTCTTTGTTGGTTAGAGGAAGAGAACAAGCTTTTCTCCTGGGAGGCCTCCACTAGCTCAAGGAACTATTGGCACTGCAAACAATTAACCTGGCAAAATCTTCAACTGTGATGTTGTGCACATCTGGATCATGTCCCACAGGAGTCTGATCTTCACTGACACTCCTGAAGATTAGAGGATGGAGCAGGGAGAGGCAGGACAAATTAATTTAACTTCAAAGAAAGGAACACTAAAGATGCTGAGGAAGAGTGGGGCTGTGAGTTTAGTTTAAAACCACATCAATTAAGCTTCCTTTTAATTCAGGCAGGAGGATCTGGCCTGCAAACAGGAAGGCTTCATTGGTTTCTCAAAGCAAGAGTATATTTTAATTTTACCATCATTAAGAAAATGTTATGATTTATGTGGCTGCTGTCGGACTAATATCTTTAGAATTTAGCTGGCTAAGCCAATTCATCTCTAAGACTGATGAAGGCTGATTGCTCTCTATGCAAAATGTATTAAAACTAAATGAGCAGTCTATTACTCAAACGCTGCTGATAATCTGTTAGCCAGGGTCCGTTAGCTGGGCTGCCTTGTTGCAAGAGAGAAGTCTTCGTGCTCTGTACAGGTCTGATAAGACCAAGCTTACTTCAGGAAGCCCTTCTTTGTTTTGGTCTTTCAAGTAGATATTGAGAGAAGCAGCACAGTGCAGGAAGTGGTGCTCACTTGCCCTCATTCCCAAAGAACAAGGCAATCTGCAGGGGCCACAAGTCCCAGCCAGCAGCTAGAGAAGAGCTCTCTGGCTCATGATGTGTGCACTGGGATATGTGGTTTCTGTGGGCTGTATCTCTGCATTAATGAAAACACCCCTTCAGGCAATCTTGTTGCTTACACGACAGCTCAAGGGATGTTCTTGGTGTTGTCATGGATGGAGGCCTCAGCAGAGGCTGAGGAAAATTATGTTCCTCGGAGAACTCCAGTGAGCAACCACAGCTTCTGAGGTGAATGGCATTTGCCCTTTTCTTTCCTTCCTCATAGCAGACTATTATTGTTATTTATTATCTTTAAAGTCCCCATATAATAATAATACCTGGGAAACAGATTGCTCCCGTCAGAAAACTGATTAGCTGGGATTTTTGAGGTTACTATATTTTGGATGCTCTTCTCCTTTGACAGTCTCTCCCTACAGCCCTCTTTGCAACACCAGCCTGTGCTTATAATTACACCAACATCACTTTTGATTTAAGGACTGTAATCCTTTGTCCTTGCTATAAACAACCTGCATTAAACACATGAACTACGTGTACCAAGAGAAAAATAAATAAAGAGCTACAGAAAATTGTGTGAGTCAACACCACAAAGCCACAGTACCAGAGCCTACCTATGCAGAGAGGAGCCTGGGATACACAGCTTCTGCTGGAATGCACTTGGCCTGGGAGGTATGGAATACAGGACACTGACCTGCTGTGCTCTCCTCTGAAGGAGAAGGACATTGCTCCAGAGTTGGATCATGCAGTTTAAAAAGATCAGAACAGAGCACCCCCCACGCCTTCACAGCAGGGGCTAAGGGTGAACCCTCTGCAGTTCCATTTCTGTACAGGATCTCACCATGGAGTACCCTTGAGGTTTTGCATGGTACAGCATTTTTATTTAATGTTTGAGGCATTCTGCCAACAAAACCTTGCTAATTCACACTAATGACTAGGAGACCTACTGCAAATTAATTGCTAATTGGCAAAATTCATTAAATGAACAAACAGGATAAAAAATAACTGAAGATATAGCCTCCCCAAACAGACTCAGTTCATTTATTTTTGTGTGCCATTCAGTTTTCATGATTTATGCTAATACTTTTAAGAATAGTTGTAAATGTATTTGAATCTATTTTACTAGAGCATCAAAGTCTAAGTAATAGCAGAGCTTGCAACACAGTCCCACTATGTCTGACAGCATCACCACCTGGCAGGTAGAGACTGCCATGGGGATCTGCAGCAGGAATGGAAGAGGTCTGCAGGATCTATAGATTCAGCCAGGGCCTTTGAGTGATTGTATCTGTGTGGTCATCTTAAATGTCCTGCTCTCAATTCATCACTTTCTTCATAAATGCTCCTTTTCTGACGCTCCCAACTCCCCACTCCTGCCCCAAAACATCCTCTTTTATGCTGAAACCTTTTGTTTGTTCTATCACCAAAATACAAGGTTTTTTAAATTAATCAGTGGTTATTTTAATATTTCCCTGATGCTGCACTTCATTTTAATTCAATTTTAAGGTAAATTTCTCCTTTAAATCAGCCTTCCCCAACCTTAAACAATATAACTGTTCTACAAACATTAATCCTAAAATCTCCACACATCTAATCTGCATCTGTACAGCTGTAAACTGTAGTTTTATGCACCAGCACCAGTACTGTTCAGCATCATAATACAGCTTACTGACATTGAAAACCACCTTCTTTGTGGATTTCAGCAGCAAGAAAACTTTCTCATTAGGCACTTTGTTCATGGATATCTTTAGAGTACTGAATGGTTTAGTGGATTTCCAGGAAGGAGTGCTAAAGTTTCAGATGAATAATGTTTTTTGCATTTTCTGCCTGAAGGTCAAATATTCCTGGGCTGCATGGCTCTACTCTGCAGGAGCAGAGAGACTCCACTCCTGTACAGTTTTAAGACTCAAGGAAGGAAAGAACCATATTAAGTACTTTAGTCTTAAGAGCTCTGGAATTTGAAAAGCATCAACTGCAAAATTCAGTTTTAGATATGAACCTGGACATTTCTGAAATTCTGAAGTGCTTCGCTGCATGGAACTGAAGTGCTACAGTGGAAGGTGGATGGGCAAGTGCAATGAATATATGCAAAAACTAGAAAAGGGTGAAATTGCACAGGTATTCCTTGTCTCAGTGAACATATATGCTTCCCTCTGCCCCACTCTACAGCTATGGATTCTTTGTCTTCTGTCTGTGCCTGCTGATCCACCACATAAAGATTTTGCACAGGTGAAAATAAGGAGTAATACCATGATGTCATCTCTCCTATGCTACATAAGACATTAAACACACTGCCATCTCTCTGGAGCAGCACATGACCATCAGCTTGCTCCAGCAGCGAGGCTTAGTGCTAAATAAACCAATCTTTTAAAAAGAAAACATTTCTATAGTAACTTATGTAAATGGTTATTTAAGGGATTTTTGGACTGTGGTTAGACATACCTCACAAATTCCCAAATCAGTTGTGCAAAACTATAAATTCTGTACTTGCATCCTCCTAGTAAATTAAACCAGTTTTACAGGAACATACCTAGTGAAGGCTTTGTCAAGATGAGGGAGGCCAACAGATACCAGAGAAGCCCAGCACACTTAGGCATATGGCAAAGAAGCAACTCACTGATCCTATAAACATTAATGCCTCATTATTCACCTGTAGCACTGATTCAAGGGGTAAAGCTAAAAGATTTCTGGAAGGAACCAAAGTCCTGGAGCATCAATGTCTCAGCATGAAGAGTTTTCACCAGCGCAGGCAAAACAGTCTTCAAGGTTTTTATACTCTCCCACCCTTTCTCCCCTAGAAAGGGGGTACAGACTGCTTTGACACAGCACAAGTGGCCCTTTAAATTAGGGCTACTTGGAATCCACACAGTGATGGCTGAGAACCTGGAAAGCACTGGCTTTTCCCCCATTTGACACACAGGTTGTGACAAGAAACAAGAGAAGACAAGAAGAATTTATACCTTGTCAGGACTGCCTGCCATTTAGAAGATGGACATCCTCCGGCAAGCAGAGCATTATCTGCCACTACCCAATCCTGAGATTCCTTGTCCTGTAATACCTTTTGCTTTAAAAATAGCACAAGCCTCTAAAACAAATGCAAAAGGACTACAGAAAGTGTTTGTGTAGGAAAAAATAAGAAAATACATGGTGCAGAAGAAAGAACTGCACAGGACATTTTTACTGAGGGGTGTTTTATGCTAAAAACACATTACCAGAATGATACTACAGTAGTTTGCTATAAGCAGATCTGCAGATTCCCAGATAGTCCTACCCCTGCCTCTCACTACAGGCATGGAGATCAAGCTGAGACCTGTAGAGGAGACTGCAGAAAATGGAAATGACTACAGCCTCTGAGCTGCATCTGATAGAAACAAATCAAGAGCACAGAAGTGTGTGCTGTGATTGCAGGGAGGGCCCTCAGACAGGCCACAGGAGGGGGAATTCCAACCATAGTAGAAGAACATTATGTAAACTTCCAGATCAGACACAGGAAAGTGTAGCAACACATGCATGTCTTGAATTGATGCTGCTTTTCTCTTAAATAATTTAACTGAATCGCCACTTACACAAATACAAACAACCACAGTGACTAATTACAGTCTGATCATTATATTGGTTACACTAATGAAAGGAAAAAGTAATATATATGGAGGTCTGCACAAGTTACACACAATAAAACTGGCTGATGAATGACACTGGAGACTGTGTCACTATGGGCACACAAAGCAACTAAAAGCTTCTCAAATCCAGGACTGACAAAGGTCCCTGAGGCCTCATACTGCATGGACACTGTTTGGTACTGGATGATTCAACAGAAGCAGCAACACGGAGTGTCCTTTCCAGAACTGTAACTTATTTTAAAGATCCTATACCCAGAGTGATCCCACTCCTGTACCAAGAGTGCTCTCCTTACACTTGAAAACCTGCTAAGGCTTCGGTCCAGATGCTCTCCCCAACCAATGACCTCCACAAAAAAAAGGGTGATGGATGCATTTTCTTTCAGCAATTTAACATTAAGTGCCTTTAGGTTTAGCAAAGAACAAGAATGGAGGAAGAGATGTGTTAGATTCACCTTCTCTACTTCATTCAAGATTTTGTATCCTTTGCAGCTCTCATTAAAAATAAATACATCAATATTTTCATCTTATTTCATTCTCTACAGACAGGAGTTTGATTAGGAAATGCACCAGCACTCTCTTGGCCCTAATTAAAGGGCATGTAATATAACAAATAGATGGCAATGTCACAACATGAATTCGATCCAGTCTGCATCATTTCTTCGTAACTTTTATTCACAGAAATGAGACAACCATTTCCTTTTACACCTCTGTCAGACTCCCCATGGAAATTACTCCCAGCCACTCTCTTGTAGAGTGCAAAACATACAACTTCACTAATGAAAAATTGCTAGAAGAAGCAACAAGCACATCTCAGCTAACTAATCCATGGGATGTTCAGACCTGGAAACATAAACTTTCCCACCTAATAAGGGTGTGCTATCTCCATGAGATTGATGTTAGAACGCCTTGGAGTGCAATCAATACAAAATAAATAAATAATTAATTGTTTCAAGTAATTAAATTTATCAAATCCAAATAAAAATAACTGCTATTTTATGGAACTGCTTCCAAAAGCTGAACCTCTGAAGGGACAGTATTGATCACAGGAGGACAGACAGATGTTTCACATGTTCACTGCCAATGAGGTCTGGGTTTGCATCAATGATACGGAAGGAACAGAGCCAGCAATCTCCGATGCAGAGTAAACAGCCAGCATGCTTGGCCATTTAATTACGGGTCAGATCAAATACAGACAATAAACATGTCTAAACACATACATACTACTCCATCTTCCTCTAGAAATATCATTCACCTTGGACTTGCAGTAAGCACTTAGTTCTCACTCCAAGAAAAAAAAATGGAAGAAGTCACTCACATGCTTTCCCCACACAACCACAGTAAATTCTTATTCATAAATCAGTGCTAAAAAAGTGTTCAGAAGGCTACTAAATATTTAAAAGCTGGTGAGTGTGAATATTTGAATCAATGGGTACTAAAGCTCTACTTGTAATTTTCTTTCCTTTCCTTTTTTCTTAATTTGTTCAACTGGCAATTTGTTTACAAGATCCCAGTTAAGCAGATGGAGTCAAGCTGCTGGCTGGAAGCCTTTTCTGACGGGATGGAGCAACTTTGAATGACTAAGCTGGAGCACCCCTCAGTCCTTTCTGCAGACTGAGAACTCTACAAACTCTTCTCCATCACAGAGTTTTATCTTGTTTTTTTCCCAGATGGGACGCCACCCAATCAATTTTCTTCTGGTTCCTTTGCTTCCAAACCCATGACAACAGAGCAAGGACACAGACATACACCTCAACATGGAGGAGTGGGTACAAACACCCATCCTTTTCCATGCATCACCCTCCTTCTTAAAAGCACTGCTGCAACAATTCAACAGCATTACTGAAATCCTAAGTTAAAATTCACAGGTGGAGCTGAAAGAGAAGAACAACATAAAACACACTGCAGAGATGTTAAGTATGCCTAAGTCAAGTGCTCTGAACAAAATAAAGTCAAAGACAAAGGTTAAACTTAAAGCTGAACATAACATGGTACATAAACACTGTGGTGAAATCAAAACAAACTCAGTTTTGCCCTACTGAAGCAATATCATGCCCAGATCACAAACATGGTTACTGTTGGTTTGTCTGGATCCTGGAAAAGATTCAAGTTCAACAGCTCCCATTTTCCTTTCCTTTGGGGAGATCTGCAGCAAAGCATTCCTTCCTCATAGCTCCCTGCATTCCCTTTAGTCTTCTCTTCACCTTTCCCTGTTCAAATTCCCTACCCATCTCTCTTCTCCTCTGGCTCTTTGGCTCTCTGACCTCCCAGCTGAGCAGACCTGGTGTAACAGGAAGTTTTCCAAAAGTAATGCTTAGGATTAATAATACACTTCTGATGTTATTTTCATAACACTGTTTTGCTAACAGGAAAGGCAAAGGTCTAAAATTCTTTTCAAGAAACTCTTGGAAGGCTCACCCCTTTCCAAACATCTGCTACTACCTCCTGTTCCCAGTGGCACCAAGGCAATACACTGCCTTGAATTAAGAGGAAGCTTTTCATAATGCCCAGCTTCCCACTGCCTTAGAGAAACTTGCAGTCTGTGCAGTCAGGAGGCAGAGGGAAATCCCACGCAGAGCAAGGGCACGGGGGCTGTGGCCTTCTTTGCCTGTGGCCACAGTCCCATGGAGAACAATGGGAGACTGAAACCAGTCTGATAGAAGGCAGCTTGTCGAAATCACTGAAGAAGATTACTCTTCAGCGTCTGCTGAAGGAGAAACTTTCGGTTATGAAGAATAATGGCTGTAAGTGACCATTAATCCTCACAGGGAAAAAAAAAAAACAGTCTTCAAATTCAACCTGTCCATAAGATTGTGTAAGCTTTAACGACAGGGGGAATTTGAAGAGCCATGGCTATTGTCATAAAAACTACTGGGAACAAATTAAGTTGAATATGGATTCCTAACTTTTTCTTCAAGGACTCATTTCTACAAATTAATTTTAACTCAGATTTCAGACTAATTGTAAATCCTCAGGAAAAAAAAAAAACTCTAATCAAAGAGTAAGTGCTATTATCCTGCGGATGATATGGTACATTTTTCACACATGACAGAGGTTGAGCCCCAATCTCAGTGCAAAATCCAACTTCACCTAACCACGAAGGCGTAAAGCACAACAGCAAAGTATAAAATAAAGGAGGACAATAGAAGCCTTTAGGTGAGGAACTCTTCTGGTCTTCAGGCAAAAGAACTTACTGCAGGACAGCATAAGCTTTTAGATATCATTTTCCAATGTTCTAAGGGCAAAACATCTTACACTGGATGTTGCCAGAGTACAAATTTCCAGCACTTCATTCCAATTCCTCACTTAGTCCTAGTCAGCCTCCACTCTGATCAATTCCACATCATTGGAGTTCAGAGGGTTTGCCATATAAATCCCACAAGTAAAATAATTTGGATTAGCATGGACTCTCAACTCCATAACATTTGGCACCTCAGCACCTCCTACCAGTTCAAAAGGCCTGTACTGACCTCATGTAATTAATTCTCCCCATCATGCAAGTGAGTCCAATAGCTCCTGTTTTAAAAACAAGGAAGGCTTGGAAAAGGAAGCCAGGTGACTGGCTAAAAGCCACAAATGAATTATTTTTTTCTGGATTAGGGGTAGGTTTCACATTTCCAAAGAGCAAAGGGTTGTTTTTTCACCTAGATCAGTGATGTACCATCTTTATTAATTCACAAACCACTGGTAATTCTAAGAACAGCATTTATCTCCTTAAAAATTTCAAGGAGAGCATAGAAAGTTGCTCTAGGTCATTCCAGGAGCTTGGATACTGCAGGTTAAAAGTTGCTGAATCAGACTGCCATGCCTCAGCTTAGCACTGCATCTTGTGAGAATGAAAGGCAACAGATAAAAGCATGTAGCACCCATTTTCATGAAGGCTGGGATTTGAATTGCCTGTTTGGTGCACAAAAAGGCTCCTGGTTTTGTCAGATGGTTCCATCACTGACATGCTATTGCTCAGCTTCTCTTCCAGAGGGGGTAAAAAAAATAGAAAAGATCAACCATTACTTATTAAGTTTTCAAAATCCAAATCAATCTCCATAAATTACTCTATTTATCTTAGTGCTAGAGAACACATCTGCCACATCTCAATAAATCTCAACACATGCACTGCAGTCTTAGCTTGTCTCTGGACTGTGATTTCCTCTAGTGAAATTGAGGAATTTCCCTTGAGTGAGGGTGCAGGCCCTCACTCAAACAGGTATCCTGCATATGGTGGCACTGGTACACTGAAGGGGCCCCTCAGCAGCAACCCTGCTGAGAAATCCCACCTCTAACATGCACATGCACCTGTCCATCAAAGCAGCATTACCTCAAACACCTTTCTATAAACAACCAGCAAGATCTGAAACCATTCTGATATCAAAAGAACATTCCATAAAAACAGTCTTTCAAATTTACCATGGCAAGTGAGGGTGCCAGGCAAGGAATTTACCTATCCAACTTTGTTATAATAAAGCAACTAAAAAAATCTTCTTTTTTTCCTTTTTTTTTCTTTTTGGCTAGGAAAAAAGCAAAAAGCACTTGTATGGGCACACTGGATTTTGCTATCAGAACTCCTCTGAAAACAGTCAGTTGACCAAGCAGGTTTAAGTTACTTGATATCCCAAAACCCATGGCTAAGATGCAGGTGCTAAGCCTTGCTCATGTAAGAAAGCAATAAAAAACCAACAAGTTCTTTACTCAGGAACATCTCTGCAACAGAATGAACACAGGGGCTTTTCTAAAAAACATATTCTAAAGTAATGCAAAATAGAAAAGCTAAAAATTGTATGTGTTTATTTGTCTCTGTTCTTTTCAAGATACAACCTAAATAACCAGTTCTTAAAGATCATTTTAACTAGATAGTCTTTAAGGTCCTTTCCAGCCCAAACCACTCCAAAAGCACCTTTCAGCTATTAAGGCACATGCTCCATGGGGCCCATTAGTTCTGGCTGTGAGCTCTGTTTGGACTAGACAGCTCCATTTGGTTCTGACATAGGTGTCTAATACCAGAGCAGGGACACCAGTGACAAACACCAGCAAGTTCAGGTGCCTCTGCAAGGCAGTGAGTTGGCTTTCACAGAGCTGGCATTCCAGGTTTCTGAGCCTCTGCATTTATGGAATTCCTTTCTTATTTTAGAGGCAATAACTTGACTTTCTTTAGCTATAAAAGGAGAACAGATGAGGAGAGAGCCAGGCAAAGTGAAAGACATTAACAGAGATCCCACAGGACCAGGACAAGAGCCTACCCTCTGGCTCCGCAGCGTGACACCTGCAGATTTGAAGTCAGGAAACTTGATGCCAGCAGTCTCAGGAACAGCCTGAAAGAGATCGAAACAGGATGTGTTGATGGAGGAAACACAAGAAATGCAAGATTTCATATAGAGACTAGCTGAAGGGGAAACACTGTTTCCTATGACAGAGAACCACCTGCCACAGCCGCATGTCAGAGCTGAGGCAATAGGAAAATCCCAGGCACTGAGATTCAGTGGTAAAATCCCAAGCAATTCATTGAGAAGAATACTCCAGTTCAAGGTATCTTTGGAAAGCTCAGACACTGTTGGGCAGTTGGTTTAAATGCACTGCTCTGCACAGAAGCTTACATCCACGCACACAGAAACCCTGACCCTAAATGGTATTCATACATATTTGCACAGTATCATCCTTATCCAACTTAGACCCATTTCACTGATCAAAACAGCCCAGGACTTCCCTAAATCTTGGCTTTTGACTGCAAACTCTCTAAGGAATGAGCTGAGAAACCTCTGATCTGTACAGACATGAGCCCACTAATGAGGATACAAGAACTGCCCCCTCCCAGGGAGGCCTGCTGTTCATACATGTTTTGCCATTTGTCCACTCATTAAGACAGTTTTCTTTCTTACTTCGTATTTTAAGCACAGCATTAAAATGCAGCGAACTTCCAATGCTTCTGCTGCTAACAGAAGAGCACATAGTTGCAACAAAATGGAAAAAAATTAATGCAATCCCGTACAAATCTGTGCTCATAAGCAAAGCAAAAGGTGAGCAGACTTTTAAACTATTAAACCAGGCTATCTGTGCACTGAATGGTTTGGGGTCCCCTGAATGGGTCAGCAATGCTTATGATTCAAGCTAAGAATAGCCACAACCTCTGCAAAACACATGCACAATCATGCAAAACTTAAGTCACCTCAAATCTCCCCATTTCTTTGGAGACAGCGTTTGCCTTGCTGCTCCCACATTTCTCTGCAGAGAGGCTCTAGAGCTTGGTCTCTGTTCCAGAAAGGGCTGAGACAGACAGGGCTCCCCCAAGATCGTAAGAGATGCTGAAGGACAGTGATTCAATTTCTCAAGTTCCCTGCCAATGACATTCACATCCCTATCAGCTCTCTCTAGGTCTTAAGTCTTGAGGTGACACGCAGCAAACCACTCTGCATGGCCAGGCATTAAGATTATTTCAGTTATCTGTTGTCTGTCCAATAAAGAGAGGACCCAGGAAAAGATTCCTAAACGTGACCAGGAAGGAAAAAGTATTCTCCAACTACCAAGAGGGCTCATGAACTTGTGGAGATCAGTTTGATCTTTGGTAGGATACAGCCTCCCTGCTTGCATTAGAGACAAACAAGGCTCAAATCAAAAACTAATCCTCTCTGCTTCCTTTGAATGAAGGCTGGCTTCCAAACTCCCTGAACTCTGCCCCTCAGCCTGTTGCTGAACACCCTGCCACAAGCAGTGTGGGGAAATCAGTATCATTGCCTCAGCGAAGCCAACTCTGACTTGCATTCGGCAATAAGCAATTAAATGAGTTCTTTTGCCTCATGTGCCTGTACAGCCTGTACATGCTGTAAATGCTTCAACCTCAATTGACTCTTTGCTAAATGATTTTCCTTTGTTGAAATGATGCTGATGCAGCTCCCAGTTCAAATTCTTAGTTAAAATGCAATTTTTTTCTTAACATTTCCCAGCTATAGTTGGTAATTGACTCCTAATGGACTCTGTCATGGTTGAAATTATGCTAGTGCAACAACAGAAACTGCTTCTCTGCCCGCCCTGGTGTGCCAATGTACTACATGCCTGCAGACAGGCCCCAGCCAACATTTAGGGGTGGACTCCCTTGCCTTGGCATCCTCAGCATCTTTCCAGCCCCATTCTCAAGCCCTCTTTTTTTCATTACCACCAATGACAAACTGCTTTCTTTACAGGGAGATATGTCAGCCACAGCTGAGCTTTCTCAGAACAACCCTCAAGGGAATTCAATGCACAGGGTGCCCAGTGACATTATATTCATCACATAGCAGGGACATAAATGGGACACAACACACCGAAAGAGTGTTCTGAGGAAGTGGTGGCCATTAGGCACACTTCAAGCAATAATTGTCTAGAATTCACTGCATCTCCCCCTTCTCTGTACAGAATCTTTTGGAGAAAAAGGGCACAAGTGCTCTCTGTTCACAAGGTGGAGGGACAGGAATTCCCAGAGACTCACTAGAAGCATCTGAGATTTTTTTAACAGTCCTTTCCTATTGAAGGCACTGAATTTAGATTGGTCCATGCTGTCCTCTTCTTTCCAGAAAGGGAAACTAAGGTAGCATCAAATGTGAACTGAAACCTGTGTTCTGGGCTCCTTAGACTTCAGCTCAGCTCATGGAGAAATAGCAATGGCTCCCAGAATACAAGAGTCCTGCAGCAGGGCTGCTCTGATCACAGCTGAGGATCAGGAAAGGGGCATGTATTGAGCTTGGGGAGCTGCTGAGATGCAGGAGTTGAGAAGGAAAGGAAAACTTGGACTAGAAAAAGAAGGCAGGTGAAAGACAATGGGTTTGTAGGCAAAGTCTACAGCAGTAACAGAATACACTTGGAAGAAGCAGGGAGACAGATGCTTCTCCTTGCCATGGTGCATGAATGGCTGGCATTATTTCATCCCTTTTCTCTGGGAGGGAAAGAGAAATAGGACTTAAACCAGCATTTTTCAAATGGGAGAGAGACAGAGAGCACACCAGGGAACTCTGACAATGGCTGCCCTACACCAATATGCCTTCCAAAGACGTAACCAAAAAGTATCTGTCAGAAGGCAGTTACTCACCCCCTACCCAAAAGGGGCCTGATCCCCATAGGACTGCTGCAGAAAACACGTTACCCATCTGGAGCATAAACAGGGGAGAGGGGAAAATAAAAAAAAAAATAAAATAAAATAAAGAGAAAAAAAATGTTTACAGGCTTCTCTGTCTCCTTCTTCTGTGGCAGCTTTTTCTTGGGAGCCTTGCGCTCAGCACGCCTCTGCTCAGTGGTGGTGTCAGCAGCTGTGATGAGCTTCTGCAGGTCTTGGGTTCTCTTCTCTCTCTCCTTCTTCCTGGTTTCAATTTTGCGGAGCTCCTGGATGAGGTATTCTTCTTCTGCCACCTGCAGACCAGAGCATGTCAAGGCAGTCAGAGAGCAGAGGAGGCCTGGCAAGGCAAGGGGGCCATCTACTGATAACAGCTCTGCCCTGGGCCAGCCTGGGAATGATTTTATGCTCCTGCCTAACTTCTTGGATTTGTAGGGCACCCGTGACAATGCCACTCTACAATCTGGCAGGTACTGTATCACAACATTTATGATGCACCCTTCAACAATCCATAAATTACAAATTCCATCTTCCAGAGTCCAAAAGCACAGACAGAAAGGCAAAAAAGCCCAAATATGCTGTAGTTGCAAATACAGTGTTGTGAAAAGCTGGCTCCCCTCCCCAGACACAGCATACAAAACCCAGAGCAACTATGCCTAGTACTGACACCTGTCAATGGGGGGAAGAAGCAGAGTAAGTTACATAAGAACTTGTTCTTGGAGGAACTAACTGAAAAGGATGCTCTCCCCCAGCCCATGGAGAACACAGTTTCTTAATCTCTAAACCCTAGGACAATTACATAGCTTCAACATAGAGGAAAATTAAGCATGCAGATTTAGTCTTTGATGTTTTCTGGAAGGATTTTTACTCTCAAATAAATAGTTCTCTCTCCATGAGACTCTGGTACTTCTAAGGATATTGATCAGAGAATTTGCTTCAATCAAAGGACTAATACAGTCAGTGTCACTGAGAAGGTCCTGGCAGTTACCAGAGACCATAACTCTCCTCATGTAGCCCCTTCTCCTGTATAGTCAGATTTCTCAGTGTCCTTTTAAACTCCTTAAAGGGACATTAACCCAACACCAAAAGCTGTGCCCAGGTGTTGCTCTTTACTTGTCCAGCCCTTCTTAACCTTTCCCACCCTCTGGCCTGTATCACACACCTACTGATTCAACTTATCAACCTTTTGGAGCAGTGATGCATTCTTCTCCAAGTTACCTGCTCTGGTGTCCTATTGTAAAGCCTTTCCAGTTGTTCCTTCCTTCGTCTCTCATGGCCAGCATCAAAGACTGGGATTTTCAGGTCTGTGCCCGGAGCCGCACGAATGTTTGCCAGCTTGGCACAAATGTGGTAATACCGCTCCTTCAGGTCCTCCACTGACCTTTTCTGTGAAGACATCACAGGAGGACAACATTACAGAACAAACAAGGAAAACCTTGTGCAGTAGGCACCTAAGGACCACTGTCTGAAGGATGTCACATTAAGTACAAGACACAGTGCCCGGGAGGAAGGCCAGTAGGGATCCTTGCAGGTGCTGGGGGAATGACAAGGAAGGAGTTTCTCAGTGAGCTGCGTGAATTAACTGTCACAGGTTCACAGCAACCACTTTAAAAACACCCACCGAAAGATCCAACAATGCTGAGGGTTTAGACAATACAGCAGTGAAGCACCCCCAGAAGCAAAGATAAAGGAGTGTTGAGAGGAGAAAGCCTGCAAGCAGGAAACAGTGACAAATGTGTAGGTCTCCAAGTTGCTCCAGACAATGGTCATTCGAGTCACAACCAAGAAGGCATCAGCTGCAACAATTCACTGTCCATCATTTCATGAAGTCTGAGCTGTGTTCCATTAACCCAAGTACCAAAGATGTTTGGGCTGCTCAGCTGAGCATACTCTTGCTATTTTACTTTGCTACAGGCTCTTCTTGTGAGCATTTCAGAGCATAACAAAAAGTTAGAGCATATGGAGCTGTTCTGTAGAAGCCAAAACACTCCCTATGTCACCAGGAGGCATGGAACCAGTACAGGAGATCTGTAATCAGGACAGCAGGGTTGCATTTTCAGACTACTGAGGGTCCCTGTTTCACAGAAGAGATGATGGAAACCTGCACCATGTCAGACCACAAGTCAGGAGCAGTACCAGGGAGAAGTCCCAACCCTCAGGATTCATTGGCAGATCCTTCTCCAAGGGTCTAGACTGAAATCCAGAACACCTAGCCTGCTCAAATAGACAAACTCCCCAGTTGCCTTATCTTCAAGGAACAACGAGCTGTTCTCCTGGCAGGTGCAAACCTTCTAACGTTCTAATAAAACACAGCAGGGAATGAGAACAAGTCACGGTGGATTTAATTACAAACAAAGCAAGCAGCAATGCCTTGTGCTGGAAATTCAATATTCCTTGCTGCCAATAATTCATTATTTTCCCCTAATTAAGTTGATATAAAGGGTAATTTGGTCTTTAAAGTGCAGAAAACCCTGAACATGCCATAGCAGCAGGTTGCTAGCAGCAACTTGGCCCCCAGGACTCACCTTGAACTGCTGGTGATCGTAGCGGTCGTGAATGACCACGAAGCGCAGATCAAAGCGCCGAGCCAGGTCAAAGAGATGGTCTGTCTCAGCTTTGGTCCACGCATCGTCGTGGAGATACATCTGGTACTCCTGCTCTGAGTAGACAGGAACCTGCACTGTCTATGGAGAGAAGAGAAAAAACCATGGTAGCTCTCCTGCAGCACTGCCCTCCTCACTGCCAAGATACCTGAGCCAAGAAAATGAGCACAGTAGGGGGCTGCCAGGACCCTGAGCAATGAACCCCGGCAGGAAACATGACAAGCATGCAGAGGACTTGGTATGGAGCAATGTGTGGTCCCAAGGCCATAACATGACATTCAGGGAAGCCTATCAGGAACTACAACCTAGGAGGCTGAAACCTATTTCAGGTGGCTGACACAGGCAGAGGTCAGCAACCCACATCCTGACTATGGGTTTCAAAATTATCAGGCTAACATGACAGCGAAACCAAGATTCAGCCAGCCTCCCTGCATTCCTCCCATACAGCAAAACCAATAGCTTGGCATAAACTGCTCTGACAGTTGATTCTTTACTTGGGTTGGGACATGTTCACTTGTACAGGAAGAACAGGAAAGGCAAGGAGCAGTAGTCCCCAGTCTTCAGCACACCTTCTGCTTTGATACTCAGACTACTTCTTTCATGTTTGGTGCAGACAGTACCATGAAGATCTGAAAGGCTGTGTACTGTACAAGTGAAGGCCATAAACTTGGCAAATAACTTTGTCCCTCCCTTCCCCAAAGACCTTTTCTCCAGCAGCACCACAGAACCAAATGACAGTCCAACTCTCACAGTGTCCCAGGCGCCTAAAAGGCCGAGCCCACACTACTGTCCCCAGTCTGGAACTGCTCTGCAAGGGCTCTATCCAGAACACAAGTGTCACATGAGTACTAAAGAAACAGCAAAAATATTTACTATATTAGGGGAAATCCTAGCACGTGGCAAAGCAAAAGTGTAAATAAGCCTGTGCTTTCCTCCCTTATTCCCCCTCACTCCCCTCCTCCTGCAGCAAAGCTTTGCTTAGCCTGAGAAGGTCCTACCTCCACCAGAAAATTGTGTGCACGCAAGCAGCAGTTGTGCTTCAACACCTCTGTGGTTTTGTGTCCTGTCACCAGGAAAGTAATCCTCATGAACTCCATACAGCTTGGAGGAACATTTCTGAGCCTCCAAATAACAGCCTCTTTAAGTCTACTGCCCTTCCTCCACCACTGAGACATAGAAACTCAAAGGTGAAACTGAATGCTTGGGTGATGCAGATCTCTTGGGGATGCACTGAACCTCAACCTTCAAGTACCACTTCCACCTGGAGCAAAGCCATCTTACCAGACACTGTAAGGATGTCCCATGCACATCATGAAACAAAATAATTTCTAGAGGAGCACACATACATGAGAAGAGGCAGCAGGGCCCTCTGCAGTGGATGGAAGGGAAGGTGGCAGATACCTCATCAGACAAGAGAATGCAACAAGAGCAAAGACACTTCCAAAACTGACACTTCCTCAGCCCCCACTCATGGCTGCTCAGGTGAGAACCACTGAGAAATGAGAAGGTGGGAACAGATGGAAAGCTTGAGCCAACCACAGGCTGACTATACATTCAAATGCAACATAACCATGAAAAGGCAAATATGACCCCCAGAGAGGGATTTCCAGCAGAAACTGGCAGCGTTTCAATTGCACAACAAGAATACTGGCATGAATACCAACTACAACACTACTGATCCCTGGTCAGGAAAGATGCACTGAAATGGAAACAAGTACAGAGAAGAGCATGAGTAATGGGGTGGAGAGCTTGCCTTCCCACAGCAGACTGGAAGAGAATGCAGCCTAGCAAAGGGAGTCTGAAAGACAATCTGACTGTAGGCTTCAAGTATTCTAGATGAAATGAAAGGAATACCCATGGGAAGAAAAGAACAACTGAAATAAGAACAAAGAAATTGACTTGCAAAGAAATACCAATTTAACATGGAAAATTTAACCTGGAAATGAAATGGAGCAGAGACAGTCTAGAAGAGCTTCCTAAGCAAGCACAGGGGCAGGAAAAGCCAAGTGCTTTTCAAAAGGAACTTGATCAATTTATAAAAGGGACTGGATAGTGGCAGGACCTGAAAGAGCCAAGAAGAGGATTCAGTGGCCCAGAAAACCTCTCTCAGTCCAACATTTGACACTATAAACTCATAAAATGTAGAGTATTAAATTAGCTGAAACTGCTAAGGATCCTGGAGCCACAAGACAGTTCTGTGAACATATCAGCACAACGCCTAATAGAGGTAAAAATACAAACTGAACAGTAAAAATTATGAGGGAAATAGAGAAACACAGCCCACATAAACCCACCATGCTCTCATAAGGGGAACCCACCCACTCCTAATCCACCCATTTCGAAAGAAAGGATATTTGAGAACAAGGGATTGCACAGGAGGGCACGTCAAATTACAGAAAACACAGTACACAACAAGGACAATTTACTACATCATGTAACACAAGATCTCAGAAGGACTAAACCTTAAGCCAGCAGTTTGAAATGAGCATAAGAAAGCACCTTTGCACACCACACAAAATTACCCTGAAGAACTCATTAGCATGAGTTATTCACAAAGCAGATTTCTGCCCTGAACGTACCTAGCAAGAATCATTAAACACAAATTTCAAGTTCAGAAGCCAAAGACCACCAGAAGGCAGGAAAATATGTATTTTCCCCATTCTCATACTCTTTCTCTAAGCCCTTACTGATGGTAGCCAAAAGAACAGTATTGGCTGAGAAAGGGCTTTGCTCTAACACCAGCAAAGCTGCTTTTATACTCCTATTTCACACCCTGAAACAAGGCTCAGCGTACATGGTGAAACCCAACTTTACATTTTGGATCTCACAAAGAGGAGGGATTTGGATTGGAGACTGGAAGCACAGAGAAAAGGGAAAGCAACTGAGCAGTGACCCAGGAGTTAAAGAGCTTGAGCTCTTGACCAACACGACAGACTACACAGGAAAAGAGGTTCATTCCAAGGGGAGGGAAAGACTCAGACAGAAGTATCAAGTATATGAGAAGAAACCCCAAAAAAGAGTCTGGAAAAGTAAAAAAAAATTCTTCTGACAGAGCAAATATATGCAAAACTCTTCATCAGTGCCTTCAGCTTTCTCAACTACAACACCACAAGGATAACAACTTGCTCCTGATATTATGCAATTGTGCATTTGCAGATGGCAGAGGCCTGTACCACTAATCTAAAGGTTACAGCCTTGCTGAAGGTTCTTCTCTCTGTCAATTCACAGTACCTGATAAAGTGAAGGAAACAAGAATCATATAATTAAAACACCCATATGTGATGTGTGGCCCCCTCTGATAAACTCAGTTGAACTCAGCCAAAACCAGTTCCAGCAGTAGAGACTTAGAGACAATTAGTCTCACAAAGTTTCACTCAGACAGCTAGGTAGGTGCCTCGACTAAGTGAGTCATACTTCAGACTTCCACCCCAGACATCAGAGAAGAGATACCACAGGAGGCTCTTACCAATGTCCCAGCTAGAGGAAAAGCATCAGTCAGAGCTTGAGCCTTCTAACATATAAGGTCAACCAACCACTTAACTCTGCAGGAAGCCAAGCTTTGTTAGAGCTGATGCTCTGTGGGTTACAAACTTAAAATATTGTATACGGTTACACACAAGCAGAGCTTTTGTGGAATCATGTTAGCACACGCGTTTTTTACTCTTTCAGATTTGCATCATGAAGGGAGTTAAATTACATTATGGAAGCACCCTAACTCTGCTCCTTCCTAACTTTGGAGGTCCCGACTTTGAAGTATAAATCTTGATGTAGTTTTCTTTGTGCATACACATGAAAGGCCCAGCCACTCAAAGCAGATACATCTGGGACAAAAGACAGCAGGAGATTACAACAACACATTGTGACAATTTAATGTAAGATGCAAAGAACAGGGGACTGCACCACACTGATAGCACAAGAGCAATTTCAGAGGGAACACAAAGCAATTCAGTATCTGTGCTGGAATCTGGCCAAGAGGTTGCAAGCCACCTTTCTGGCCATGAAGCTCAAGCGATTTTTTTCATACTGAGCAAAATAACAAGACTTATGACTTTTATGTCTCAGTCAGAATAAAATATCTTTTACTACCCTGAGCCTGTAATCAGGAGGAGGATGTTGGTCAGGAACAGAGGCAGATACCACGAGTCCTCCTCACCAAACCAATGACTGCACACCTGAAACACAGAGGTCTCTAGCAAGCTCTGACCACATACAAAGCCCATTTCGCCTGAATGATTTGGAGACATCAGTCCATGGTCACATGGCTGCAGGTCATGCTGCAACTTAAAATGCAATTACCAAATCTAACTCAGCCTTCACTTGTTGAAAGAATCAACTTCCTGTCTGGACAGTCAAGAAACTGAGCGAAGGGTATTTTCCAGCTGCTATTTATATGCTTTTGTTTGAAAGTGCTCCCACTTACTTTATTGAACCTGGCAAAAGGGTAATCCTTCCCTTCCTCTGCTGCTCTCCTCCAGTGGTAGAACATCGCTCCATCTTTCCTCGCTGGGTTGGTGAAAGGCATCCACTTCCAAGGTCGAACTTTCTTGGAGCCCAGTTTTGCTTTGACTGTTCGATAACCCTGAGTTGTATCACTGGGCAGCAGTGGAGGTGCATCCCTGTGATGGAGAGAAGTGCTGGTGATGAGAAGCAAGGAGCAGCCCAAGACAAACCCAAAGGGATTTCAGGCTCAGAACTTTTTTTGCAGATATGAAAGCAGGTGCTATTCCCAGTTGAGATTAAGAAAGAATTGGATACAAACGGTAAGAGCACTGGTTTGGCTGCCTTAGATGATTGTGCCCGTATCTGACTAATTTCTTACATCAAACAAACCCCTCAAATTTAGAAATGTGGGAGAAAACAGACACTGTCCATGACTAAGAGAAGGGCACAAGCATGATCCAAGCACAAAGGGGAATCAGTCTGGGAAGTGAGTCTGCCCCTGATTTCAAGAGGCTGCTGCCCTGCTACCAAAAGCCCAGGCCCCCCCACAACCTGCACAGATGACCATGTGCTCTTACTTTTTGTCAGAATAGAGAAGTGCATAAACTTCTCGGTGCATTCCTTCTGGCCTCTTAAACGTCAATGTCTCTGAAGATTTCTTGGATTTTTTCTGAAACAAAAGAATTGCATTTTAGGTTCAGAAGTAGAAATTCATGAGGCAACATTAAAACTGTATAACCTGGTGCCCTGTGGTGGTTTTTACTTTTATCTGGTTTTAGACACCTTGAATTTCTCCAGGAAAGTGCCTGCTACTGGTGGAAGACAGTGACAGACAAAATGTACCCACTTTCAGTGATAGGGCTCACCAGTACCCACATTTTCTGTCACTGATAACACACTTAAATTCCAAGCTGAACATCTGGCTGCAGATTGCAGGGGCTGGTGCACTAAGTCTTTTCTTACTAGGCAAGCGCTGTCCTCCCTCAGAGGTATTAACACATTTAATTGATTCTCTACCTTTTCAAGAAGATAGCAAGAAATGTCTTCCCAGTTTTTTATAGGTTTTGTCACTTTGTTCTGCAGTTTTAACCATATGTGATCACACCCTAGCAGTAGCCCCTTTGAAAAACCACCAGTATCACCTACCAAAGTTCATTCAGCCCCACCTCTGCTGTCCCATTTACACAGCAAGCAGTTTTTTGACAGCTTCTTCATAAGAGGAATTCAGCATACACTACTCTAAACCCTTGTCAGAATTGATGGTTTCTAAAAGACACAGCCCAACTCATACCACATACACAAGTTTATCAGTAATCAACTGTATCAGGTGATCAGTTTTGGATTCAGAGAGCCACACTAAGAAGTTACACTTTATTTAAGAGGGAGAAGTTTACTGAGCATTTGGACTAACTGTACCATCTTTATAACTACTAGCCCTGTCACTACTATTACATACTTATTTACCATATCAATATCAATTTTTAAATCAGAATATTTTTCAGTAGCAAAACACTGTATCATAAATTGTGTTAAATCCATACAGTCACCTTCATCAAGCAAATTCAAGATCCCACTGAAAAAATAAGTCCCTGTCGTCTCAGTCTACAACAGCTTTCCATAAAACCTCATGACAGACATGCATTATATCAGCACCTTTTCATCCCTAATCAAACACCTTTCTCCTAGAGTGTCCATCACTTTGCCCAGGAGCAATGTAAGGCCAACCAAGGCAGTTACCCACAGGTCACCACACATCTTGTGTGAACACAGGCTTCTGGAATTCCCCCAAAGTTCCTAGATTTATTATAAGTTAATATCAGCAGGCCAGAGATCAGCTCAGCCAGCTCTTTTAGGAGTTGAGAACAAATTACTTGGTCATGCTGATTTAAATGTTTTTATGCCTAGTAATTTTTATTTTAACATTCTCAGTCACTAATGGACTGGAAAGTACTTCATGGTTCTCTTGTGATTTCAAGACATCAATCTGTTTCTTTTCTAATTGAGAACAGATCTATTTCCTGAGCGAGTGCTGCACTGTTATTAGCAACTTTGCACTCTACATGTGACAACAGCTTACACCTTTGGTTTGGCTTAGCTTCTCTACTTTGTAGAAATTCAGAATGTTTTGTTCAAGTGGCCTCCTGCAGCTCTCCCAAAACTTTTCACTGCAAATTCCCATCCTCTCTCTTCCCATTACAGTAAACTTGAGAAACCCATCTTAGTCTCTACTTCAAAGAGACAGCCAGCCACCAGTACTCCTTTGGCTCTCTGCTGCCTAACACACATTGATTTTAAAACAAATTAAAATCAAAAAACTCACAAACTCCAAACACTCACTGCTCACCAGACACTGTTCACCAACACAGCTGATAACCAGGAATTTTACCATTTCAGCCTTTAAAACACCAATTATACAGTGTGCCCTAGCAAGACACTGGAACCACAGTGCTTCTCTCCAGAGACAAAGGTTTCAGCGGAGGCAAACAATGACAGCCAGGAAGTGCTTTTAGGGATGGTGTAGTTGTGTATGTTTAGTTTTGTTTCGATTTGTTCCCCAAATACACAGGCTTTACTTCAAATCAGACCATCTCTGTACCAGAGAGCTCCCTGGGTGCATTTCAAAGCACCTCCACACCTCACAACTACTCCTAAGTTGACCTTCCCAACACTTTGCAAAACACGGGACACCCACAACCTTGCCCGAATTTAAAATACAGACGACAGCAAGATACTGTAGCACATTTCCACACAGAATGCAGCATATCATGTCACACATCCTTAATAGAGCTTACTAACTTGCCACATTCCCACAGGCAATGCACCCCAGCTGTTCCAAACCCCAGCCACACACCTTCCCCGCACAGGTTGGAAGACTTCTGCCATTCAATCAAGTCAGACAATATTTTCTTTCTTTTAAAAGAGGACTGTGTTATATTATTTCCATCTGTTTGGGGGCTAGATAACAACACACTTCACAAAATGGGAATTTTAGACATAGCTGAAAATGTCGTGAGGCCTGGAAAGCTCAGCAAGACACCACTTACAGAGCTCCAGCTTAAATCCTACACCAGATACCACAGCACAAGTAACTAACAAAGTACACGCTTTACTATGCCTTTTCTGCCAATATTCATCCCAAACACCACATGCAAGGCCAGTGAGTGCTTAGAAATCACGCAGCAACCCCTGAGGGCACTGCAATTCACCTTATCCGAGTTGATGATGTCCTTTTTGTTGATGGTGCCCGTGTTCTCTGACTCCACTCCTCCCAGCTCCAGGATGTCCCGTACATCTGCCCCCGTCGCCATGTCTCCGCCTGCCCTCTGGCCTTCTCTGCGCCGTCCTGACCGTCCCCTCCAGCTCTGGGAGGGCGGGAAACCGGGGGTCGGGGGTTAACTCCCGCGGGGGTACGCCGGGCTCATACAAACACGCGCAGGTGCGTGTGTTTACACATACACACACGTATATCTGCACACACACACGCATATACATGCACACGCACACTCACACACTTATATCTACATAGACACACCCCCCCCTCGGCCGCCTCCCATCCCCCCGCCAGGCCCAACAACGGGGCCTTGCACCCGGCGGGTCCCGGGGGTTCCGCACGCCGCGCCCGCAGCCCGCAGCCCCGCGGGGGAGTCTCGG
>VZTN01003816.1:33454-65234 GCA_013400515.1 Erpornis zantholeuca | reverse complement strand
GAGGGCGGGCTGGGGGAGCGCGGTGCGCGGAGCCCAGCACCGCTCCGCTCCCCGCGGCAGCAGCGCAGCTCTGCGCCACCCCGCGCCCCTAAGCTGTTAACAGCATGGCTGCGCCCCGATTGGTCCGCCCTGCATTGATATTCATCGCTGCCACCTGCCATTGGCTCTGTTGCAGCCTAGGCCACGCCCCAGATGGGGCTGCCCCGGCGGGCGGGGGGTCGGCGGTTGCCGCTGCCCCGACGGCGCTTGGAGCCCGCGCGGGACGGGAGAGGACCGGACAGAGCGGCGGGGTCCCCACTCCTTGCTTTGCCCTGCTCTGCGCGAGTGTCCCACGGGGGAGAACTCGAGACAGGGGTGCTGTTGTGGACTGCGGAGGCCAGAATCCTGCCCGCGACGTGAACGGGGCAGCAGCGCCCTTAACCCTTGCCCACGCTACGAGCGGGGAGTGGGGGGGCTGTACGTGGCAAAGCCGGACGTCTCCCGGCAGTCTGTCCCGAGTGGGACAGGGGCAATGGCTGTGTCACTTGCCCCCGTGTGTAGAGGCAGAGAGTGCCGGAGAGGTCCGGCGTAGGGGTACAGATGAGAGCATTCCATCCGGTGTGCCGGGCACTACACTCTCCACGGGGTCCACCGAGCGCGTCAGCGAGCGAAGGTGCAGACCCAAAAAGGAGTGCTTGTGCCACCGTAGGAGCTGAACCAGATAGCCGGCCCCGGTGTCCCCACGCCCCCGCGCCACTCGTTTCATGTAAGCGCACCCGTGAAGCCTCGTCCTCCCGCGCCGCTGCTGTCGGTGAGGCAATCAGCAGCACAGAGCGTACCAGCTCGCATCTGGCTGCGTGCAGGGTGCGTGTGCGAGCCGAGATAACTGCTCGTCGACCCTGTCGGGGGCTGGCACCCTGCCGGCATCGCCTCATCTCGCCCCACAGCCCCCACGACACGTTTGTCTGCCTTCCCTCGGGACCAGTGCTGTGGCTGAGTCTCCGACCGACCTAGCATTGGGGGACGTGGGCCGGCTGTCCCACCCTGCCCACCCTGAGCAGCCCCTGGGACACTGCTGTCCTCCTGAGGGCTTCCCATGACAGGGAACACAAGGACAGCAGCTTGTCCCACCTTGCGGGAGACACTCAGGTCACCCATCCTGTTCTGGCTAGTTGGATCACGGCACAGAGACCCAGGGCACTGGGCAGGTGTCCCCCAAGGGCTCTCTGCCTCCCTGTCCAGCTCACAACAAGATCTTCTCCATTTGGCCCCCATCCAGCCAGTACCAGGAATGGCCCTGCTACTGTTGCGCTTGTCAAGAAGCAATGCCCCTTATCTCTTGGAGCCTGTCTCCCTACTTTCTGGGGCTGTCCATCTCCAGATACCTTTCTAAGAACTGAGGCTGCTGCCTGCTCTATTCAGAAGCAAGGAGTCAATTTAAAAAAAGACAAATATAAACACCAAAGGTGAGGTGTGCACACACACCACACGCACATGCCGCTTCTGAATCCAAAGCTACTCTACCAGTTGCTTTCATCACCGCGCTTTAATTATAAGGGTGGAGCAATGCAATAAATTATTTCAGTAATCCAGTGGAACAACAACAATTCAGATCTTCCCCCTTTTACCAAGAATCCCTGCCCTGATTTCCAGAGCACATGTTGGGCTGCTGCCTGGGCCCCATCTGCCTGTCTGCCAGCAAGGCAGCGGGTTTATTAATGGCACCTATTGGGTCAAAACACATGGGCTCCAAAGTCCTTCCTTGGAAAAAGTCACCTCCAAAGTGGCAAAGAAGCATGTGGGCATTACTTGAAATTACTTTTAGCTTGCCTCCCAGAGTAGCTTATTCAAGTCGCCAGTTAATCCCATTATATGTTTCTTAGCCAAATAATAATTAATAGCAAGGCAGTTCCTCCCCAAACTTATACAGATAAATGAGAGAAGATGCCATAGGAGACAAATACTAATCCCACTTGGTTTTCCCCTTTTCCAGGCAGTTTTGGCATCTACACCCATGTGGAGCTGGCTTATTTTGAGAGGTGTTGCCAACAGATCGGCTTAATTTTTACAACCAATATTTCTTGCAAATGTGGGATATTCCCCAGGAAACTCTTTTTACTGATGCTCTGGTGGGAGGGCCAGTGCGGCGGGGAGCGGCAGCACACCAGGCACCGCAGCAGCACAAGCACTGCCAGCGCTGACTGTGCAGGGAGCCAGGAGTGCGTCACAGGCAGGGTTTTCCTGCTGTGAGCCATGGGATGGGCATGGAGGGGTCCCTGCCACAGCCTTGTTAGCCCCTCAGTCACAGAAGGCTTCTCTTGGACGAGAGGGAGGCCAGCAGGAGCAGTCAGTGTGTGCACAGCCCACTGTTCACAGAAGCCCATTTAGGAAAGGTGGATTATCTCCTGCTCCACTACAGCAGGCTGTAAATTTGCTGGCATCCCAAGAGATCAAACAGCAGCCAGGCGAGAGAGCAAACAGAAGGTGGGGAGGGCCACTCACCCAGGCAATGGCCGAAGAGGAAAGGGTTAATGGTTATCCTTGCTTTTGGCACATCTGGCAGCAGAGGAGTGAGGAGCATGGCGTGCCCAGCATGGTGTGCCAGAGGTGGCTCCGTCAAACCAAGAGCACTGTCAGCCCTGCCAATGCTGCCGCAGTGCCACGGCACCCTCCCCAATGGCACACAGCACCTGTGAGACGGGCAGGGGGGCAATGCTGCGTGGCACTGCCAGAGGTGGAACTGGTGCCCAGGTTGCCTACCAGGGCTCCCAGGGACCCAGAGGGGTCCCCTACCCCACAAAACATTCAGGACTGAAAAACACCTGCACTGCATCCCTTTCTGTGCTGTCACCTGGAGTTGGGGCACTGGAGTGAACCCAAGGCGTCTCCTTCAGAGCACGTCCAGTGCCTCCTCTCCAACACCACCTACAGCATCACAGCTGAGAGAGCTTCTACTCTGGTGGGAGGCAAAACCCAAGTCCCAAAAGCTCCACAGGGGACCCCGTGAGAGGTGCCAGGGGGATCCACAGCGCAGGACACCCCAGACAACTGTCACGCTCCAGGGTTATATTCCTGGGAGCAGAAAATTAATCTGGCTGGGTTTTACTCTCTGTCTTCCCTTCTGCATGGGACTGGCCTGCCTAGAGAAGGGTCCAGGAGCCCCCAGACCTGCCTGCACCCCCAAAGCCCCCTTCCCCTCTTGAAAAGAAAGAGGAACTGAAAATGAAATTAAAGCATAATTCAATCCGGAGCGGGTCCAGAGTAAAGTCATCTGCTCTTATCGTGTGCTGGCAGGCTCTTCCCGCTCCGCAACAAACACAATGTTATCAGGGCACAGAGGGCAGATTCGTTTGCACCGGCCGAGCAAGCTGCTGTGTCCGCCCTGCCTGCCCTGGGGTCTGGGGTGCACCGGGATTCATGGCTAAGGATTGGGGCTGCCAGGGGCTCGGAGAGGCGGGTAGCACCCCAGCATCACTGACAGGGAGCTCAGTCCCAGGATGGGCTGCTTTGGCTGGGGGCCATATCCAGCCTCCATGTGCAGCTCTTTGGCCAGAGGAGATGGGTCAGGTTGCTCCCAGTGAATGTCAGCACCGAGTAAAGGCTGCAGAGGGACGGGGTCCATGAGTGATGTCTTTGCCTACGGAAATACACAAGGCCCCATCTTCCATGGGTGCTGCCAAGCTGCTTGGCCAGGAGGCTGCCAATCTGGCAGATCTTGGCATCCCATCCCCTGGTAAAGCAGTGCAGCGGCACCCCCAGATCCTGCACACACTCCCAGCCCCACTGCATCGCCTGGACTGCATCCTGCTTTGATCTCTGCCTGCTGCCTGGCTGTGCCCTGGTGGCTGCAGGGCCAGCGCAGCCCTCTCTGTCCTTCTTTATATACCCCTGTTATTTTTAACTCTGCCTACGCAAATCCCGAATCCGGAATGAGCAGCGGCCGGGGGCCAAGGGGAAATGGACATGGTGCAAATTTCCTGCCCTTTTTACCTCTCTTCCTCTATAACATACAGCAACGTTTTTCCTCCACTTCTTAACTTTCACTGGTACAGGAAAGCTGAAAGCTCCGGGCTCTGCGTAGAGCCACAATGTCCAGGACTGCAATGGACGGGGCATCCCACTCGGAAGGGACATCGCACTCAGCATGGTGCCGAGAGATGTCCCTACCCTTAGCACACACCACAGGCCCCATCAGCAGCACGATGCGCTGGAGGCATCCGGACAGCCCTCGCAGCAACAGCCTCACGTGAAAACACGTGTGCTCACGTGCACTCACGTGCCAGCACAGGGGCACATCCTTCCCCCTGGCCCGGCAAGAGCTCTGGCCCTGGCCACAGCAGCTGGGACTAGACGACAGCCATGGGAGCTTTGCCACTTACAAAAGTGATGGACAAGACCTGTCCCTGTCCCAGCAGCTCCAGGAATAACAGGAGGAATTGCTCTTTTCTGGTTCCTCGTGAGCAACAAGCAGGAGGAACACAGGATATTTTTCCCAACATATCTGGTTTGATCTTTAAAAAAAAAGCTGCAACACAGAGTGCCAGAGTGAGTTGCACAGGGAGTTTTGCAGAGGATATCAGGGTATGGCTTCAGTGCCCAGGGGATGTGCATGTTAGAACCCTTCCCTCATGTGCTGGGGATTAGTAGCTGTACATCATGTAAAAGCAATTTGTCCTCAAAAGTTCCAAATGATCCAGGTAAACATCTCTGCCACTCATTTCCAAGCAGTCTCCATCCTCTCTCCCAGCTATACTCTAAGGTGTTCAGTCTCCAATGAACCTGGATTCTCATTGAGTGGGGAAAACTTTCCTTGCCCTGCACAGGGGCAGGAAAAATGTGGGTGTCGAGGCCAGTGCTGGTCAGACCTGATCCACTGAGATATACAACATTTCCCAGCCTGGAGAAAGCCTGGCTAGCCCTGGAACCTGGGCACTGGTGTGGCTGGATTATCCAGGCACTGCTGTCCCAGTGGGGGAACAATTTTCCAATGGGATTTGTGGGATGGGGATGAGTGAACAGTCTGCACTGTGAGTCACTGACACCCATGGGGACACAGCTCAGTGTGAGGCAGCAGGGGACAGACCAGGGGACAGCAGGACAAGCAAGGAGCTGGAGAACTCTGTGTGGAAACTTTTCCGGGTAATTTGATTTTGTTATTCCTCCCATGCAGCTATCAGCCCAGAGCTACCCCACCAGGATAAACCACACACCACAGCTCATTGCGTGGAAAACTCATCCTGCCACCATCCCATGCTGTTGGGACTCTGCACCGAGGCCGCCACTATGGCACAGGATGCTGGCATCAATCACAGTCAGCCACATGTGGATGCTGCAGTGGTTTCACACAAACAGTCCACAAAAGTGCATCCTTCCACCTGCACACTTGTGGGGTGTCTGGCAAGATCAGTGGCCACCCTGTGTCGAGAGCAAACCCCTCTGCACTGGCATTACATAGGGCTGCTTCATTCTGCTCCAGGAAGTGGCATTTAATTACCCAGCCTCCTGGTAGTAAATAGGTTTCCAACACATCACAAAAGGCTGTATTACATTTTTTTTATCCCCAACCTTGCTCATGCTCTGCACCGGTGAGCTCATCCCCTGGGAATACTGTCTCCAAAATAGATTCACTCCCTAGTTGGAAATAATCAAATGGGAATCCAAGCTGCTGAGCCCAAGCCCAATTCCTCCCTTTGTTCTGGGGCTCTGGCAGCGAAGGGGTTCGGAGCAGTGTGACAGGAACTCGCCTTCTTTTAATTGACCTCCAATGATGAAACAATCAACCAAACGATTTAGAAATGTGCATCCAGTGAGATCATCAGGAAAACTTCTCCGCAAAGGAGCCTGGGGAAAGGAAGGTGCGGTAATCCACCTGCCCCAGCTGCCTCGGCAGGCCTCACTGCGTGGCACAATGTGGCACAGCATGGCACGGTGTGTCACAGCCACCCAGCGCCTCTTGGGCTACCTTGCTGTGGCTTCAAGCCAGCAGCTGCCTCACTAGGTCCAACATGGGGAAAGGGTACAGCTAGACCTGTCCCAGTGAAGACACCTGCTCCCATGGGATGTCTATCCTCCTTGTTTCCAGCCCCAGCCCATCCTTAGCTGCTGGGCACCCATTTATCCCAAGCCAACACCAAGTGGCAGTGCTGCCTGTCTCCATTCCCAGACTCACTCCAAGTGCTGCCCCCCCGACAGGCATTTCTAGGACAAGATTCCATGATGTTGTGGGGGAAAAACCCTCCCATCCCCATGAGCACTGCCTCCCTGGGGATTTCCATCTCTTGCACCCTTTCCCCAGTTTTTTGTAGCCACCCGGGAAGGGCTGGCATGGCTCCCCAACCCCAGCTGTGCCGCTGGGGCTGCCCCGGCTTCCCCAGCCCAGGTCAGTGCACGCTCCAGCTTGGCATGTGGCAGGCACTAATTTTGGCCCAAAGGGTTTCCCTTCAGCAGACTCTGCCGCCAGGGTGGTTTTGAAGACAATCTTAGCCAGAGTCTTCCTTCCTCGACTGCCAGCGATCCAGAGCCAGGCTGGTGTGTTTGTGTTGTGTGTATGTGTGTGTGTATCTCCAAACCGCAACAAATATTTCATATTCGTTTTCTTTCTTTCCCTTTTTTTTTTTTTTCCCTCCAAGCCCTTGGCTGTGGTATTTAAATAGTAGGTGTGGTCCCGGTGCTGCGTGCCAAAACCAACACCAGTTCCAGAGCAGATAACCCTGCGAGCAAACGCAGCAGCGAAACCACACTGAACTGCTGGGAGAGCCTTGCCGGGATGGGCAGTGCTGCTGGGTATGGCTACGGCATGGCCCTGTGGGCAAGCAGGCAGCAAGTGGGCACAGTGGCCACATGGCTCCCTGGCCTGACACAAAAGCTCAGCCAAAGGGGCTGGGTGAAGGAAGGAGGTGGTGGAGTAAGCATGTCCAGCTGAAGGGCCATGCGCTAGCTGCTTGCTGTGTGCAGCCAGGAGCTGTTTGGGATGAACACAGACGGTCTTTTGGGGTTTGGTTTTTTTTATAAATCAAGGCAAAACATGTTACTTAATCGTCTATTTTCCTTGTTATAAACAATCAAAAAGATTTGTTTGTTAAAAAGGCTACTTTTCTCCCCCAAAAATGTAGAGCATGAGCAAGTGGGAGGAGAAGTCCCTCCAGTGTTTTAAAAGCAGTTCGCAAAGAAACTTTCTTACGCCCTGATGTTTTTCTCATCCAAGCTGAAAGCCCTGAAATATGGGGAACGTCATGTATTTCAGCATGAGTCACTCACAGAGAGAACCAGCTGCGTCACCTTCCCTGGCAGTGCTGGCTGTGCTGGTGTGTACTGGGGACAGTGGGGATGGAGGGGACCTCTGGGTGCTCTTCCTCCAAGGATGGAGATAAGTCAGTTCAGGCAGGAGGGGAATGAAGAAGGATTGCTGCAGACCCAGAGCTGGAATGCCACCCTCTCCTTCTCAGGGGCAGCTGCCATTTCTGGGGGTGGAGAGGGATTGCCTTGGAGTAGCCATGAAGCTCTGAAGCTTCATGGTGTGAGCATAATCCCCCAGGAAGTTCAGAAACTCATCCTCAGATGAGTGTGCACACGCAGTGCTGCAGGCAGTCCGGTGAGGATCACAGGACCCCAGCTCCAGCAGAGCCTGTGCCTGGCTGCTGGTGTCCCCCCAGAGCAGCATCCACAGCTGAAAAGACAAAGGAAGATTGTTTTTACATCCTTCAATCCCCCAGCTTTCCACGGGGCTGGCAGGGCACCAGGTTTCATGGAGGGCTGGTTCTCATAAGATTTGGCTCCAGAGGGGACCTGTTTGCCTTTTGCAATTTGTGGGATAGTGGGCCAGTGTCCTGGGACAGAGACTGGGGGAAGGCTGAGCTTTCCCAGACCTTACACTCACACCCCACTCTCCTCCTCACTCCCTGGGTGGCTCTGTTATGGCACACCCTGTTTGCTCCTGCCCTAAGCCTGTGCCTCGTGGGAAGTAGGCAGAAAGGGCAGTGCCATCCCATAAATGTGGTCCCAAGCAGAGACCACCTGGGTGAATGGTCCCGGAATGCTCGTCTGCTGGGAACAATGCTAGGAGATGGGGATGCTCCTCTCCAGCTGGAGCCCAGCACTCTGCCCAGAGGATGACCGGGGGTAAGTGTCCCCTGGCTGGACAGTGCCTGGGGGTGGCCACAGGCTGCTTGTCCCTGAGCTGAGCTGGTGCATGGCCACGGCCAGGCGTGTGGCAGGCAGCATGCTGTTCCCTGCCTCCCGGCCCCACAGCAGCTGCAGCGCTGGAGAGGAGCCGGCCAGGCGTGCAGCACTTTGCCAGCAGTACAAGGTGCACAGCAGGGCCAGGATCCACCCAGCCCGTGGCAGAGTAGGAGGGTCCTTGGCAGACAAGGTGCTATTTTAAAATCCACAGCCGAGCCGGCTCCCTGCCCGACCTCAGCGCGTGTTCTGGCTACCGGCAAACAGCCTCGAGCCCAAACCCAACCTCTAGTGGCCTCCATTTTCCCTGGCTCCATCTTTCCTGTTGCGCCTCCATCCCACTCCACCACTGCCTCTCGCGTGCCAGCTCAGTGTGGTGTCCTGTGGCTCCCCAGGGACCAGTTGTCCCCACTGGCACGTGTCCCAGCGTGGAAAGGAAAATAAAGTTCGGATGTCACCTCCCCAGTAAAGAGTGGAAAAATCTTTCCCAGAAAACACACTTTTAATTCCTCACTGAGTGTAGCCAATGTTGGACTCCCCAGCCCCACAGATTCACAGCCAAACAGGGAATTTTCCACCCACATCAAAGCAGAGCCATATGGTTTTGCAGGAACAGACACAGAGGTTGTGTCCTGTGCACTTGCCCACCTGTCTTCTTATTTTGGAAAATTGCAGTGACCACGAGGCACTGTGCAGGATATTGAGGTCCCCTGCTCCACACCAGGTTGATTTTCAGTCCCTCCCACCTCCCCCAGCACCCTACATCCTCTAGAGTGTGAGGTGTAGGGAGTCTGGGGGCATTCCCAGGAATGATGACCCTAAATCCATCTCCCCACCCAGGCGCGAAGAGTGAATGAGGCCTGACTGAACTCATGGTGCATGTGATCGTGAGGAGGCTGCTCTGCCCACAGCATGGGACAGGAAGAATTGAAGGGAGTGGAGAGGGGATCTCAGGGGTTTAGAGCTGTAAGTCTACCTTGTCCCCACTGCTACCCCCATGCCTGACCCTGCATCCTTCCTTCTGCTCTGGAGGGGAGGATGTTGGGGGGCAGGGGGAGTTTCTAAGGGCTGAAGTGAGGTTCTGTGGCACTGCGGAGCTGTCTCTCCATGGAGCTGGGGGACTCCACAGAACTGTTTGTTGGGCTGTTCCTGGGTCAGTGGGCAAGGGATCACACAGGGAAAGCCCAGCCCTGCTTTCCCCAACATCAAGCCCTTTGCGGAGCCTGCCCTCACAAACTTCCAGCCCAGGGGTGGGGGATAGGATCCATGAGTTGGTGGGCAGCTTGTCCCCCACCCAAGGCAGCCACATCCAAGTGGCCCAACCTCGGTCTTAGTTCTTGGGTGTATTTAGGGAGCCAGGATGCCCCTAAAATGACTTGAATCCGGCTTTGCCGAAGCAAGCCTGTTCCAATTCACTTGGTGCAAACGGGGCCACAGCGGGCACAGGGACTTGGGGGCACCCGGCCATGCCTGGTTACCTCCCCCACACCATCTCTGCCCTGGGAAGGTGTATCGCCTCCTCCAGCCCTCCGGTGTGGGTCAGGTGGCTGTACCTTCCCACTAGCCCAATCTGATGCACTTCAAAGCTGGGGCAGGAGCACGGGCCGCCTGCCCCGGGGACATTAGTGTCAGGCAGGGGGACATGCAGGCAGCCCCGGCTGGCGGTGGGGATGGTAGGAAATTGCTTCGGGAATCCTCACTTCCCGTAAAGAGGCTGATTCCGGGAAGGAACCCCGGACCGGAGCCATCAGTGGGACCATTACGGGCCACTCCAGCCATCTGGAACTTTTAGTCTCCAGCCAGGTCTGTTTCCACCGACGGTGATGTGTGGTGATTCTTCTGCCCTCCGAGTACACAATTGCAGGGTTATTTGCATCTAAAATGGGAGCTGGGCCCTTTAGCGGCTCATCTGCTCCTGATAGCGGGGCTGGGAGCCTGCTTGGGCACTAAACCCGCTAATGCAATCAGCGGGGCCGAGGCTCTGCACATCAAAGATCCCCCATTCCCTTACAGCAGCCTCCGGCCACAAACCTCCTCTCGGCCACCTTTCATCACTGCCAGAGTGGCTGTCACCCCTCTCCTAGGGAGCCCTGGCTGGGGGAAGTACAAGGAACAGGGATGATGAAGGGCCACCAGCCCTCCTTGAGTGCAGGATGGGGCTACTGCTGCATCCTTGCCTGCACCCCTCTCACAGAAACATAGAATGATTTCGGTTGAAAGGGACCTTAAAAAAAAATCTAGTTCCAATCTGCCTGCCATGGGCACCTTCCACTAGACCAGGCCGCTTAAGGCCCCATCCAGTCTGGTCACTTCAGCACCCCACTGCTGTAGTTTCCTTCCCCATACGACTTCTTTTGACCCCATGCAGATTGTGGAGGAACATGGCTATGGACAGACTGGGGAGGGGGCCACAGCCCCCACTACTGACCTGAAGGAACCATGGGGCCAGCACAGGACAGGAGCACCCACAAACACTCATTAATGTGACTCATTAATGGGGTTACTAATAACATCCGAAAGGAAACTGGCTGAGGCAGCTCTGGCCCACATTCTCTGCATCGGGGAGTGGCACCCACTTTATCCTACTGCAAGGTGTCCCCAGAGAAAGGACTGGCAGCCCTGGTGACAGCGAGAGTGCTGCATGGCATCCACGTAGCAGGGTGCTGGATGCTGGAGGCTCAGCTGGGTGGTTTAGCCAGCACCTCAGGGTGTCCTGGCTATGGCTGCCACATCCCCCACGGCATGCTTGCAGACCAACTAGCATCTCCTCCTCTTGGAAAAGTGCTTTCCTCCTTGCTCATCCTCTGCACCCCCCAGGGCCACCACAGAGAACCTTCCCTGGGAGTGGAGAGGACACTGCCCAAGGTGGCATCACTCTGCACCTGTAGGCAGGACAGGCTTGAGCCATCCCTGAATCTGGAGGCATGTACTGGGTGCTCCCACAACATGGGCTGGTGGCTCTACTCCTCCTGCTCAGGCAGACCCTAGAGCCCCCTTGGGTCACTGCGTAATCCTTGCCATAGGCAGGTACTGGAGACCATGCCCTGCCCAGATGGGCACCTGGCTACAGTTCTCCTAGGGTCCATCTATGGAAGGGTCTAGGTCTGCTGAAGGGACAGCACAGCGCTCTTGGAGGAACAGGAGGACACCTATTCGGAGGCACAGGGGTGCTGGCTGTGCTGGCTCAGTGCCCTCCAGGGCGCTGGCCCACGGCTTCTGGCCAGCAGTCACTGCTCACGGCAAACACAGCTGCTTCCCCATCCTTCTCCATACCCGGCTCGTGGCGCCAGCAACTGTTGCCATATGGTGCTGATGTGTACACAGCACCTGGGTACACACAGTGTGGCAGGAGCACTTGCTCTGGGGTCTGCCTGGCCTCAGGGGGATACAGCAACCTCCAAATGTCTGCACCCTTTGGCAAGGAGCAGGGTGGGAGCCCTCCAGGGCCTGTTCAAGGGATGGGGCCTCACCACTGGCTAAGCCATGTCTGATCCGGCCTGCTGGAGATGGGGATAGGCTCCCAGCATGGTCAGGAGGCACCCCTGCCACATACTGGGTGGGAACTCTTGGGGAAAGGTGGTGTTTTTTCAGGCCTGCTAGTGGCTTGGTGCTCCCAGTGCAACCAGCAGGATGCTGGGTGGCTGTGGCAGTCCCATCCTGGCAGGGAAAGCTGGCAGTGACTCACCACCCTCACCAGCCTTGCCTGCTGGATGACTCCTCCTGCAACCCATCGCACTGCTATTGCCAACCCTGCTCCCTCCACGGGCCCAGATCCTTTGGGGTGTTGGGAGGATGCTGGTAGGGCTGGCTGCCACCCATGGGAGATGTCCCCTGAGCCTGGGGGACCCCACACCCCATGGCCATGGCTGCACCATAGGCACCCTGTTCCTTGTCCCCTGGCTCGGTGGTGCCAGATTCAGGACAGGGGAAAAAGAAAGTCATCCTGCATTCCTTTTTCCCCATTTTTCCACCCTCTCGGGGGAATCCCCAGTGCCTTCCCCAGGGTCTCTCCATCCTCCTGCTCCCAACCAGTGAGAGGGAGAGGGGGAGTCCTGTTAGGACTGTTGCCATCCCCAGAGCAGCACCTGAGGCTGAGCCAAGCCCTGCTCAGCCAACACCTCACCGAGCTGCCCCAGGGCTTGTAGGAATGTGTGCATCCTGGGGGAAGGATGCAGGCAACGTTTGCATGCATCCAGGGAAAAGGAAAGTCACACGTGGATATGTCCCAGTTGTAAGTTGCCATTTTGGGAAAGGGGTTGTGAGTCTGGGAGGGGCAGATGGGACAGGCAGGGGTGAGGCAGTAGGCAGTGGCAGGAGGTGGGGAGGGGACTGGCTTTGGAACCCTCCCCAGGAGGTTCAGTGGAGTTTAGCTCCCCTGCACAGCTGCTGTGGCAGCAAGCAGGTCCCCACAGAGCAACAGTCTCCTGCAGCGTGTGATGTGCACTGGTCTTGCCTCATCCGGAGTGGCAGCAAGAGTCCAAGAGCAGCCCCTGAGTGTGCATGAGGATCGCCCCCCCACGCTGATTGCAGCAGGGAGGACGTGGGATGATGCCTAGGATTTGGCAGGAGCAGGCTGGGGGCTGGGGCCAAGCCCTGCCTGACCCAACTGTCCTGCACAAGTCCTGCAGGCACCCAGCTCCTGGCCAGGACCCACAAGCTGCAGGAGTTCTGACACAAAGACGAGGAATTGGAGGCCCCGATGTTTTTCTTCTCCTGCACTCCCATGGCTAAAGATGCATTGTGTGAACCAGCACACGGAGCCAAGGACCCCAAAACCAGTGCTCCACAGAAGCGTGGTTGGTAGCTGCGGGAGAAGTTGTGGGAACTGGGTGGGCAGTGAGGGGTGGGAAATTGAACCCCAGCTCTGCTGGCTGGTGGTGATGGCAGGATCACAGGGTGGTTTGCATTTTTGGGGGTCCCCCTGCAGCCCTGCTGGGAGGCTGGGTACAATGAGGGGAGGAGCAGAGGGATCAAAGAGGTGGGGGAGAAGAGAAGCTCGTGAGTTGTGGGTCATTATCTGCTATTAACATCTGTAATCTCCCAAGAGCAAACTGAGATTTACAGCCTGTTATTAGGCTGTTACTCAACCTGTTGTGCAACAGCTCAATTAAAAAAAAAAAAAACAACAACCTGAATGTGATTAATAGCCTGCTAATAAGGGGGAAATCTCTCCTGTTTAATTCAAACAGCCTCTGCCTAGGCACTCCAGGAAGGTATGGGCTCTCAGCCCAGGTTCCCAGGTTGGCTGCTGGGCTCCTGCTGGGATTCCTCCGGGAAAGGACACTGGATAGAGGTCCTGGGGGGCCGGTGGGTGCTGCTCCTCACCGCAGATCTGGACTTTGGGTTCCTAAAGGCAATGGGGTGCAATCACCACCTCCTCCCAACACTGCCTACATGCAAAGGGGGTACTGAATTGTCCCTGGCCATTCTCCGTGGTCACCCTCTGGAAGAGGTGGAAACTCTGAGTCAGCTGCGGTTCTTATCCAAGCATCTCACCTTTTTCTTTGGCCGTGACTCGCACCTGAATCACCTTAACCCCACAGCTTCCTGCCCTCCCGCCTTTCACTGCCTGTGGTTCAGAGGGTGCTCTCTGCCCCCAGATGTTCCTAGCCCAGCTACAGCTTCATCTCTTGACTCTCACCCCCTTTTCCAGACTCCAAACCAGTCCTTGCTGCAAACACCTCCATGGCCTTGAGACCACTCCACTGGGAGTGCTCCCTGGTTCCTGAACCCCTCTGCCTCTGGGTCGTTTCTTGAAATTGTCCCTTCTTAGGAGAGGACAAGCAGGCAAGTGTCACATGGCTGTTTTCCTCAAATCCAATCTCTACACACTATGTGCATCCCACCTGGACCCCAAGGACTTGTCCCTTGTCCAAGATAGGGTCATCAGCACAGTCTTAAGTAGAAGATACCAACAGACCCACTTGGATTCAGCCCCTGCCACTGTCAGTGGCCTCACTCAGCTGGTGTTTGACCCAGTGACTGAGCACCATGGCTAATTGGATTGCAGCCGGCCTCGTTCCTATCCCTGCTGCCAGCCCAACTCCTGCCTGTGATCCTGGGATGCTTCAGGAAATCTGCCGTCTTGGATCCACCTCTCTGTGGCATTTTCCTCTCCCTGCAGCATTAAATCTCTTGGCAACTTCCCTTTGGACACACTAGCCCTGCCCAGAGGGACTTGCAAATTCTACCCTAGGTGAAGAATTTGGCCACCCAGGAGCTGCTGCTGTCTCCATCCCTGGCTGAAGGCAACATCACCTGCAAATGCTGGTGCTTCTGGTCTTGCCAGTAATAGCTGGTCTCCAGGGCTATTCTTTGCCTGTCCTGGGGTGGTTGGAGGCACCTGGGATCAGAGAACAGATCATGCCACCTCCAAATGGCACCTAGGGAGGACTGAAGGGTCCCTGGGCAGCTTCTTCCAGCAGCTTGATGTCTGTTTGGGAGCAAATACACCTGGGGAGGGCTGGGCTGGGCTGGGGTGGACACAGCATTCATGGGCACCAGGGCAGTGGTATATCACAGGAGGGGACAAAAATATAGAGCTGGGGTCCCTATTCTCCACACCTGACCACCCTGCAAAGCCAGGCAGCATCAGTTCACCCACATGCTGGTGATCACCACCTGAGCTGCCACCCACCACCACCTCCAGCGCAGGGCTGCAGAGGGCCGGGGCTTTGTTGGTGGCCCCTGGGCTCCCAAAGCATCCCGGCCGGTTGTTGCTGTGGGACGTGTGGGCAGCCGCACCATGCCAGCTTCCCGCAGGCTTGCTCAACACTGCAGAGGAGGGGAGCTGAGCCCGTCCTCACAGCCCACGCAGGTAATGAGGGCCCTGGTGGTGCCTCGTCAGCAGGCGCCCTCGCTGCCCCGGCCGCGCATCCATCACCCGGCGCGGCACACGCGGCACTGGAGCCTGGCCGCTGGCAGGCCCAGCCCTGCCTGCATCTCACGTGGCGTTGCGGCCAGGCGGCATTTTCCACATTCTGCCCCACTCTGAGTCATCAACTCCTCTGCTGCCAAAACCTGTACCTGTGCCTGGCTGTGCCAGCAGTCTGTGCTGGCTTCAGTGGCTGTGTATGGCTCCATGTAAGGTGATGAGCCCCTGTCTGTGTATGTTTGCACCAAAGCACTCTCCCCTGCCTCAGAAATGCCTCTCCCCTGCCCTTGACCCCAGGAGAACTGCACAAATGCTCCTGCCTTGCCCTGGGGAAGCTTTGGTGCTGGAGGTCCTGCGTCCCATGGGAGCACCCACCTTTGTACTCTTTGCTCCAAGCATCCCAGGGAAGGCGTTTGCATGCTCTGACTCCTCTCCCCAGCTCCAGCCACTGCATCACTGACCTCCTGTCCCAGCTCACCATGGAGCTTGACTCTTTCGAAGAGTACAGCAGTGCTGCCAGCAGGCCAGCACCTCACCCTGTTGGCAGCCAGCCTGCCCCAGCCCCAGCCCCAGCCCCAGCCCCAGCCCCTGCTCAGCTCCATGTACACTGTCCCATGCCCCATCCAGACATGCCAGCAGTGCCACCCCCCAGCCCTGGGCCTGGACTGGCATTTGCAAAAGTAGCCATGACCAAGGCTCAGGCGCACGGGAAGCACTTGACTAGGGGCACTGGGTGCTGGCTGTGGGGATGGGGTGAGGAGGGAGAGATGTGTGGGGCTCCCACCCACAACCTTCTGGCAGCACCTTGGGATGGCTCACTGTCAGCAAGGAGCACACATGCCTCTCCCATCACCTGTCTCTTCAATCCGCTGTGGAGCCTGGCACAAGTATTCCAGGGGTTGCCAAGACCCAGCACCACAGTGATGTGTGACCCCCAGCACGGATATGATTCCCACTCCACCGTGGGGCCCTTGAGCGGTGTGTGCAGTGATTTCGCCAAGCCGTGGCTGAGCCCAGAGCAGCATGGCCACATGAGTGGAGGAGTCTGGGTGATCAGCACACCATACCAGCCTCACAGTGAGACAACCCCTGGGGGAGCAGCAAGGAGGGGAATCAGTGTGAGTGCAGGATGTACAGGAGCGTGAGGATGTGTGGCAGGAGTCTCTGTGGTCTGTGGATATCCATGGTAGTGGGCCATGTGTCCTTATCCCCATGATGTGCAGGCACACACGAGCCCAAACTGAGCCCATGTGGCCAGAGAAGGAGTGAAGTGAAGGGGGGTGGTGAGTGGGTACACAGGGGTGGTTTGCACGTGCAAGGGCTGTGGGGAATGTGGGGGGATACATGGTGTGGGGTCTGGGCTCACCCAGGCATGCACGGATATGTGGGGTGTGTATGTGATGTATGCATGTGTAGGCATGTGTAGGCATGTATATAAGTGTGCAGGTTGTGCATGTGTGTGAGGGGTGCACATGCATTCCCAGGGGGGCATTTGTGTGGTGCAGATGTATGTGTGGGATACTGACGTACGCACAGCAAGTGTGGAGGGGTGTGGGGAGGCCTGTACAGGCCTGTGGGATATATGTCCAGGCATGTGCCTCACTCCTGGGGAGGACAGTGTAGAGGGGGGTGTAGGAGCTGCGCATGTGGGTGGTGTGTGTGTATGAGCACCACTTGCAGTGTAAGGTGCGCGAGATGTCAGGTGTGTGTCTGCCCACCTGTGCCACACGCAAACACGTGCAAGTGTGCATGGCAGCAGCTCCCAGCACTCAGCAGTGTGCCGGGGAGCACCACTGGCTCATTTGGTGCCAGCAGCCAGCGAGCTCTCGTGCAAGCAGGTGGCTGGGGAACAGCCCTGAGCCCTTCCTGGTACCTCTCCCCACAGCAGTGGCTCCAAGCCGTGACACAGGGGCCAGGCTGTCTCTTTCCGGCTGTTTCCCAGCCTGTCAGGCCAGTCTTGTTGGGTCTTGCTGCGATTTCCCGGATGGTTGCTTGGCACCTTCCTCTTCCCCATCCGGATGGACAAGTTCCTGGAGCACCAAGCTGGGGCAACACATATCCTTGGCTCCTGCCCTGCCTTTCCACCTCCGTGCCCTGGCTTCAGACTCCCTCCCCAGTGCTGGCCAGCTCCCTGCCTGGATGGTTTGAGGGGGATGGTGAGGCAGCGGGGCTGCGAGCGCTGGCTGCGGGCGGGCACTGAGTCACGGCAGGGCGGGAGGCACGGGGACAAAGCTGCCGCCTCTGCCGGCTGGACTGGCTGGGCGAGTCAGGTCCGGACGGGCAGCGCGGGCGCCGCTTGTTCTCCGCTGTGGCTGTAGGACGTGCCGGGAGGAGCAGTGCTGGTGGCTATGGGCACCTCCGGTGCTGGAGCCTGAGGAGAGGTGCTTGGTGCTGGGAAGGAGGGCAGGGGCTGCCTGGGGCCGGGAGCTGGGCAGGCAGAGCTGGGCTGGGATGTGAGCTGGGCTCTCCCTCCCACTGTGCTGGATGGTACCGGCCATACGGGGATGCTCAGCCTTGTGGAGAGGCCAGATCTCACACAGCCCACGGAAAATCCCTTCCTTGCCCGGAGCCATGCGCAGCTCTGTGCCTGGGGTAAGGATGCAGTTTTGAGCAGAGCGTGTAGCAATGGCCACAGGCAGTCTCGTAGAAGCCCCTTGCCATGCTGAGCCCTCCTGTGCCTTGCTGTCCCTGCAGCCTGCCCAGGGTAACTCTGGCCATGCCACCACTCCTACCCTGTCAGCAGGACAGCTTACATGCCTGCTCACCCACCCCTCCTTCTGCACATGGGGAAACTGAAGCAGAGAGTGTGGCAGAAAAGACATGTTGGGTTAAGCCCCACAGAAGCTGTGGGTGCTGAGCCATCAGCCTTGCCCAACACCGCACACTGCAAGAGCATCCTTTGGGGAGAGCTAGAATGTGCATCTCAGACACTGTGGTAATGCCAGACCCATTTCAGTGTCCCAAACAGCCAGGGGACAACCCTGGGCACATACGCCTCAAGCCATGCTAGGCTGCAGTTCTGTGCCCTCCTGGCCACACAGGCTCTTGGCTGAGGCAGGGGAAGTGCAGGCCCTCAGGCACTCAGACCCGTTCCATTTATTCCCACAACCTGTCATTAGCATTGCTGCCAGGGTCTGTAATTACCCACAGCTCTTCCTGGCAGGAGCATGGTCCTGGTGGGGGGATCCCCCTTCAGGGAGTCAGAGGGATCCCCAGGCTAGAAGTCCCCTCTGGTACTCTGCCAGACCCATGGGCTGCATCCCCCTTGGAGGGACAAAAGGGCTTCCTTCATCCCTGGTGTTTCCAGGAGCCCCTTGGCTGTGGTGCCCCACCAGGCACTGCACAGGGCATCAGGGGCAGGAGGCAAATGAAGTGGGGATCACTGGCTCAACCCAAGGTATGGAGGAGTGGGGCTGACCAGTCCCACTGCTGAGTCAGGGTCTCCTCCCTGGTAAGTGAGGCCAGATTGAGGAGGGATAGAGCCCCACCATGCCCAGAGGCTGGGCCATTGAGCTCCACTCCCCATCCCTAATGAAGTCCCTCCCATCCCTGCCATAGACATCTGGTTAATGAGCCCCATAGTTCCTGCTGGGAAAGTGCTGGGAACCTTGTCCTTCTGTGGTTGTAACCCTTCCCAACCCAGGCTCCTGCAGCGTGCCCTGTATCCTCTCCTGGCTGGCCACTGGAGGGTGAGGATGCACCAGCCATAGGGACCCAGACTTCGGGGCTATTGACAAGTGTGGGTGCCCTAGCAGAGCCAGGATATGTCCAGCTTGTGTGATCCCATCCAGCCCCACAAGTATCCTGGGGGATGGACTGGGGGAAGGCCATGCTGGAGAGACCCAAAGGACCTTGTGGACCCCACAGGGCAGTAGGGTGGAGGTGCAGGGATGAGGCTCTGGTAAGGGCCAGGCTGTACCCTTTAGTGCATATCTGGGGTGCAGGTCTGCTACTGCAGCCAGTGACAGGGGTCTGCTGTGTTGTAAGGAAGCCAGGTGCATTGCCCCAGAAGGGATGTGAGCAATGTACATCACTGGAGGAACCTATTCCTGAGAGTGTCAGAGCCTGGCACCCCTGTGCACAGGGCTGTGCATCGCTGGCACACACATACAGGGATGTGCAGATTCCCTGAAGCAGCATATAGGCAGCACCTGAGACCCATGTCCTGGCTCCAGTGCCATCAGATCGGTGTCCAGAGCAAGGGTGCTGGACACTAAGACCCAAACAAACTCACCACGTTCCTGTTGTCCCCACATTGTCCCACCAGAACCTTCACCCCCTGAGTGATGCTTGCCTGGGCCCAGGACAGGTAGAGCAGGATCCCTGCTCTGGCCTGTTATTTTGTCTCTAATTGGATCCCCTGCTGTTCCCCTTCATCAGGGCTGAGTGAGAACCGGCTAATGAAGGGAATGCGATTAGCAGGGCAGGGGGTTGGCTTTGGGCACAGGAGGTTTCCCATGGCCAGGTAATGACAGTCTTTTGTCCCCTCTGCTCCTTCCCCCAACACAGGCAGGGGGATGAGTATGCCCTGGGCAAAGAGTGGGTACCAAAGGGCTGAACTCAGCAAGTCCTGGCTATTCCCACTCATCTGTAGTGTCCTGCTAAGGGGATGCCTCAGTTGCTGGAGCCTGGCTGGGGACCCAGGTATCCTGGCTCCCGTTCAACTGCCCAGCCCCAGTGTGACATCTGTGGGGACATCCCAGCACTGTCACCTCCAGGCCTGAGGACCCTGGTCCTATCTGGGAAACTCATCCAGCCATCAGGTCCTGTCTTGATACACCACATTTCTAGTGCCCAGGGTGTACCCAGGATGAGACAGATGCCTGGACAGCAGGCTTCAACTCACTTCAGGCCTGGGGCAGAGCACCACAGGCTGCAGAGGCACATGGGGCCAGCTGCCCCCCACACTGGTCACCTGTGCAGGGGCCAGCATGAGGACACATCAGGCGGCACTGTTTGGAAGACACATTGGAGCTCATGGCTGCTGGGAGCCAGGAATGGGGTCTGGTCTGTGTGGGCTGAGCTGGGTGTTGTACTTGGAAGAGGCCAGGACAGAGCAGGGAGAGGAGTAGGACTGGCTCCCACTCCTATACATGCTGAGGGTGCTCTCAGGCCTTGGGGGATGGAGGTGTGGGTCCCCACTTCAGCCAAGGCCACAGAACCAGTGCTTGAACATACTTCAGCACTGCTGGGGTCTTGCACCCTGTGAGACTGCAAGGATGTAGGGAACCCAGGCTGGACATGGTGTGCAGAGGCAGGACCCTGTAGTGGGACCCTGGTGCAGCCAGCACATGGGGCAGGTGCCCTGCCTGCAACCTGGCAAGCAGGAGAGTGGAGAGGCAGACAGATTGCGTGCGACAGGCTGGGGATAATTCACTGCTCCTGAGGAGAGAAATCTTCCACCTGGAAAGGAATCTGCCCCCCTCCACCCTCAGCCCAGGAGGCTGCAGGGCCCAGAGGGGTAGGGAGGGGTGTGCAGGTGGGCTACTGCACTGTGAGCCTGCACAAGCAGGGCAGGCAGCACCCTTCACCAGGCAGGGCACCCACAGCACTCCTGTATCTACATGGGTCCCCTCCGCCCCACAGTTAGGAGCCCCAACTCTCTGATGGGATGTTGGGAAGGAAGCTGGGGTTGGTGCCAGCTGCTCACCCACTTTGCGGCTGAACATGCACACCCACCAAAGCCAGCACTGCTCCTGTGCCAGGTGCACATGCTGGAATGAGCTGGAGGGTGGTGCTTCCCGATCCCACCAACTACTGGCCACCAACAGCCTGGAACCAGCAGTTCCTGTCCTGGCATACGGGCGGGGGCAGGATGCTGGTGGGGTGCTTAGAGGCTCCAGCAAGGTACGGTGTATGCCCTACTTTGGAAAAAGGCTGTGCCAGGCAGAGCTGAGAGGGCTGGGAGCCAGAGCGGCTGGAGGGCTCATGGGGAGGGTATGGCCTGCATGCCCCAGCCCATCACTGCTGTGTTAGGGAAGCCGGCTGCGTGGCAGGCCCTGGCATGAAGCAGCGTCTTTGCTGAACACCTCTTGTGTCTTAGCATCTCCCCGGAGAGGCAGCGTGTTCCTCTACGGGTGTCCTGGCCTTCAGGCTGCTGAGTACACACTGACACGTGAGTGTATGTGTTTGTGTGTACACGTATGTCTGAGCATGAGCATACTGGCTGTGCACGTGACACATCTTCAGTCAAGGCTAATTAGGTAGTGAGCTGATCAGCAAACGACCCTGAAAGCATTGGCTTTCTGGGGACAGCAAAACGGGGCAAATGAGGATCAGTGAAAACACAGATTCCACCGCAGCGTCCCTCTCAGCCACACCTGAGCCACAAGCAGCCTCACACCAGGGTCTCCTGGAGGAGGATTTTCCCCACTTTCAATCAGGTACATCCATCTGTGTTGTCCTTGTCCCCAACTCCCTGCCTCACTAGGAAACAGGCTGAGATGATGAGAACGACATGCCAGCAAGGATGATGGAGCAGGCTGCTGGTGTGGGGAAGGTTGGGCACCCATGAAGGTGGCTTTGGCTCCCTGGGGTGGACAGACACACCAGGAGGACACAGGGACACTCTGTTGAGCCAAGGGCACAGGTGGCCATGCCAGGCAGCCTACCTGCAGTGGGCAGCACTGCAGCAGTGTGAGCAGTCCTGTACCCTGCACTGTCACTTGCCCCTGCCAGTCCCCGTGTCGCCTCGCTGTCCTGTCCCGCACAAACATTCCCTCACTCCTGGCCATGGTAAATATTGTTGCAGGGCAAACAGTGAATCAGCCCTCTTTGTTCGAGTGCTGCTGGCAGCCCCATCTTGTTCGACTGCTGTTTAATGACCCTCCAGTTGTGTACCCTGGAGGTATTCATTAACCTTGGGCTGCAGATGGTGAGGAGGATGGATCTGAGCTAGCCAGGAATGGTTTGACAGTGCTGGGGACCAGCTCTGGGCAAATTCTGATGACCTTTTACCAGGAGCGGATGTGCCAGAGGTTTTCCCTCACACCTCTGCAAGGTGCGGCCAACCTGCTGACAGCTCAGCATATCCACAGGCTGATGTTCTTATCACAACCCATGAGTTCTATTTTATTTTCTTTCCTGATTCTCTTCCCCATGCTGTTGGTGGAGGAGTGGGAAGGAAAAGTGAATGAGCAGTTGTGTGGTACTTAGTTGCCAGCTGGGATTAAACCTTGACACCACCCCACAGTACAACACAACGGGGCTTGACTTGAGCAGCATCCCCTTCATAGCATCCCTCTTCAGCTGAGTCCATGCTCCTGGCACAGCCGTGGAGTGCTGAGAAGCTGCTGGCTCTTGTAGAGGGGTGCTCCATTCCCTATGTGCAACAGGAGGGTTTCAGAGGCCTCATGATGGGAGCTGTGGGTAGGAGGACTGTGCAGCACAACTTGGGCAGGTTGGTGAGCACCTTGGAAGTGAACAGCGGGACATCCTGAGACATGCAGGATGCAGGACAGGGGGTGGAAATGGGTAGACCAGGAACAACTAGGAGAAACATGGGTGTTGAGCCCATGGGAGACTTCTGCCACTGCTAAGGGGCTGCTCCTGCCACTCTGCCTGGTCCTCACCTCTGATTCGTATGTTCCTTGCTCCCCCACAACACCTTGAACTCCACCCCACATTGTAGTCCGGTTCCTTCCCGCATTTTGGTCTCACCCTAATGGTGGCAGTGACTGTTGACTCACGGTGGTGCCATGGTGGTCGGTCCCCAAGGGGCAGTGCCAGCACAGCCCAGGGACACTCCACTGGAGGTAGGCCCAGGGTGTCTCAGGGTCCCCAGGGCTCCAGCACTGGTGGCACAGGTCCCTACAGTGGTCCCCACACCAGACACAGCAGGTGCCAGGATGCCAGCCCCAGCCCTCTGTGTCCCCACACAAACCTGTTCCCAAGTCTCCAGGAAAACAGAGCTGGTGGCAGATGACAGCACAGGGCCTGGGGCCATCCCCACTCCCACCAGCAAACTGCAGGAGCCAGCATCTCCGGAGGAGCAAGTGCCTGCTGGATCCTTACCACTGAGGGCCTGGTGGGATCAGAGCAGGGTCATGGTGTGGGGCAGGACCCTGTGCCCCTGTTCCTGTAGGGCTGTGCAGGACCCAACTCTGCTGCTGGCAGAGGGAACAGCCTGGGGAGGACCACAGAGACAGTGCATGGTGCCCGGCATGTTGGATCGGGGCTGCCAGGAAGGCCCCGATAAACATCTAGCCTCTGTTTATTTATGACCGAGGATATTTATACCGCAAAGTCCTTTAAATTTAGCTGGGGACACACCCAGGCACCATCCAGTGCTGACGGCCGTGGGGAGCTCCTGGTGCAGTCTGAGTTGGCACGCCAACTCAGGCAGTGGGTACACCAGCGGCACCAGCTGTGCCCTGGAACTGTCACCCCCAGGACTGACTGACCCCCCCTGACCCACTGTGGGGTGTGAGGCACGGGAGCACGGCTGTGGGGACAGCAGCCCTTCTCATGAAGACAGGGTGAGGCTGCACCCCAGAGGGTCAAGGCTCCCAAGGATGATGGCACAGGCTCTGTCCCCACGCAGTGAGGACCCCAGTGCCACCAGGGCAGGTCCATATCTCCTCTGACACAAACGGACACCTTCCTATCCCAGTGGTCAATGCCATGTAAGCCTGGTTGGGAGTCAGAAACAATCTTAGGGCTACATCCCGAAATTACAGCCCGGAGCTCAGCCGGGTGGGCTCGGAGCAGCCTGGGGCCGTGGGGCACGCTGTGCCACCCCGACTCAGCCGGCTGTGCCCCTGCACTCGTGTCCCTCCGGCCACCGGTGCCGGGCCCTGCGGAGCGTCCCCCGCCGCCGCGGTGTCTGCCTCCCTCTGCCGGCAGCGGCACACCCGGAGCTCTCCGCTGCCGCTGCCGCCTGTCGGCGCTCCGGGGTTTGCTGTCCCTCAGCACCGAGGCAGTACTGTCCCCTGCCAGCCAGGCCCGCTGCCCCCTTTTTCCCCTTCCCCCAGCTTTGGGTGAAATGCGGCGTTTTGCTCCCACAGTTCCCAGCTGCTCCACATGTCGCTCTGTCCTCGTTGCTACAGCATCGTCTGGAGAGAAGAGGTTTGGCATTTCCCCCGCCCTACAGTGAAGCACAGAGCAGTGTCCAGGCACTCACAAACCTGGCTGCCCCATGTCCCATGTGGACCCTCCGTGCGGGGCCATGGATGCTCAGCCGAGCACCCTTTAGCACTTGCAGCCCTGTGCTGTGTGGACGTGCCACCGTGCTCATCTTACCAGGCTCCTTGCTGGTCTGTCCAGTGCCTTTAACAAGTTAATTCCTTGCCTTGGAAAGGGACTCAATAGTTTTGGACAGGCGAGGTCGAGTTTACACGAGGCAAAGGCAACGTGCATTAGGATCTCTACCCACTCAGTCTTTGTTAATTAGATCCCATCTCAAACTCTGCTGTTTCTCCAGGACAAATGCGATGCCCACCAGCCTGTGATTGTCCTTGACAGCTAAGACAGCCAGCCCTGTGTCTTTCCATAAATGTGCTGCACTTCATTCTACTCTGACACCGAGCCTTTTACCTCCAGCTTGTCCTAAAATCCCTGCCTCACAGATCAAAAGAAGTCGTAAACGACTCTGTCTCTGAGCAGTGGGAGCTTAGGGCTGGCCAGCCTGAACAGTGCCTGCCTGCCCATCTCTCCAGCATCTCACCCCCCGCCATGGGGACCGTGTATCCGGCTGGTCCCCAGGCCTGGGCCATCCCTCTCAATCTTTTCCAGCTGTCCCCTCTGTCCCCTGCTTCTCTTACTGCTGCCAAGTCACATTAACAGCTGCAAAGCTGCACGGTGGAGCTTGCTGGGGTGAGTGTCCCTAGGACAGGCAGCTCTGCATGGCAGAGCCTGGCCTTGCCCGGAGGCTGCCTACCCCTGTCTTCAGACATTCCAGAGCTTGTTTTCAGACTTGGGGACACTCTCAGAAGGGATATCTGGATTTTATCTGCTGTGATATTCGATTTTATCTGCTCTCCCCCACTCCAGCTTTACACGTGGAGCTCCTGCAAGCTCTCCACAGGGAGACATGAGTCGTTATGCTTATAGGGATGATGGGTGCTTGGCAGCACTGGCACACACCAGGCGTGGGACGCACCCCAGAGGGAGACAACCCTTGTACCTGCCAGCAGCGAGAGCTGAGGGACCCACGCCGGGCTGTGCCCAGCGCCTGTGGGGGACAGTACCCCTGAGGGAGCCGTAGGAGCCAGCAGGATCGGGGACCCGCTGCTTTGCCGGCGGCTGTAGTGAGCAGCAGCTGTCCGCAGAGGGAGCGCGGCTCCTCCCCGGCCCCGCTCCTCCTCCTCCTCTTTCTGCCGGCAGCTCTCCTTCGGGCCCCGCCACCTCTGCCCCTGAGTGTGTGGTCAGCATCTCCAGGTCCCTCGGGGTCCTCTGCACAGGCGAGCTGCGGGACAGGAGGGCAAAGAGGTGACCCTCACTGAGCCAGGTTGGGTCCCGCCTGAGCTCTGTCTCTGTAGCATGGCTGCCTCCATCTCTCTGGATATGTGCTGGGGAGATCCCTCCCAGCCGCTTAGGGGGTCCCCAGCGTTCAGGTCTGGACGTGCCTGCTGATAGCAGCCGTAGAACCCGCTCATCTCTGCCGGCACCAGGAATTCCATTTAAAATTACCTGTCCCGGGATCCATGGGCTTCAACCATGGAGCCCTCCAGCAGCCCCCTCCCACTCTGGGACTTCCATTCTTAACGCAGTTGGTGTCTTTTTTGCACCAGAAGGTGCTGGATTGCCGTGATTCCAATGAGAAAGGCACTCAGATTCTTTAAGTGACATGTAAAATGCTATTTAATAGAGCTCACACTATAAAGTGACTAGTCTAGATAATCTTAGATCCTCTGACATGCAGGAACCCTGAGGGGCTCAGCATTGAACAGATATCCAGTCCACACACAGCACACCATGCAGACCCTGTTGGTAGAAAGGGTTATTCCAGTTTAGTCATTTGAGTTATTATAGAATTTCCCTAGAAGAAAACAGCTCTATTCAGTATTTTACTACCAAAAAGAAAGATTCTGATATGAGAACTTGCTGCTGTTTCAGATAAAGGCACAGATATGCACGTGGCAGGTACCAGGTATGAGGTCTTTGCAGACGCCTCTGTTACAGCCTGGTTTCTAACCTGGATGAGCTTAGCCCAGAGCCAAGGGATGCCCACAGCATAGGTCTGGGCCTGCACAGGCTTGCTGTTACATGGGTCACTAACTCCTCCTGCCCAGGACCACAGAAGCAACTTGGCTGTAGCCTGTCAGAGCTGCAGGGGGATGGGCTGTTTCCTAGGGCTCCTGCCCCAAACGATGTCATTCTGTGTCTGGAGGTCTGTCTCCTCCATGGGGATGCTTGGCTGACTTCCCTGAACGGAATTTCTGCAAGAGTCAGAGGTTGGGTGAGGAGAAACGTCATGGATTTTCCCCAAAGGGAACTAAAACCCCTGTGTCATTCAGGGTGGGGGACTTCAGGGTAAGCTGGGTGGACAGCAACTCGTCCTCCTCACTGCCCTTGAGGATGCAAAGGAGATGGCCTTGGGGCCTCTCTCCAGGGACTTGCACGATGGGCAAGTGTCATATGGGGGCAAGTACTGGCTGCTGCTTTGCCAGGCTGCAGCAGCCATTGTCCCTTGTCCTTCAATCCATTCTCTGTGGGAGTGCCACTACCCCAGGGACGCTGCCCAGCCCAGCCTCAGCAGCCAGGTGTGATTTATGCCTGGGTCCCTGCCTGCCCACCACTCCCTAGGGACGCAGCACCAGCCCTGGGCAGGGCAGCAATGCCACCCCCTTTTGCCAGGACCCTAGAGCCAGCTGGCCAGGCTGGGGAGAGGAAAGTGCCAGACGCAAAAAGGGAAGGGGATGGGGAAGGGGAAGGGGATGAGGGGAGGGGGGTGGGGGAGTGTGCACCCTGCAGCATGTGGCTGGCTGCCAAGTTGCAACAGGAGCTGGGAGCATTTCTGCAAGCCCTGCTGAAGCTCCGGGCACCAGCTATCCTTGTCTGGGGGGCAAAGGTGGGCTTGACAAGGCCCAGGGCTGCAGCCACACACCCTCCCCAGGCAGAGTGACCAAGGGTGCACTGGAGCTTGGCAGGGAGACAGGCCCTGTGGTGATGCTTCTCCCAGCCCAGGGTGCTCTGCAGCCCGTGGGTGGCAGGCTGAGCATTACAGTGATTGCTTCCAGCTGCTCCAGGTCCATGGGGCGCTGTCACGGGATAGCTCCCAGCGGCCAGGCAGCGGGGGACCAGGGACAGCTATTTTGGGCAGCCCAAGGCACCCCAGCTGTCATGCTCTCTGCAGCGCAGTGCACTGGGGCAGGGACTTGAGTGCCGCCCTCCTCAGCTTCCCATGAGGGTCCCAGCACCCTATTGCCCCCCATACCTGGGGGAGACCCACATTTCAGGGATGAGGCAGCCCAGTGCAGGGCTGACCTGGGTGATGGTGAACCCATCCAGATGGCTCTGTGCCTCCCAGACAAGTGTGACCAGGTCAGAGGGAGGAATAACAGCCTCAGGACCTGAAGCCAAAGTATGAGCTCCCAGCAGTGAAATTCTTGTCTGTATCCAGGGCTGTCCCCTCCAGCCACACATAACTGTGGTGTTAAACACAAGCACTGTGTTGTGAGCTGGGTGCTGTGTGTGCCGCCAGAGAAAGCTGCAGGGAAGGCACAATGGGGCAGTGTAGGGGCCCGGCTTCAACCCCTGTGGCTGCTGTCCCCTGGGCATCCACACCCATCTTGCTGCCCATCTGAGCCAGAGCTTCCCCCAGGCTGTCTGGATACTCTGTGAGGGAATTTTCCCAGGTCATGAGCAGGCACGCAGGCACGGGAGTGGAAAGTCCCCAGGAGCTGTGGCTGCTGGGGATGCAGCTCCCTGTGACCAGGAGCAATGATGCCTGTGGCATTTCCTCCTGATGTCACTTGCCTGTCCTGGCACTCACCCAGGCTGTGGGCATTCAGTGGAAGCCTGGAGCTGGAGAGGGTGTGAGCTGCTGGTAAAGCCTGGGGCAGGGCTGGGGGAAGGGGAGCCCTTGGCACAACAGGGACAGACATCCCAGGATGCAGATGGGTGCCAGAGCAGGAGCATGGTACAGCCCTCACAGCATTGCAAACACGCCAGATCTATGCTGGGGAGCAAGGCAGCTCTCACGAGGTAGCTTCAAATTGTTGGCAAATCAGGGACTATTTTGAGGGCTTTCCAAGAGCTTTGATACTATCATGGGTGCTTTGGGGCAGGAGATGACATGCTGTCATAGAACGGTTCAGTTCCCCACGAGTCAGGCAGGATGGAGATGACATGCCAGAGAGAAAAGAAAGATGGGAAAGCTGTGAGGACAAAACACAAGCTGGTGGCTCTTCTGTGGCACTTCTGCTGCTCCTCTTGCAGCACTCTTCCTGATAATATGGGGCCAGCTGTGGAATCCCCAGAGTGGGCACAGCCAATCCGTTCCTCCCATTCTGAAGGCAGAGGTTGCTCCCCACCAGGTCACTACCTTTCCAGGCTCTACTGTCAGGTGGAAAGTTGGGGGACCAGGATGAGGGCCACTCCAGAGTATGTGGTCTCCCAGTCTCTGCAGCTCCTCAGGCAGCCTGATGCGCTTTGGGGCTGACCTGCAGCCTGGGGAACTGTAAGCTGCCTCCAAGAAGGTGGTTTAAAAGAAAACTGGTTGATTTTGGTGATGTACCATCAAACCAAAGCTGAACTTTAACCTTCCCCTGCCTCGTCCTATCCCAGGATACATGCAAGCACTGGAGCTGTCATTCCATGTGGGGTGGGTAAGGAGCCCTCACTTCTGCATGAAGCATCCCACTGCAAGGAGACCTCAAGGCCAGATCCACACCCAGCAGTCCTGGGGCTCACGGTGCTCAGGAAGTGCTTGGAACACAACCCTAGGGTCTGTCTGGGGAAGTGGAGAGCCAACCTCCATGTCAGGCACACAGCAGGGACAGCATTAAATCTCTCTCCTTTTGATGTGTGCCTGAACTCAAGGACAAGCTCTGGACCATGTCAGGGCTTCAGCCACTTGGGGATTACCACAAGCCTATGCTGCAGGTCTGGTGTGTGGGAAATCTTCATAGATCACTAGTGTTTCAACCAGCCCATCCCTCTTGCAGGTGCTGGCATTTCCTCCCCACCCTTCACCCCTCTGGATTCCTGCCCGTATTTGCCCATGGTTTCCCAGGCAACAGCACCCGTGGAGATAGGGGAGGAGAGGCTGTGCTGCCTAGGCAGCAGTGCCACCCGCATATTGACCCATGTCCCCCACGGAGATGGCACTGACGCCAGGAGGTTGCTGCACCTGCCCGCAGAGGAGGAAGCTTCCAGCCTCACAGATTTGAATGGCACTGGGGTGGGAGTGCTGTGGCATCAGCCCCACCACCATGCAAGGATTTGGGGGACAGTGTGACACCTGCCAGCCTAGGGGAGAGATAGTGAAGGAGAGACACAAGTGCTCCAAGATGGGGAATGGGGGCATGATTGCTACCAGATGGGGAGAGAGGGCTGATGGGGGCACAAGTACAGGCTGGAGCACCTCTCCTAAACCCCTTTGGAACTTTAGCCCCCCACCACACAGATCACATTTGGCTTCTGCGCCTGCTGCACCTCTGGGCAAGAAAGTCCTGACTGGCATGGTAGGACCATGACCAAAGCCATGAGTGCACAAAGCATCTAGGTTCCTAGGAAGGAGGTGTTTGCATCCAAGTGTAGGGTGCTAGAAGATGCTGCAGCATGTCAGAGATTGCAGGGGGGAAGGAGCAGCCCCTTGCTGATCCACTTGGGGCTGCAGGGCGCCTCCTCCTCTTCGCCATTGTTGAGAGCACAGAGGAGATGCATAGAAAGTGAGAGAGATCCTAAGAAGGGTGCTTGAAAGCATGAGTTTCATCAGTGGAAATTCCTGCCTTAAGGATCAAGTCTGCAACTCTACAGCTGGCAGCTCCTCTCCAAAGCCCAGATCCTGGGGCAGGGGTGAGGGTTGCAGCCTAGTTCTGACTCTGACACAAGACACTGGGTATGGGGTGCTGGGTTTGGGAAGCCAGGTGTGGGATGCTGGATTCAGGTTCTGGGTGCTGGATTTGGGCTGCAGGGTGGAGTGTGAGGCCACACGCAGCTGGGAGTGAGGGTGCTAGTGAGCAACCTGGCTCCTTGTGCAGAGCAGCCATGCGTAGGTGCTGGGAGGGTATGGGAGGACCTGAGCACCCGCCAGTTTTGCTGCTGCCTTCCCCTTCCTGCTGTGGGAGTCCTGACTCTTGCTTTACCACTTACAAAAGGAAAGTAGTGTCGGTGCCTGACTGTGCTGGAGCCATCTCCCATCCTGCCCCAGCACACTGGTGACACTGCTGCAGTGGGGCCTGGACAGACACACCCATGGCACCAACCCCATCGATGCCCCCACCTCTACCCCCTCCCTGCGGAGGATTTCCCTAACCAGGCAGCAGCCCTCGGGGACAGCAGGGATCTTTGGAGAGACAGGTAAGGATGCTCCCCAAGTTGGTGGGAACACTGGAAACTCAGCCCTGGGATGGTGTGCAGGGCTGTGGAGGCGGGAAGGATTCTTAACGGGATGTGGGAAGGGCTGTGCTGTTGCTGCACTTGGGGTGCTGGGCTGCACTCCTGCCACGCTCCCCAACAGCTCCTTCCTGAAGACGCAGGTTGCAGTGCCAAGGCCTCAAGGTGCAGGACCTGGAAGGGATTCAGGGAGCAGGGCAGGGTGCTGGAGAGCAGGCACCTATCCCAGCATGTTGGAAGCCCATCGGGAAGGAGAGGGGAGGGAAGAGAGGCCTCGGCAACAGGCCAGGCAAGGGGTGGCCCCTGGAGCACTCGTCATGCCTTACTGGAAACATCTGGCCTGGGATATAGGGGCGTGCACTGCCTGCACACACATGTGTGCACATGCGCACGGGTATGGGGAAGCATGCACACACATAAGCATTTGCGGGTATACGTATATCAGTACATGCACTCACACCTGTATACATGCATGTTCACATGCGCCCACATACCCATACACATGTTCATATGTGCCCATACATGTGCAGACACACATACACAGGCATGGAAGTTTGCACACACATGTAGATGCCCACAGACATGGATGCAAACGTACAAGTACGTGTATACGCACACCTAACTACACAGGGATAAGGGTACAGATTTGCATGCGTACACGTGTGCATACATGTGCCAGCAAGCACACTTGCTGCAGCATGCACAGGCATGGACACACAGGTGTGTGACCCACACGTGTGCAACAGACACCCATACGAGGCACACACGCACAACAGTCACAGTGACCTTACGCATCTTGGCTGGAGCCTGCGGCCATCCTGCTGCCTGGGATTGCCGTGGCACTGTGCCCTGGCAGTGTGTGCCCACTGTGTGTGGCGCTTCCTCTGTGTGTGAAAATGCCTGTGTGCAGGGATGTGTGTGTGCCCAGTGGGAGCCTCTGTGTGACCATACATCCTATGTATGTTCACACACACCACGTGCCTGTGCAAGCCTGCATATGCCTATCCATGTCCGCATACCTGTGGGCTCCATGTGGGATACGGTGCCTATATGTGCCAAGTATGCCATGTGCGTGCCCAAGTGTGCCAAGCGCATAGTGTGCCCGTGCATGCCCATGTGTGCAGCATGCCCCTGTGTGCCGTGTGTACCCGTGTGCCCACGCGTGTGTGTGTGTGCCATACGTAGCCCGTGTGCCCGCCGTACCGCGTGCGCTCTCGCCCTCCGCGGTGCCCGCCGTGCCCCCGGTGCGGG
>VZTN01003816.1:9051-32760 GCA_013400515.1 Erpornis zantholeuca | reverse complement strand
GGCCCGGCGGGTGCTGGCGGAAGAAATGGCCTCGCAGGTGGCAGCCGGCTGCACCGGCTTCCCGCCGGGCGGGAAGGGACGGGGACTCCACCCTTCGGTGTCGGGCATCCGTGGCCTTCCGCTGGGCGCCGTGGGCTGCCTCTCCCCTCTGCGGTGTGACATCTTGTCTGGGAGCCCCTCTGGGTGCCCAAGTGTCCCCATTTCCCCGCTGCCACCCGTGCCGGCTTTAAGGACGAGCTGCGCTGCCCTCCGGTCTGTCATGGCATCCCGCAGCTCTGGGAGAGCCACCCCGTGGCACCAGTGCTTTGCATCCTCGTCCCTGCTGGGCTGTCCCAGGGGATGCTGCAGCCTAGGGCATCCTTGCATCCGTCCCATTGCCATACCAGCGGTGGCTTCGCGCTCGGTCCTTGCCAGGCTGGGAGCCAACGCTAGCGGCATCTATGTAGTCATGGAGGCTTATCAGCACCTGGCAGACCCCGAGGGGAGTGGCAGTCGTCCGGCCCCTTGGGCACTCCCCCTTCCCAGGACACAGGTTGAATTCCTGTTCTGAATTCAGGGCCGCAGGGCAGGCAGTTTTTGGCTGGCTGGCGGTAGGTGTGTGATGAGGAGGTGGTCTGGGCACCGAGCCTGCACCTCCCACCTTTGAGAGGTCCGTGTGCCATGCGAGGATCCAGACTTGTGTCAGTGATGACATCTCAGCTCCCCTGGAAATGCAGCCACTGCTGAGGGAGGAGGGCATTGGCAGTGGGATGCAGTATCTGCTGGCAGCAGCCTGTCTGCGCTGGAGGGACTGGGGGCTCACACCACATCCCCTGGATTCCTGCCCCTTATCTACACTGCCCATGCTTCTTCCCTATGTCTTAAGGTCTTCTGCTGATTGCTCCAGAGTCATGGCAGCTTGGGGATAGGCCCTGGGGTGTTTGACTGCTGCTTGTGGTGGTTGGGGACCCTCCCTGTGGGTCAGAGGTCCTTCTTCAGCCAGCAAGGGTACTGAGCACTGGTGTCGGATCTGCAAACAACGGTGCTTGTTGCACAGACAATCAACCTGGTGTTTTGCAAGAGCGTCTGTCCCTTCCATCGAGGTCAGGCCTCGGTGTTCCCCTGGGGCCTCCAGCAGCCCCAGGCTGGGGCAGGGGTGAGGGCCGGGGAGGCAGATGCCTGTGCCTGTGCACTGTCCAGCAGCACCTGGCACCCAGCAGAGCCCAGTGGCTCGGCCCCCCTGCGCTGCACGTGCATGCGATGCACCGGGGCAGAAGGCAATCGTTTCCCATCTGTGTCCTGTGCGGCAGCTGAGCCCTGCACTGGCCCCGCTCAGCGCCCAGTCCCGGCGCTGTCGTGTGCTGCAGCCACTTCAGCTTCATCTCTCGCTGCGGGAGAGCTCAAGGGGCCCCCGCTCCTGCCTGCGGCCCCTGACTCCCACCTGCCGGGGGGCCAGCAGCCAGCTGTCCGCAAGGTCGTCTGTCCACACCGGGTAAATCTTTAACTGCTTCTTGGGAAACACCTGGGAGCCGCCACTCGTGTGGGTGCCAGGGGGTTCAGAGACTCTGGAGGGGCTGGGAGCCAGCAGGAAGAGACCCTGCCACTAGCCCACCTAGCGCCGGGCCCTGCGTCCTCCATCAGGAGTCCTGCTACGCAGTGGGCAGGTAGAGGGGAGTGACTTGCCTGGCATAGACCCTTGGTTCCTGGAGGGAGGGGGAGGCCTGGGGTGGGGATGTGCCCACCCTACCAGTCACATATCTTTTGGTGTCTTCTCCTCTCTGCCCAGCTTGCTCTGACGGTGGATTGAAGGACACTAGTGCTGGTACCGTAGCCAGCGTGACAGAGAGCAGGCAAGCAAGGGACCCTGCACTGGGGAGCCGGCACCGTGCTCCAGCCTCCAGGAATGGCCGATAAGTGCAGCGAGGGGCTGCTGGTAAGTGCAGGGGTGCGGGGAGCGGGCTGGTGTGCGCCACTGCCTCGGGGACCCAGAGAACCTGGCACAGGGAGCAAGACACTGGGGTTTCCTTAAGACTTGGTGTGCGCTCCCGGAACCTCCAACATGATGATTTTTGGGCTGATGCTCTCTCTCCATGAGTCTGTTGCCTGTGGGACTCTTTGGATAGGGGGGTTGTGGCACCATGGTGCACTCCCAGCATGATGATTTTTGGGCTGATGCTCTCTCTCCGTGAGCCTGTTGCCTGTGGGGCTCTTCGGGTGTGGTGTCTCGTTGTGCCTGGAGATGCTATCACCTGTTTTCAGATGCTCTGCCCAGCCTTATCACCCACCCCAGCTCTCCAGGCAGGCAGCTCTCCAGCCTGCTGTCAGCAAAGGGTGTGGGTGTTCCTCCAAGCCAGGTGCCCCTAGATAGAGGGGCACAGACTGTGGGTGCTTCCCCTTTGCCTTCCCCTGGTGGGCTCTCTGAGACTGGGCTGGTAGGATGGTGCATTGGCAGAGGCAGGATTCTCTGGGCACCAGTGAAGTGCCTGACCCTCTGTCCTCACATGTGGTGTGTTGCAGGGTGCTGTGAGCTGCCCTGCACTCGCCTGTGCCAGGGGTGGCTTTGGTGTTCTGGGCAGATGTGGGATATGCCCACTGCATGTCCCTGTTGGAAGGTTGCAACGGCCCCATGCTTGTGGCAGCTCAGGTTCCTGTGACAGACTCCTGTGCTGCATTGGGCAGGTGAGCCCGGGCTGGGCTTGGCTTTTTCCCTTTTTCCCAAAAGATAGGAGCTGAATGCTGAGATTGACACGGTCACCGGGCCCTCCCCTTCCCGGGGGGCTTCCTGAAATAGCTGCACACTCCAGCTGGAGGGCTGGGAGCCAGGGTTTGCCTGAGAAGCCAAGAGCCAGGGGAGCGGCATGCTCCAGCAAGTGCTTCCAGCGCGCCCGCATGCACGCAGTTCCTCTGCTTGTGTGTCCCAGCATGGCCCCACCGGCTGTGCCTGCAGCAGGGAGCCCAGCACCCATCCTGCCCCCAACAGAGAAGGGCTTGGGGCAGCCGGTGGGATAGGAAGGCAGGTTACTTCTGGAGAAGCCCTGGGCTGGTAACGGGGAGCCCAGGTTAGGTTGTATCTGGGCACATTCAAGGGTCTGTCATGGGGACACACTTCTGCACATCGTGCTTGCCATAACTCCATGCTGTTGATGTTTTCTTGCTATGACCAGAGCAGTCAGCATTGCACTGGGGCGAGGGCTGAGCCTGACACTCATGTCAGGGAGCCAGACACTGGAGTGCCCACCCAGTCTCAGTAAATCTTTAACCTACTTCTCAAAAGTACCTGACCAGCCCACCCCAGGGCCAGGGTGTCAGGTGCAACAGAGTCTGATATGTGCTGTGTTGGCCGCCCTGGCTCTTAGACCTCTTCCTGGGCCTTCCCTGTATGTAGGGTTCTGTAAGGATACCCCTGCACCGGGCATTGCTGCTATGGGGTCTGCAGGGAGAAGGGCAGGTTCCTGTGAGAGCATTCCTGCTCCTGAAGCATCCCCATTCCTGCATCCTGAGAGTCCCAGGAGGGGCTGTAGTGGGTCAGGTTCTGATTACTGAGCTGCTTGGGTCCCTGGGAAAGGAACATAATCTCCTTGGTCTGCCTCCAGAGCCCTGCCAGTAACCTCGCAAAGCTTGGTCCTTGCCTGTCCTCTCATCCCTGCCTGCAGGGGCAGCTCCCAGCCCTGCCACCCCCAGTCCAGCCAGGCTCTCACCGTGCAACCCCTGCCCAGCATTGTGTGCGGTGCCTGGGGCTAGACAAGTTTACAGTGCCTGCTGTGCCCCCACCTGGGCAGGGACAGGGGTGATGGAGGCAGCAGCTGGGTGATGTGCAGCCTCAGTTTCCCCACCTGTTGGCTGGGGCCTGGAGAACAAGGGTGATGTGCACTGCTTTTGCGGGATCTGTGTTTTGGGTGCCCCTGTGAAGCTCTGAATGCTCACTCCAGAACAGGAGGTGGCTGGGAGGGTCCATGCTACCTTACTGCTCCCAAGCCCCAGAAATACTCTGACTGCAGATACCTGACAGAGTGCAGGACAGCTCCAGGGGCTGGATCAGTCCCTGTGTGGCTGGGCTGAGGGGATCCCTGTGAGCTACAGGGGAGGGTCTGACTGCTTCTCCCTCCCGGGCCTTTAAGGACATTTTGTTTTGTTGTCCTCGGGGTGCTTTGTTTAGACTCCAACATTGCCAGTGGCTCCTGACTCCCAGGGCTGCCTTGCTGGCACGGCTAGGCAGCCTTTGGCTGCAGCTTGCCCAGCTCAGGTAGGTTCCTGCTGTCACCCAAGACCACCCTGACTACACAGTGAGGTGCTGCTCCCACTGCACTGCAGGGGGGGTCAGGGCTGGGGGGTGCCTGCCAGTTCCAGACACCCCCAGCGGCGCAGTGCCACTGACCAGCGGCAGGAGCTGCGGAAGTGGCTTTTGGCTGCCGGAGCCCTTCCCGGAATACCAAGGGGCAGTGATGGGGGGGCTGGCGGGGGATTTTTCTGCCTGAACGCCCCGGGAGAATCATGTCTGCCCTGGTAGAATGGGGCCAGAGAAAGGCAGCCCTGTCGGGAAGCACTCAGCTAGGGGATAGTGGCACTGGGACAGGTCCCTGGGCATCGTTCCTACCCCAGTCACCCTGCAGCCCTGTCAAGGGGCTGGAAGACCTGTGGACCATCCCCCATGCACCCGTCACCCCTGTCTCTCTAGTCCAGCCCCAGCACTGCCAGCCAGCCAGGGTGGGCACCAGAATGCCAGGGTGGGTGAGGGTCCTATGGCAGGGCCTTTGTTTCTAGCAGTGTGTTTCCATGCAGCTGGCTGTTCTCTCTGTCTGCTGTCTGGGCTGCCAGGGGAGCAGCATTTTGCTTCCACAGGGCAGGGCTGGCACAGGGTCTGGCATCTCCAGGACAGGGCTGTGGATCCTGCTATGCTGGATCTGAGCTGCTCTAAGGGGCAAAGGGTGCAGCATGTCCAGGGCAAGACATCTGGTGGTGGAACACAGGTGGCTCAGGCAAAGTCATGCAGCTGAACTGGGGCATGGAGGGATGCCCACAAGGTGCCCACACACTTTGTGGGGTGTCTGGACACAGAGCTGTCTGGCTGCATGTAGGGCAGGACTGGGCTGGGGTCACTGGGACTGGCACAGCATGGGGTGGCTCTTGGGTTGCACTTGTCTCGGGAGGCACTGTTGGGTGCTGCCATCCATGGGTGGTACATGTCCCAAGCTACTGGGTGGCTGGTGCAGGAGGGGACAGGAACAAGCACTGGGTGCTGGCATGTGGGAGGTTGAGTGCCCACCGCGCACACGTGTGCTGTTCACGTGTGCGCCCACGGCCGCTGCTGCCCGGACCCCAGATGGTCGCCCGAAAGCGCCGGCCCGTCCCCCCGCCCTCGTTGCACCATCATGCGTCGCTGGCGCCTTGGCCACACTCCCCATCCAGGATGCAGGGCTGGGAGCAGCTGGGGCACCCCGAGCCTGGCTGCGGGGCAGCCTCTGCCTGGCCTCCTGTGGGACACAGCACTCCACCAGGGTCCCACCCCGTGCTGGCAAAGGGGTGAGCAGGGAGGCTGTGGGGTGCCTGGGCAGTGAAGGGGTCGTGGCACAGCCCTCCTGCCAGCCAGATGGTCCCCCTCGGGGCAGTGACCTTGTCAGTGTTGCCATGGAGACCCCATGATGTCACCAACAATATGACGTTGAGTGAAGTAGCATGGCACTAGGCTGGGGGTGTCCCTGTGCCCCCATCCCCAAGCAGGGCCATGCCCCATCCCTGCAGCCCTTGAATGTCCAGGGTTGGGATTGGGCATGCAGGGCCAAGCTGCTGTGTGGATGATGGGCATAGAGGCAGGAATGCATGTGTGGGGCTCAAGGTGTTGAGGCATGGAAATAGGGGGCTCTGAGGGAATGTTGTCTTCTTCTGTGCTCCAAGAGCAGCTCCTGGCCCTGACCAGACGGGCAGCGGTGCCCGTGGGGAGGGCAGTGCTGCCCATTGGAGCGTGCAGGGCTGTGAGCAGCTGGACCCTGCTAATGAGGCCTCATTAAGTGGGACAGGGCTGAGCCCGCTGTGCAGCCTGCTCTGCCTTGCCCTGCCTACACGAGCCAGGGAGGGCACCTGGCTTGTGGGGGTACAGCTCGTGGGGGGTATTAGAGGCACGGCAGTGCCTGCGGGGTGGGCCAGGCAGGAATGGTGCCAGGGCAGGTGGCATGGTGGGGCACCGGTGCTGCGTCGGGGCGGGCGACAGGGGGCCGAGCCTGGCTGGGAGGCAAGTGGGGAGCAGTGCCAAGCGCTGGAGGCAGCGGGCGGGGGAAGGCGGGAGGGCGGGCGGCTGCTGCTGCGCCGGAGCCCGAGGTGCCAATGAAGCTGGGGACTCACGGAGCCGTCCAGCCTGGGCCCCCGGATGGCAGCTGCGAGCAGCCAGGCCCCCTCGGACCCTCTCAGCAGGTCAGTGGGCAGGTGAGAGCAGGGTGTGGGGGGCAGATTGCGGGGCGGGCCAGGCTGAATGGTGGCCATGCCAGTGCTGTCCCCCCATCATTCATGGCTCTCCAAAACCCTTTGTACTGTCTTCGGGGTGGTGGCTCTGCAGGGCTGAGCCGCGGCAGTAGATTTGTGCCGTGGCATGCTGAAGAGGTACCCCCAAACCCCACAGCCTTTGATGTGGGGTGCTCCATGGGAGGGAGGGCAGAGCATGGCACCAAATCCCTCCATGGCCTCAGTTATGCTGGGAGCAAGGAGAGATTGCCTGACACTTTTGTGTTTGTTACTCCTGGAATCTACTGATTTTGCAGAAGAGGTGCACAGCACCTGAGTTGCAACTCGGTGCTGCAGGGGCAGAGTATAGCAAAGATCTTCCTTCTCTCCCTCTCCCCTCTTCCCTTTCATGGGTATCAGTGGGCAATGTCCAAGTCTTCCCTGGGCCCCCCGTGGCACCCTAGGGCAGTACTGGTGCTGCTGTGGGTGGCTTGCAGAGCACACTCGGGCTGGACAGCCTTATGCAGTGAGGGATGGTGAAGGCTGTGTAATACTCCTGGGAGGTCCTGGGGTTTGGGCGTGCCCCTCATCACTGCATTACCCCAGCCCCAGGACTGTCCCCAGCACTCATGGATGGTGCTCCCGCTGCCCAGGCCATGCCAGATGCCTTTTCTTCCACAACATGCCTCTATACACTGGGACAGGGGCAAACATAGGGCTGGGCACCAAAGAGAGAGGGTAAGGGAGCATTAGGATGTGCTGGTTAGGCTGGCAGAGCCAGGATGTGCAGGCTGGCAGGGCACAGCAACCTCTGATGCAGGGATGACACTTGTGGATTCATTACCCCATGTGCCAGGGACAAGGAGTACAGGGCCTGATTATAGAGCCCCCAGCACCCAGGATCAGTGGTCAGCAAGGGCACCCAGGACACCCCCTCTCTAAGTGACCCTATCCCATGGGACCCCCACCTGAGGCTGGGATTATCTGCCTCCAACATCCTGCACCCTGCTTTCTTGCCCTGGAAGAGCCATTGTTGTGGCAAATGATGTAATTAGCATATTTTTCTATCTTCCAGCAGCTCCTGGCTAAAACAGCCATGATTTTGTTGCCATCGCCATGGCAATGAGAAATGACATCAGGCTAATGACATCAGGGGTACTGGTACCCTGTGCTGGCCTTGCAGGAGTAGCCCTGACAGCCCCCCAGTGGAAGGTTGAATGGAGAAATAGGGGGGTTTGTGGGGGGCTGGATAAGGTTTGTGCCCCATGGGCAGAGTGTCTCTGCTGGCCTGGCATACTCCCATGTGAGCAGTTTGAATGGGGAAAAAATAGGGGGTTCATGCTGGAGATGCCTTCGGTGAGGACATCCCCTTCCAGTATCAACCCTGCCACCACCACAAGCTTCCCAGCCATAAATCAGGGCCCCTTAGGGAAGTGGGGGGCATCCGGGCACCCCAGCCAAGCTGTCATTGTGTGAGGCGATGCTGCTTAGCATGAGAAAGGCTTTGGTGCCAGGCGGGGTGATGGATGGTGCCTGCTTTGCTGGGGCTGGGGAAGTTTTGGCCATGGTGTGTGGGGGGTTCCCTGGGGAAGGGGGAGGAAGGATGCCCTGGGCACCCCGAACATCCCCTTTTGCAATGTTTTGGACATTCCCTTTTGCAACTTCCCTTCTGGAGACATTTGGGGTGCCTGTGGCATCCTTTCTCCTCCCTGATGTTATCACCCAAGCCAGGCATCCTTTGAAGCTGCATTGGATTACATGCATGGAAAATTTGGGGCCTGGGAGCAGGACCTGGTCACCCCAGAGACTGCACTGTTGCTGGGTGGCAGCTTTCCCTTTGCATTCCAGCTCTGTCCCATTCCCACAGCAGGGAAAGCGGGGAGTTTCATCTTCCCAGATGTCTGGGTTCTCTCTGTCCGCCCCCTTCTTTTACCATGTGGGGTTGGGAGGGTGGTTAATGAGTGTAAAGGACAGGGTGACCTTCCTAGATTTGGGGAGGGGGGGTTGCAGCAAGCCGATGGGTGAGCATGCAAGTGTTTGCGCACGTGTGCTCGCTTGTGCATGCATGGACACACATGTGGCCACCCCCTTTTTGGGGACAAGTGCACCAAAGCCCAGTGCTGCGGGAAAGGAGGAGGGAGCAGCAGAGGCCTGGCAGTTTCATTGCACTGGTGCCAGGCAGCTCAAAGTTGGGGTGCTCCATGAGGCTTGGGGGTGAAGCTGGGGTTACCTGAGCAGAGCGATGGCTTGGAACTGGGATGAGGTCCCCTTTGGGCACCAGGGCTCCTGGCTGAGCCAGGGCCATGTAGTGTCTGTGGTCTCCTCACCAGACCCTTTGTCAGGGAGGCTGGAGCATTGCCCCCACTCCTGCTGGCTGTGCTGCTCGTTAGGAGCCTCGTTAGTGTGAGCAGCTTAATCAGAGGCTTCCCGATCGGATCCGTCTGCTCGAGTGGGCAGTGTGCCCTGGCATGAGGACACTGCCAGTGTCCTGTCCCCTGCCTTGGGGACCCCTGAGTCCTGCTCTTGCACAGCACCCCACAGTAAGAACCTCTGCTGGGAGGGAGGTACCCCAGCACCCGGAGCTGCTCTGAGCTTGTTTCTGATGGACCCTTGGCTCACAGGGTCAAGTGTGGGCACTCCGGCTCCCTGGACGGGCATGGCAGCGTATTGCCCCTATAGCCCTGCCCAAAGTGCCCTCCGATCCCCCGTCGCCCCTCTCGTGCAGCCCTGCTCCCCTGCAGCCCCCCCGCCGCCCGCGGCGCGTGCGGGCCCCGCTCACAGCAGATGGCTTTGTTTGGCAGCGCGGTGCCGGAGTCGCTGGGCATCACGTCCCGGCTGTGCCGGCCCTAATCAAATGATACGGTTAGGTGCACCGCGCCTGCTGCCTGCGCCCCGCCGGCGTGAGCAGATCCAAAGTGACGGCTCCCATTTGTGGCCCACTCACTGCCGGCGTCAGCCATTGCGGGGGGCACGCGGAGAGGGGGGCAGCTGGGGCAGAGGCGTGAGGTGGGCATGGGCACTGGGGTGTCCGTGGTGGTGAGACCAGCACTGTGGAGTTCCAACAGGCTCCTAGCGCTGCCAGCACCCTGTGCTGCTCCTGTAGGAGTACGGAGTGGGGCTGTGGACTGGCAACTAGCGCCCTCGCCCCACACACCCATCCATCACCTGGCCTCAGGTGGGGAGGGGAGGGCCTGGGGCACCCCTGCACTGTGAAATGCCATCTGCCCTCAACCCAACCTGCCAGAGCTCCACAGCATCCACGCAGGATATTAGTATGATGCCAGGGTTGTGCTGGGACAGAGCCATGGGGTGATGGGTGCCATCCCTGCTAGGGTGACGGTCATTTATCTCTGTTGTTGTTGTCCTTGTTGGTGTGAGCTCACATTGTGTGGCAGTCTGCACAAAGCACTCTTTCTTGCCCCCTTCTGCCCCCCACACTCCCAGTCCCCTGGAGTGTGGACCAACTGAGCATGGGGCTGCCCACTCAGGGGACTCACTGCATGGGACCCCCTGTGAGCTGCCCCAAGCATGGTGCCCTTGCTTGCTTTTTCTGGGGGGGGGTACCCAGCCCCCTGCCTGCTCTAGTCACTGCACCTCACTTCCCATTGAGAGGGGCTTCTGCTTCAACCCGGGGGTCCCACACTTTCCCCCCCAGCCATGGGCAGTGGCCACCCAGCAGGACCTCTCTCGCTGGGCGCAGGGAGGGGGGCACAGGAACAGAGGCTCCTTTGTGCTCCGGCGCCTGGACCTGCTTTGTATGAGTTGCAGGCTCTCCCTTTGCTGCAGCCGGGCTCTGGGCAGAGCCACTCACTGGGGGGGGCCAACACCACTGCCCTCCCCCTCCTTGGCACTGCCTGTGCGTGGCGGGAGCAGGCAGGGGGGCGGGATGGGGAAGGATGCCGGGGACCACCCAGCCCCGCTTGGCGGCTGTCACCCTTCCAATGGGGCCAGCGGGGGGGTCCCCAATTGACACATCCCACGGCATCATCTCTCTGCAGAACGGCGCCGTGCCCGGGGAGCAGGGCAAGCAGGAGAAGAGTGTCAAGCGTGGCAACTGGGGCAACCAGATCGAGTTTGTGCTGACCAGCGTGGGCTACGCCGTGGGCCTAGGCAACGTCTGGCGTTTCCCATACCTCTGCTACCGCAATGGGGGAGGTGGGTGTCAGGGGGCCAGGGGAGTGGAGTTCCTCTGGGCAGGTGTGGGGGTGTGCACCCCAGCCCTGCATGGTATTTCTTAGGGTGGTGCAGGGCATGGGAAGCACAGGTGTGCCTGGGGTCACTGCCCACTCATCCTCTGGTTCCTGCCCACCAGGTGCCTTCATGTTCCCCTACTTCATCATGCTGGTGTTCTGTGGCATCCCCCTCTTCTTCATGGAGCTCTCCTTCGGGCAGTTTGCCAGCCAGGGCTGCCTTGGCGTCTGGAGGGTCAGCCCCATGTTCAAAGGTAAGAAGCTGCCTGTCCCTACTGGCATGCACCAGCATGGGACACCTGCTGTCCCAGTGCCCAGAAGCTGGTATGACCTGCACGCACCGTGGGGCACACGCACACCTCTGGCACATCACTTGGCCCAGTGCAGCCACCCGCGGCTCGTGCAGCCCGGCATACGCGTGCCCCGTGCATGGATCACGCTCTGCATTGCACGGGTCCCCTGCGCACATGCCCACCCTGGCTACGCTGCCCTGCACAGCCTGCCTGGCATCCCCTGCACGCATTACACGTGCTCCTGCACACGTGTTGCATCTCCTGCGCAATCCCCAGCCCTGCGCTGGCATCCACTGTGGGCATTACATACACATCCCTGCATGTGCCACACGTGTCCCCAGTGTGTCACTCTTGCAGAGGCTGCTCAGGTCCCCTTAACACACTGTGTCATGTCCAGCTGTGGGCATGCTTCTGCAGTGGTCTCCCTGGACCATAGGCAGTGGGTGCTGTGCCCATGTGCTTGCCCTGCCATGGCTGGACCCTGCTCCAGGTGCATCCCCTGGCTTACAAGCATGCTCCAATGCTGCTGGCTCCCCTGGCCCATGCCTGCAGGCTGCCTGCCAGGTGACATGCCCATGATGTCATGTCTGAGTGCAAGCAGCCCATGTACACACTCTTGTGTGCTCTGCACAGTGGCATGCTGAACCTGGGATGCACTTCCATGTGCTCCTGTGGCCTGTCACATGGCAGCAGGTAACTGCGGGCCTAAAGTCACTGCAGCCTGTGTGCATTGCCTTGTGTCCCAGGGGACGCTCGGCACCACTGGGCTTGTTTGGAGGTAGAAGATCCCATGCACAGTGCTCCTCACACCTGTGCTACAGCCAGGTGCTGAGCCACAGCGTGGCTGCAAGGCTGCTGACAGCACTGCATGCAGCCCACTCCTGCCATGCCACAACCCCTGGTGCTGTGCGCCGTGCCCGTGCCGTGCCGCCGCACCCTGCCGCTCACCCCTCCCCGGTGCTGTTCCCAGGCGTGGGCTACGGGATGATGGTGGTGTCCACATACATCGGGATCTACTACAACGTGGTGATCTGTATTGCCTTCTACTACTTCTTTGTGTCCATGACGCGCGTGCTGCCCTGGACATACTGCAGCAACCCCTGGAACACGCCTGACTGCGTGGGGGTGCTGGACGGGAACCTCTCCAGCCGTGCTGCCCTCAACCTCACCCAGCTCCTCAACACCACCCAGAAGCGCACCAGCCCCAGCGAGGAGTACTGGAGGTACCAGGGTGTGGGATCAGAGATGGGGCAGGTGGTGATAGTGGGGCTCCACTGACACCGCTGCCCCCTCCCCATACAGGAGGTATGTGCTGAACCTGTCGGATGACATCGGGAACCTGGGTGAGGTGCGGCTGCCCCTCCTTGGCTGCCTCGGTGTCTCCTGGGTCGTTGTCTTCCTCTGCCTCATCAAGGGTGTGAAATCCTCGGGGAAGGTACTTGTACAGGGATTGAACTCCTCGGTTCCCTCTCCAGGCCCCTCCCTGTGGGTGTGGACATGGCTTCAGGATAGATGGCCATTGTCCCCGCCCTCTATGTTCCTCCCATTCTGGGAAAGGCCACACCTCTGAGACCTGGACACATCCCTTCTAGACAGCTCCTCCCATGTTCCCATGGCCCCACCTCCTTGACAATAACCCCTTCTCTCCTGGTCTATCACTGCACACTCCAGACCATAACCCATAGCCACACCTTAGCTACCTGCCTGTGTCCCCATCCTGGTCCCCATCTCCGCCTCACCGAGGTGCTGCCCCACAGGTGGTGTATTTCACGGCCACCTTCCCCTACGTGGTGCTCACCATCCTCTTCGTGCGCGGCATCACCTTGGAGGGGGCTGTCACTGGCATCATGTACTACCTGACACCCCAGTGGGACAAGATCCTCAATGCCAAGGTGAGCAGGGATGAAGGGTGGCGGGCAGCCAGGGCTGAGCAGGGCTGGGGGCACAGCAATGACCATCCCACTGCCAACAGGTGTGGGGTGATGCAGCCTCGCAGATCTTCTACTCGCTGGGCTGTGCCTGGGGCGGGCTCATCACCATGGCCTCCTACAACAAGTTCAACAACAACTGCTACCGGTGAGTGCCCAACCATGGCCCCCCAGCCCTGCCACTGCCTCGTGCCCACTGCCAGCCCTGACTCCTCTTCCCACAGGGACAGCATCATCATCAGCATCACCAACTGTGCTACCAGTGTCTATGCTGGCTTTGTCATCTTCTCCATCCTGGGCTTCATGGCCAACCACCTGGGTGTGGATGTCTCCAAGGTGGCTGACCACGGGCCGGGCCTGGCCTTTGTCGCCTATCCTGAGGCTCTCACCTTGCTCCCCATCTCGCCACTGTGGTCCATTCTCTTCTTCTTTATGCTCATCCTCCTGGGGCTGGGTACACAGGTAGGTAATGGTGGGGACAGCATGTTCAGATGGGGTGGCATGGTGGGACCAAGGTGGTGACAAGCTGCCCCCCTCTGCCCCATACGCAGTTCTGCCTGCTGGAGACTCTGGTCACAGCCATTGTGGATGAGGTGGGCAATGAGTGGATCATCCGCAAAAAGACCTTCGTAACGCTGGGAGTGGCTGTGGCTGGCTTTCTGCTGGGCGTCCCGCTCACCACGCAGGTAGGTGACCATGGGACTGTTGCCATGGGGTGCCATTGCCATGGCCACCTTCATCAGCCACATCCACTTTGTTGCCACCTTGATGGCAGTGACAGCCAGGGCCTGGTCTTGCCATACCAATACTGGTGATGGTACCCAGAATTAAGCGTCTCCATGCTGACTCTGGCATCAGCCATTGCCATGCTAGCTGTGGTGGCAGTATCTGAGCTGTATTGCTGGCACAGTCAGCATGGCTGTGCCACTGCCCTGCCAGCGGTGGTGGTACCGCAGGGGCAGCTGTGCCAATGGGTCTGTCTTCCAGGCGGGCATCTACTGGCTCCTGCTGATGGACAACTATGCCGCCAGCTTCTCCCTGGTGGTTATCTCCTGCATCATGTGTGTGGCCATCATGTACATCTATGGTAGGTGCAGCTGCCTGCAGCCAATCGGATGGTAGGGCTGGCCCAGCCAGCCAATGGAGAAGGGCTTGCCCCAACATCCGGCCAATCCGCCGTTTGCTCTGTGCTCCATGGGGAGGCTGTCACCCAATGGGGACCTGCGGCCTGGTGCAGGCTGGCGGGTCCCACCGTGATGGCGCTGGGGCTGGATGGAGCGGGTGCGGGGGCTCAGGTCATCACCAGGGCTGATGGTCGCTTTTTCTCTCCAGGGCACCGCAACTACTTCAAGGACATTGAGATGATGCTGGGCTTTCCTCCCCCACTCTTCTTCCAGATCTGCTGGCGCTTCATCTCACCTGCCATCATATTTGTGAGCATCGCAACCGTGGGGCATTGGGCCACGGGAGGAGGGGGCAAGGAGCTCACCTGGACATGGCACCCCTTAGAGAGGAGAGTGCTGGGCTGCAAGAGAGCAGGAATAGGGCAGAGTGGGGAAGTTGTGGGGGCACAGAGCAAGCTGCTCCTCACTGGCTGATCCTGCCTATTCCCTTCCCAGTTCATCCTGATCTTCACAGTGATCCAATACCGGCCTATCTCCTACAATGAGTATGTCTACCCTACCTGGGCCATCAGCATCGGCTTCCTCATGGCGCTCTCTTCCGTCATCTGCATCCCCATCTATGCCATCTACAAAGTGTGCCGTTCTGAGGGGGACACACTGCTTGAGGTGGGTGGCCAGGGGCTACACCCCTTTGTCTGTGTCACACCTGGGGCTGCCAGCAAGGCTGTCCCCTCACCTCAGTGGAGCTGTCAGCAGTGGCTGCGTGCAGGCAGCATACATAGGGCACCACATTTCTGTGCACCTCTGGAAGATGCTGGCATGTTTGTACAGACTGGGGCAGGGGAGCATAGTGGGTGCTAATCTTGTCTCCATTCTCTCCTTTTCTCTCTAGCGCTTGAAAAATGCTACCAAGGCGAGCAAGGACTGGGGCCCAGCGCTGCCAGAGCATCGCAGTGGGCGCTACGCTCCAGCATTCAGCCCTTCCACCGAGTCCCACCTGGAGGTGCAGCCCCTGCAGCCAGAGAAGGGTCAGAGTGAGGCAGCAGCTGCATCCCCCGTGCAGGGCAGCAATGGCTCAGCCCACAGCCAGGACTCCAGACTGTGATCCCCCACAACCCCGCACCCCTCTAACCCCTCTTGCACCTTCCGCTGGCGGAGCCTGGCTCCGGGCCGCACCGGACCATGGGGGCTCTCAGCACCCGTCCCCGAGACCCCCCCACCTCCTTGCCGGTTAACCCCTCCCGCCCCCGCCCCCGTGGCATTCGTTAACCCTCGTGTTTACGGTAACCTTTGTGCTCGACGCTGGGACAAGAGAGGAGGGGGCACAGCTCCGGGAGGGCCAGGAGCCAGAGGCACTTTGCAGGGGCTTTGACCTGGGGGTATGCATAGGAGGGGGGGTGGGATGCTCCCAGGCTCCCACCCCCCCTTTCCCTAAGCCAGGCAGCCTACCCTGCTGTGGGGCACCCTCCTGACCTTCCCCTGGGGAGGACATGGGGTGGGACCAGGGTTGGGCATGCCAGGACTGCCCCACACCCTGTGTGTGCACAAGGCCATCCCATCATGGCAGGGGTTGGCACTGCAGGGACCCGCAGCCCGGGTGGGCACCCACTGTGGCTCAGAGCCTACTGGGTCTCACAGGTGGTCATGCCCAGGGGTGGTGCCAGGCACCAGGCCAGCACGGAGAGATGGGGGGCAAGCATCCTGCTTGCACTGGCAGGGGGATCTGACAGCACAAGACACAAGCACTTAGAGCACACGTGTGTACACGTGTGTGTCCCTCACAGGCACAGCATGGGCACACATGTGGCATACGTGGGCATGCACATATGCACGGTACACTGGGGCTGTGCAGGCACTGAGCTGGTATGCTCCCCTCCATGCACCCCTCCACCCTGTGGCCCCACTGGGGGCTGCGGGTGCCCTTCTGGGTGGCCAGGCATCGCCTACAAAGCTGGGCACAGCCGCAAGCAGTGTGGGCACAGCCCAGTGCTGCTGCCTGCCCCATGGTGGGGCAGGAGGCTGAGGAGTACTTAAGCCTGGCCGGGGGGTAACCAGACAGGGATGAGATCTAGCTCTCCCTGGCAGCCCCAGCACTGGCAGAGGAGGACCCTCTGTGGTGCTAAGGGGGAGCAGGATGGACCGGCCTCCCCCAGCTGCTGCTTAGCAAGAGATACCAGCGGAGACACGAAGGGCTGCACCAGCCCACTTGCTCCGAGCCATCTGGGGATGCTCAGTCCCTGACCAGTATTAGCGGAACAGGATGCACTGGCAAAGGCCGGGCAGTTTTAAATCTGTCTTCCAGCTCCAGCCAAAGGGCTTGGAGCTCTTGATTTGGGGTGGATGGGATGAGACCCTTCCCACCCTGCTTGCTCCCCTCCCAGCCAGCACCCTGTGCTCCTTATGTTGCAGCCCCAAGGCTGGCACAGGGACATGGCACAGCTTGGCACAGTGGCGGGAGGCGGTGGGCAGCAAGCCCCAGCAGGATGTTCCAGCTCCCCGTCCCGAGCCCCCCGTCATGCCGCGGCGAGGGGCACAGGTTCCCGCATGGTGCCCGTGCCCTGCCCCTCAAGTCACGCCGTTACTCTTCACCTCTAATTGTTAGCAATAACGCGCGCGTCCCTGGGCAGCGCTGCCTGTGCCAGTGTCTCTCCTGGTGTAGAGTTCTAAAGTATCCTAGATTTTAATGAGATTTATATTCCTGAGGCTGTGTCCCATTGTGCCCTTCTTTGGGAACCATGTGGCAGGAGGGAGGGGTTGAAGAGTGGGGGACCATACTTAATGGGTGCAGTTATCCCCTGATGCCAGGTATTGGGACTGAACAGGGAGGCTGGGTTCTGGGGAATTCTCCTTTGCCCTACTTGAACATAGAAAATCAGCTGGAGGTAAGGCAGAGGATGGAAGACCGGAGCTTAGCCCTGCTGGTGGAGAACACTGTCCCCAGATGGATGGGAGGGCAGCAAATGTCCATGGGACAGTGGGGGCAGCTGGCTTTGCCCTGTGCACTTTGCCCTAGCTGGGGCTGGGCATCTTGTTAGCCCCCGCCCCTGCATTGCTGAGTGAGCTGGGGGGCCCCAAGAGTGGACAGGGTGAGGTAGGGGCTCTGCCTCCCAGCCAGCAGCTGGAGGTGGCAGACAGGACTTCCCCTCTGTACTCCACAATCCCACTTCCTCATCAGATGGTGCTTTCTCCCACCCCCACCCAGCCCCACAAACCCTGCCAACTTTTCAAACTTTTATTAAATACAAAACCCCCGGTCTCTACGACCGAACGCTGCATTCAACGTACGCTGAAAAAAGGGTCAGACATTCAAATGTACAAAAGTCGCCGGTGCCCCCCAGCCCTGGCGAGCTGTCCCACGCCCAACCCCACTGCTCCCAGTGCCCCGTGGAGCATCAGGGGTGCTGGGGCTCCCAGTCCCATGGAGGGGCACAGGGCTCCTGCCCTGCATGGTCCAGGCCTCTCCTGCCTGCAGCCCCCCTGCCTCTGGCCTGGAAGGGTGAAGGCTGACAAGGGGAGACCTCAAGGGGAAGATTCCCTCCCTGCTAGAGGGGGGCTGCACCAGCCCCCACCAAAAGGGGCTGGGGGTTCAAATGAGCCCTATTTCCCCCACCAAAGGGGGGAGGGCAGGTGAGGGCAGGCACAGGCAGGGGCTGCACATAGACACACAGCACCTGCCTTTGGGGAAGGGGGATGGGATATAGCTGCCATCCCCCCAGCCCTGGGAAAACTGAGGCACAGCGAGGGGCATTCGCTAATCAGAGGTCTCTGTTTGGCAGAGCTGAGACGGGGCCCGGCTCTAAGCACCAGACTAAAGCAGAGGAAGACAGCAAGCCACGTCTGTGTGCCCAGCAGCACAGGCAGTGCCCGGCCAGGGCAGCAACCTCACCCTGATCCTGCCTGCCTGGGGGGCCCAGGCTGCTCCCATCCCCAGCTGGGGCAGCAGTGGCTCCAGCGCTGGTAAAGGGGGGAGCCTGCACCCCACTTCTCACAGCGCTGGTGGGGACCCTCCAGCTCTCAGAGAGCAGTAGGATTTCATCCTCCCTACCCAGGGTGCAGGCAGGAGCTGGCATGGACTGGGGGCTCCTCATCAGGCCTGGGGTTGCCCCCTCCCTCTGTGCCAGGAGCCGCTCACAGGGCAGCCGGGCTCGTCCACCAACACACCACGTATGGGGCAGGGGTCCTGCAAACACACTCGTGGGGATGGGGGGGACAGAGAAATCCTGGGGACCAAAGGGCCGGCTGGGGGGCAGCCGTCTCTGGAAGGCAGCAGAGTAGGCAGAAAACATCCCTGTCCAGTCCTAGCTCTTGAGCTGGGGCAAAACCCGCCATGCCCAGCAAGCCTGGGCACAGGGGTTCCCGCTGACAGGAGCACTAGCCGCGGGCCAGGCGGGGCGGTGGCCTGCCGATCTCCACCGTGATGTTGGTGTACATGGGCTGGCGGGAGATCTCCACCAGCCGGTACTGCAGCGAGCTGATCCCATCCCGCTTCATCGTCATTTTGGTGTTCTGGATCTTGGTGAATCTGGAGGAAAGAAGAGCAGGATGAGGATAGGGACATGTCTTGCTGTAGTGCCAGAAGTGCTGGACCTCTTGTGGGGGTGAGCAGCCAAGTGATTGCCCAGCATCCCAGCTGCCCCAGCCCTGCAGCTCACTCACCTCTGCGGGTTGGGCTCGTTGTGTTTGTCGCGCTCATGCTTAATCATGCGGTACCTCCCGATGCGGATGTCGGGCCTCGACACCTTCATGCCATTCAGGGAGATGCTGGGGGCCAGGAGCAGGGTGGGATCAGTGTGTGGGCACCATGGTGGGACACTCCCCAGCCCAGAGACCTCCAGGGTCAGACCCCAGGCAAAATAAACCTGACCCTCGTTAAACAAAGCTGTGCCAAGCCAAGATGAGCAAAGCCAGGCCCCACCCAGGCCAGTGTCACAACCTAGGGTGCCACATGCCCCATGGCAGTGTGCCCAAAGCACCACTCACGTCCAGGGACTGGCAGCTGCATTCAACCTGTGCTGCACACAGGCAGCCATCCATGTGCAGCCATCCGTCCCTCTCTCCCTTCCTCCCTCCCTCTGCGGCCCCTGCCCTTTACATTCCCTGAATGCCACTGCCTAGCCCTTTCCTTAGAGCCCTCCCCTCAGATCAAGGGCTGCCTGAAGCTCCAGAGCTCCAAACACTTCTTGTCCCCCACCCCAAGCCCACCTTGTGTGGAAATCACAACTGTGCCATGTGCCCAGGGCTCCCACAAGTGCATTTTGCTTGTCTGGCCATTACAAGCTGGTTACACCCCACTGGCTGCACACTGCTCCCCTGGGCAGCACCATGGGGGAACCCACGGGAGGTGAGGTGGCCACTGTCCAGCTCTGGCACCCAATGCAGGCTGTGGGGAGATTGGGCTCTGCTCTGCACGCAGCTGTACTGCTGCCTGCCGGCTGCAGGCAGGAATGACTGCATGGCTGCTGCATGGCCACTACTGAGATGCTTCCAAGTTTTTAATCTCAGCCCTGGACACATCCAAGTTTAGCATCCCAGCCCTTGTATGGAGCAGAGCCCACAGGCACACCACCCTGTGGGTGCAGCACATACCACACTGCAGGGCTTCAGCCACAAAAGAGACAGAGGGGTGTCCCGCAGTCCCCCAGCACCCCGGGAGAGGCCAGTTCCATCCAAGAGGGTCATCAACTCTGAAGTTGAAATGTAATTCAATCCTTCCCTGACATGTGGCATAGCCCATGCACATCCCCCACGAAACTGGAACAGCAGTGCTGTAAGAGTGCTATGTCAGGGTACGGTCGGGAGCCTGGTGCACCCCAACCAGTCTGTGCTAGCAAGGGGTTGGGCACCTACCGATTAAAGATGTCATCGTCCTCTCCTCCCCAGCCCCAGTACTCATTGGGAAAGCCATTGATCTTCAGAAACTGGGACTTGCTCAGCCCAGAGACACCGCCAAAATAGCCAGCGTAGGGCAGCCTGCAGGTTGACAGCAAATGGATCAGCCCCAGGGATAGGTGAAGATGGAGGTGAGCCCCATGGAAACCCCCACATAAAAGCAGCGACCCTTTCCTGTGTCACCCTCCTACCCAGGGTGCCCTCTCCCATCTCAGGTCCACAATTCAAGGTGACAATCAAGGGTGGTTGCCCTGATGTCACCCCAGACAGATATTCCAACCCTGCTAAGCAGAAACACCCCAGCTCCCCAGGGCACCCACCTGAACCCAAACTTGTCCATGCCAACAGCAAAGTGCCGTGGCTGCTCGTAGCAGCGATACAGGTTGCGATCGTCCATGGGGATGAGGTCCACATCGCTGAAAATGAAGCAGTCATACTCCTCGTCGTCCTTGAGTGCCTCCATGAAGCCCACGTTGAGCAGCTTGGCCCGGTTGAAGGTGTCTTCACCAAACTGCAGGGCAGAGCTCAGCAATGCCTGCTTGTCCACCCCAGCCCCACCATCCCCTTGCCCCTGCCCCCCTCACCTGGTTGATGATGTAGATACCATAAGCCACCTTCTGCCGGCGCAGGATGGGGTGCAGGTAGTGCAGCCAGTACTTGAGGTGGTGCTCGCGGTGCCGGAAGGGGATGAGGATGGCCACCTTCTGCCGGGGCAGGCAGTCTGGAGGGGTGTACTTGCCACCCTGGCGTACATCAGGGTTCTCCCGCTGCACTCGCTCCATGCTCATGGGAGAGCTGAACTCGATGAGCAGGCGCCCAACTGTAAGAGGGAGGGCAGGGTGATGCCCACAGTACAGGACATGTTCAGGGTCATGGTCACCGCCTGCTTCTGCCCAGAGTGGTAAAGCAAACAGCAAGGCGGACCTGCAAGGGGAACTGACACTGCCGAGGGCAGAGAGTGACCAAAACCTTTCCTAAACAGGGGCAGAGAGACTGAACTAACAAAACCTGACACCAGCTCTCCTGATACAGTTCCAGGCTGGGGTTTCTACTTCATGGGGAAGCCATGCCCAGGGCCCAGGGAATAAGGATGTCAGTCATGGCCACCCACCGCGGTCCTATGTTCGGAGTCAGAGCCCAAATTCATCCCCAATGCTCATCCAGCATGTCTCACCTAAGCCAGGAGGTGTCTCCTGGCATGGCTGCAAGGGCTTCTCAGTGGCGGACTGGTTGGTGCTGGGCTTGGTGCTGGGGGATGGGACGTCAGCACCGGCTGGCCCGTAGCTGGGAATGGTGCTGTTGGGGCGGGAGGAGTTGGAGAAGGGGTGGGCGCGCGAGGCGTTCCTGGCGTTGAAACGGCTGAAGAAGTCCAAGTGCTGCGCGTAGACATCAAAATAGAGGATCATGATGATGACGAAGTGGAGCAGGCAGAGCAGCAGCACGGCCTTGCAAATCCTTTCCAGGGTCACCCCCAAGAGCAGCCTGGTCATCTTCTGGGCACGGGCAGGCAGACATGTGCGCTTGGCGGGGCAGGGGGGCGGCTCCAGCCACGGTCCTGATCCTGCCAAGACATCTCATGCTCAGGACACCACGAGCCTGAGCCCCCCAACCCAGCCCAAATAATACTGGGACAGCAGGAGCAGCACAGGCCTGATGCAGAGGTGAAGGGCTTGCAGGTTGGTATGCCAAGGAGCTCCCCAGGGGGAATGCTGCACCTGGATCCCTGCTCTGAACGCACAACCATGAAGACACAGGAGGTCCTCAGCCCCACAAAACAAGTCCCCTCCTTGCTTTCCTAGACCAAGACCAGAACAGGACAGATGCACTACCCTTCCCTTTTTCCCACCCAGAGAGAGGATAGGGACCTCCACCCATGCCACAAAGAGCCTCCATGGCCCTTGAAGAAGGCCATACTCTCCAAAAACACAGCCAGGCTGGGATGTCCCAAGTGGTGCCCCCACCAGCCACCCCTTTCTGAGGCACCCCACTTCTCTGTTCCCCATCCTCGTCCCTCCCCATAGAACGACACGCCGGCAGCAGGACCAAAGCGGGGCGGCAGTGAGACTCGTGCTGGCAGGGCCCTCCTAGAGGCACCCGGCAGGTGAGCAGCTGCATGGCAGACACTAAGCCGAACCCAGCCAAGCCGAGTAGGAGATCCTCAGTGCCCCTGGGTCAGGGTTCCCTGCCACCTCCAGGCGGGTCTGGCTTACAGGATCAGCGGCGCAGATTCTCTCCCCTCCTGCTGATGGTGAGGCCCCCAGGGACACTGGGACTGCTGGGAGTCAGGGTCCCCTTATCTCCCACATGACACCTGGAGCTGGGCCAGAGCCCTGCCAGAAAGCTAGCTGGAAGAGTCACTAGAGAGTCCCAGAAAAGTCAAACCATCTGGCCTTTCCCAGCCCTGCCACTGCCAGGGCTCAGGCTGCAGCACCCCAGTCATGCACCCCAGCTCCTCCCCTGATCCTTGTCCTGCTAGCCCCCACTTTCAGGGAAGCTGCTAGGACACGGCAAGGCAATCACAAGGGACAGGCACCAGGGTTCACAAGGTCCTGGGGACCTTGGGACAGACCAGAGCTGCTGCATGGTCCCTGGGGGGACCTTGGTGGCTGGGGATCTGCAGCAGGACCCCCCTACCGGTTGCAAGCAGCACCCAATGGTGCTGGCAACTGGTCACTGGCAGCTGCCAGCCCTGGCAGCTGTCCAGTGGGGCTCCCCAGGGAGCCACAGGGCACTGAGTCAAGCAGTGATGGGCACACAGGATGGGTGTGGGGATCGGAGCTGAGGTGTGAAGCAGGATCCTTTGCCCAACCCTGCTCTGATGTGTCCTCTCCCAGTTGCAGAACCGACCCCGGTAGGCAGACCCTGGAGCCCGCCCCAGGCAGGGAGGCGCTGGAAAAGGCTTTGAGCCCAATGCCCCAGCTATGTCCGCCCTTTCTTTGCAGGACGCAGAGCAGTATCCCTGTGAGAAGGGGTGTCCTGGCATGTGTCAGCGACCCAAACCCATATCGAGTTTTTTATACAAAGTAGCCCTCTGAAGAAAAGCTGGCTTTGCTGTTATCACCCAAACTTTCATCCGATCACAGTGCCTTGTCACCTTGCACAGCCCTTCATACGAGGACTTGCGTGCCCCAGCACCTGCCAGAAACCCTCCACAAAAACCTGTGCAATATATGGAGTGGTGGTGCCTCAAAAGCCAGACGGGGAGGAGATAGGGAAAAATCAGAGCTGGTTTTAGGGGCCCTTTGGCAGAGCCGTCCACGAGGCAAGTAGAGTGACAGCAAGAACAAAAGCAAATACATCAAGCAACTCCATCAAACACTGGCCACAGGACACCACGAACATGAGTGGGCTTAGAAACAACTGCTAAGGAGGGGGTTATGAAATATGATGTCATCTCCCCCCACCGCAGCATATGTGCAGGGTGTGAGAGGCCAAAAGCAACCTGGGGCTGGGGAGCTGGTCCCCAGGGTTTCACGCCGGTGCAGTGTGGGCCACGGGGCTGGTGATGCTCGTTTTGGAAGGGATGCTCAACCCCGTGGACTCAATCCTTCTTCCCACAAGACAGACCAGGGCTGGGAGAAGGGAGGCACGGTGGGAGCTGATGGCCCCGATGCCCTAAAGGTGGCCACCTCCCGGCCAGAAGTGGGGCGAGGGGCCGCATTCAGCACAACTAACACTCCCCCGCCCCCTAATTTTTCCCAGTCCCCGACACATACAAAAACTTATTAAAAAATGAGAAACAACCTCAAAATTAGGCTTTTTCCCGAGATGGGGTGGTGCCGCCCGAGAGTGACCGGGATCGAATCCCCCGGGTCGCATCCCGGGCCTCCCCCGCCCGGCCAGGCCTGCCCGCGCCGCTCCACTCACCGCGGCC